>JAOWBW010001188.1:219178-334079 GCA_026119855.1 Campanula takesimana | reverse complement strand
TGACCCCATCAATCATCTTTGCACTATCCATAATGACCCATCAAAAACTGTCTTACACCTCGCTTTTCCATATCTCCCAACAAGAGAACATCAAATACCCAATCGTACCAAACCCATTTGCCTACGTTTCGACTGTCCTCTGCACCAAATATCCCACAACTCCTGCAAATCATATAAATATATGGCAATGGGAAGAAACCTGCCCAATGTCGCCAAACTGACTGAGCCATCTCCGAATGCAACAGTAATGAGGTAAAGTCTCTCTATTGCCTCTACCCGTGCAACAAACGCAACGAGAGGGGAGATTGAAACCACGAGCTTCCAATTTTGCATCAACCGGTAAACCATCGTTCATAACCCTCCACCAAAAACCACTGACCTTTGTTGGGATGTTAGGATGCCAAATCTTAGCACCCCATTCCACCAAAGGACTACGAATACGAATGTGCTCCACCAGACAGCAGTCTCAAAATTCCCGTTTTTGAAAGCGTGAAAACCGGACGATCTTCACTATGCTCATCAATGTAGACCTACGAACATTTTCGTGCAGCTCTTGTGGAATCAAAGGAATCAACTCCTCCACAACCTGACTACCATCTCTAACAGTCAAAAAATGATCTTCGGGAATAGGGCCTCCAAGCCGAACACCACACCAATTGTCCGCCCAGAATTTAATGTCCCCTCTGCCGACGACCCAATGGGAACATTCATCCAATTGAGGCAATAAAGAAGCTGCAGCTTGCCACACATGCGAACTAGAAGCTGCAGGTTGACAATTATATTTACTACGAATAAACTGTGACCACAAAGAGTTACCTCTAGTAGCCACCCATGCCAGTTTTGCCAACATGGATTTATTCATATCCTCCAAACGACGAATACCCAAACCACCTTCCTGTATAGGTTTACAACCTTGTCCCAAGAGACCCAATGAGCTCTCTTCTCTCCACCACTACTCCACAAAAAGTTAGCCATAATGCTTTCTAGTTTATGAATCACCACCTTTGGAACCTTAAGCACCCCAAAGAATAAATTGGAATACTAGATAACACAGATTTAAATGAGAGTTACCTTGCCACCAAACGAGAGTAACCGCGCTTTCCAACCATCAACCCGCTTCAACATCTGGTTTCCAGCTCGGCAAAATGAACCCGTTTGACACGCCCTTTGAATAACGGGATCCCCAGATACTTGAGAGGGAACTGCTGGTGCGTACAACTCGACCATCTTCTTATATTCTCAATTTCGAACTGTCTCCTCTTCGAACCAACATAAAAAACCACTCTTCTCCAAGTTAATCAATTGTCCCGATGACCTTCGTACATGATAAGAACCTTTCGAATACCTTCAATAGACCTCTGACGGCCATTACAGAAAAGGAGCTATCATTCGCGTAAAGCAAATGGGTCAGAGGAAAATTCCCCCTACCATGCTATAAGGCCGAAAACCACCCTCCTGATTGGCTCTATGCAAAGCTCGAGACAAAATCTCCTGCGCAATAATGAACAGCAGTGGAGATAAAGGATCACCCTGTTTCACCCCGCGAGATGAAGGGAAGTAACCATGGGATACACCCCCCATCCGGACAGAATACCAGTTGCCCCGAACTAGTCTCGAAATCAGGCTGCAGCAGATAGCATCAAACCCAAACGCCTCCAAAGCTCGAAAAAGAAAATCCCACTCTAATCGATCATACGCTTTAGACATGTCGAGCTTAAAAAGAACGTTACCTCCCACTACCTTCTGATCAATCCTATGCACCATTTCATGAGCCAACGCAATATTCTCCTGAATTCCACGCCCCCTAATGAAGCCCGTCTGTTCTGGAGAAATAATCCTTGGCAAGACACTAGCCAATCTCAAAGTAAGGATTTTCGAAATAACCTTATTCATGAAAGTTGACAAGCTAATAGGCCGCAGATCCTTAAACCCGAATGGTTTATCAACCTTTGGTAAAAGCACCAATACATTAGAAGATAGACCTTTGGGGAGTTCCTCACCTCTATAGAATGACTGAACAGCATCCACCACATCCGTCTTAATAATTTGCCAACATCCCCGAAAGAACTGACCAGTAAAACCATCCGCTCCCGGAGCACTGTCTGCATTCAGAGATTTAATGGCCTCCCAAATCTCCGCCTCATCAGGAACTAAAGAAAGCATCTCATTATCCGCTGCAGTTACCCCTGCTGCAATACCCTGAAAAAGCCTGTCATCAACCTCATGTGGCCCGGAAGTGAAAATATCCCTAAAATGTGCAGCTCCAAACTCACCCAAAATATTTTCATCATCGCACCAAGAACCATCGGGAAGTTGCAGCTTCAGAGTATTCTGCCTTCTCCGCTCTCTAATGGAAGCATGAAAGAAAGCTGAATTTCTATCTCCATCCTGAACCCATAACTGGCGCGACTGCTGCTGCTTCATATCTACTTCCCATCTGCGGACCTGCGCCAACTCCTCCATTTTTTGCCTCTGTTCTGCACCCACTGAATCAACCCAATCTGCTGCAACTCGAAGTCGAGCCAACATCACTCCCCACTATTCAATCTCAAACAAAACTGTCAAACTCAATTATATGGGCTTGCCAATAATCCATCCGTCCAATATTTATCACTACGTATTTCCATTTTAATTGTTCCATACTTATTGTTACTTACTCAAAATATTTATTTTGGCGTCTCATACTTATTGTTACTTACCCAAAATGTTCATTTTTCTTTCTCCTATCCACTCACAACAACTATCCACTGACTTATTCTCTCTCTTACCCCTAACAATACTTATTTTTCAAACATATTTTCTTAATCCCCGTACACTTCCATTTGGTTGCAATAAATATACTCCCTCCGTCCCAGCACAAGTGAGACAAATTTCTTTTTCAGTCCGTCCCACCACAAGTGAGAATGCCAAAAATAAAAAAATGTTTTAATATATTTATATTCAACCAACCACATCATTTAACCCTATTCATTCTTTCTCTTCATTTTCCATCACTCAATATATTCAACCAACACTACTATTTATCTCACGCATTCTCTCTCTTAATTTTCTACAACACATATACTACATTTAAAAAAAAAATATATGCTCTACAAGTTGGTCTCACTTGTGGTGGGACAGACAGAATGTGTGTGTATATATATATATATATATCGTAGGATATTTAATATAGAAAACAATCATTGGTAAGTGATTTATTTAGGTAAAAGACAATCAAGAAATACTCAAAATCTAAAGTTGACATCTCAAAATAGGTTAAACGCTATAACCTCTAGCTCTTTCCATTTTCATGGCTTGATTTTGACCATAAACAATCAAATAGCCTGGTTTTTAAAGTTTTTGAGTATGTGCAATCAAACTAATGCAAACATTTTCACTTTTTTTTTTTTTTTTTGTCTCGTCTCGTCTGTTGATTTTAATATCGTACAACCGAGCTCACACTTAATTTTAATATATTATGCACTTGTCCAAAATATATGCGCATCCATCAAATTCCTTATCTAACAAGGACTAATCTTTCATGCTTATACCAAAAGAAGGAAACAAGAAAGAGCAAATAGGGGAAGAGTATAATTTACATGTAATTATCAAGGACTTGAGACACAAGAAAGCTATCTAATTTCTCCCTTTCTAAACAAAAAGAAAACGTTTGTGAAAGGGCTTTCAAACAAAACTCCAAAACCGAGATAAGGACAAATTAAACTAATTAACTCAAAATTTATATAAATACACACACAAAAAAATAAAATTGAGATTCGGTGAGTGTGTGTATCATTATTTATTTATTTTTTAATATAAATTTTGTTTTAATAAAAAATATCAGTGTTGCCATAATAACAGGGCATCAAAAAAACTGCCCGAAATAACACTCTCCGGTCCTGACCCGAAAGGCATGCCTGACATTGTCTCCGGTAAAAACCCAACACCGCAATCATTTTCCGCCGTACAGCCTGTCATCCACGGCGGCGAATAGTCCCATCGATCACCTACCGAGTCAACGAACACGAAATCGCCCCTCGACTCAGCCGAGTCAAAACTCGTTCCCAAGCTAGGAAGCTCCACAATCTCCTCCAGCTCCTCCGGCGTCGCCGTCGATACTTCCTCAGACAAAGTCGCCAGCGACGAAATCGAAGCTGACGAGGACAAAGAAGGTGAAGTGTATGACGTCAGAGATGATGATGACGTGGAGGCGGAAGCGGTGGAGGATGGAGGGTTGAGGTGGTCCATGGCGGCGGCCTTGGTTGCAGCCGCCTGTACATCACGTGCAGAGGACGTGACTGGCCGGGGCAAGAGATCAGCTAGCTCCGGGAAGTTGAGAATCGCAGAACTGCCCTTGATAGACAAGGCGGCGACGTCGTGGGCCCGGGCAGCCATTTCCGGGTTTGAAAATGTACCCAGCCAGATCCGAGACTTTTTCTTGGGCTCTCGGATTTCGGATACCCACTTGCCCCATGCTCGCATTCGGACCCCTCTATATACCGGATGCTTATTATTGTTGCTGCCATTACTAGTGGTGGCGGTTTCTTTGCTCTTCTTGGGCTGTTTGGGATTCGGGTCAGTTAAGTCAACCCGTTTTTTAGATGGGTTTGGATCAGCCATTTGGGGTATATATTCAGTGATCAAGTGGTAGAATTTCAGAGAGGTTCAGCTATATATTAGAAACAACAATGGATAGTACTGATCAAGGTTCCAATCCGGAGTGTGAAGAGTCCGACCCGATTGTGTGAACTGGGTTGTGAAGAGTGAGAAAGAAGGTGCGATGGAATTATAATCTAAAAATATAGCCAAGTTAATGAATGAAGAATGATAGTGAGATATATATAGAGGGGGTGAGGGAGAATGACAGGGAAGAAAGAGAGAGCCAGGAAATTGCTGAGGGAGGGATATGGGACGTATGCAGAGTCTACCGGCTCCGTTCCAATTTAAAGTTTTTATTTTTATTTTTAGTTTATTTCAAACAGACTAAAGGTTTTTAACAGTTGCTTTGTTATTTAAAATGGATAATAAGAATTATTTGTTATTCTCATAAAAAAACTTCATACCCACTTTCTCTCCTAGTGTACTTTTCATACTCACAACATATCTTTTTCTTTAATCCTCGTGCAAAGTCAAACGGGAAACTTTAAGCTGGAATAAAGAGAATACTACTATTTTTTTTGTGGTAGATAAGTTTTTTTTCACATGTATGTATTAATTGTATTTGTTATTATGTGTTAAAAAATCTAAAAGAAATGTATTTTAAATAAAAAAGAGTGAGTATAGCTTATTTGAATTTTTGAAACGGATGGTATAAACTTGGAATTGGAGATGGAAGTCGCTAACAACACGCACTATACACAACGACCGGCCCTATTTTACTCTATCATTACTTAATGTGGTCGCACACAAATTGAGAAAAATGAAGAGCGTTTCATCTTAGGATTGAAATGCGTTCCTATTTTCTTTTTTCAACATAAAGGAATTTACTTTTTTTCTTAAAAAAAAAAAAAAAAAAAACTATGATCAAGGAAGTAGAAAATCAATAAACCAAAATATAACTCTCCTTCTATTTATTTTTTTTAAATATTTTTTATATAGGTAGTAGATTTTTTTAATTATATTTTATAACATAGGTGGACCGTCTAATGATTAATGGAGTTTTCTCCTTAACTGAATTGAAAATTATTGGAGTTTTCTCCTTGAAATAAAAAAAATCCTGCAGTTTAAATGACAGAAAACTCTTACTTTGAGTAGAATATTGAAATAACCTCACACTGTTAATCATAAAAACTTTATTCTAAACCGAGTAAATTTTGAGCCAATTAGTGAGGGAGGCCATTTTGTTGATGCTTTCGCCATGTCGGAAATGTGGTTCTCTTTTAGCTTGATTATTACATGAACCCCATTTTTCATGCCTTCAATATGTTTAGTTTTTACTCCCTTTTGTAACTTATACTCCCTCCGTCCCTTTTTAATCTACAAAAATTATCCATTTGGTTGTCCCACTTTAACTTACAAAATCTTAAAATGGAAATGTTTTAATACTTTTAAAATGGTGGGACCCTTTTGTCATACTCACAACAACTATCCACTAACTATTCTCCATCCCACTTTCTCTCTCCCACCCAACCATTTACACTCACAACACATCACTTTTTTCACTTTTTCCTTAATTAATGAGCCCAATTCATTTTTGTAAGTTAAAAAGGGACGGAGGGAGTATTGTTTCTATGTATTTATCGATAACTTTTTTTCGTATAATTAGTTATGGAATTACGAATAAAAGTTCATTAAAACAAAAATTACTCTTAAATTAAATTTGAATTTTTTCTTTTTATATTTATATTTTATTTTGTCGGTCAAATATCTTAGGGGCTAATTAAACACTAAAATTGAACTTGAAACGTGATTAATTTGCAAAGAAAAGTGCCTTTCCATGAACACGCGAAAGTACATATAAGCCCTTACTCTTATCGATTTTTCACAAACTAGTCCTTATCTTTTGGCCTATACTCTAGGGCTGGCATGGAAGGTATACCGACTATTTTTTCCTTTTACCGGTACCAACCAAGATGAAGTTGGTACCTGAAAATGAGTACCGGTACCCAACCGTCAAACTCGGTATACCAACTTCTTAGTACGGTTGGTACTCGGTTGGTACGGTTGGTACTACACCTCTACCAAAGAATTTTTTTGTAGAGTTGTTCCAAATACAAGAAGGAAAAGTGGAAGACAAATTACTATACTACTAAGTTTATATCAAGATAATCCAACAACTTCACTACATTAACTTAATAAGTTACATAAAAGACGTTTCATTAAGTTATAGAAAAGTACAAAACATAAATATAGACTGTTTTTCCTATATACATTTCAGTACAGTTTTCCTTCTAATCCAAACTAAGTTGCCTGGTGAACATATATACAGAACATAACTTCCTCAACATCGAATTCCTGAAATTCCTCCCTCATTACAATTCCACCAATCACATAAAATCAACAAATATACTATTAGGGGTTAAAATTAGATTAGATTTTTAGATTTTAGTAATATTTTATATATTTTCTATTAAATATATAATAAAAATTATTTTTATAAAAATATACTCGGTACTCGGTATACCAACCAAACTCATATTTGTGTACTGTGTACCAACCAAAAATGCATACGCGGTACGGTAGTACCATACCAAACTTTCGGTATACCGAAGTTCGGTATACCAAACCCTTTGGTTCGGTTGGTACTCGGTTGGTTGGTTTAGTTTGGTACAAATGACTAGCCCTACTATACTCTCCATCCAACAATCATAAGGGGCATAAAAATGGACATGCACAGAAATTAAGGGAAAATTATTTATATTCTAGAGTATTGGTAAGTGATTGGATGTTGTGGTATAAAAAGTAAATTGGAAAGAGAAAGTGAGGGAAAAAATATTGAAGATACGAAATTACATGTACCACACTTGTGTACCACTTGGTGTACCACTAGTGATCCAACGATTATGAGTGAATTAAGTTACCATTAAGATTTTATCATCAATGATAATAGCCGTCGGATCACCAGTGGTACACAAAGTGGTACATAAAAGTGGTACACAATAATGAATGGATGTTATCGTGAGTATAACAAGTAAGTTTTATTATATACTCCCTCCGTTTCAAAATACATGATGTTTTAGGAGTTAATTTTTGTTCCAAAATACTTGACATTTTACGATGACCAAGGAATATTTACTCTTGTTTACCTATTATACCCTTATTCATTAATTATGACTTATCTCTTGTATTTGCATTTAAATTGTCTAGGGAATTGGAGTCTGTTAGGGGCACATAAGACTTTTTGATATGTATTAATTGCATTTCTTAATATGTGTGAAGAAGTCTAAAACGACATATATTTTAAAACAGATGGAGTAAGGTATTAGAAATTTTTTATTTTAATAATATGACTTATTAATAAAATTGAAATGAAATAGTACGTGCTATTGTGAGAATGGCCGGGGAAGTATATATTTGGAATATCAAAACATTGGGATGCATAAGGCATTTAAACTAAGAATTCAAATTACTCTATTTTACCATGCTTTACAATATGGAGCTTTTATGAGTTTGACCCCACAAAAAATAAATTACTCAAAAAAGGAACTTTCATGAAATTGACAACCCAAAGATCAGAAAACTTTTTTCCATTTTTTTTTTAATTACTCCCTCCGGACTCAATTATAAGCAACAAAAGTGGGTTTTTTTTTTACCTAAATATAAGCAACTCTAAGGGATTTCAAGACTATTTAATACTCTCTTACCAAAAATGCCCCTATTTAATTATTCATTTTCAAATACAAGTGCACATTTATTACACATTTAATATGAGGATATATTAGTAATTTTAACATGTTTTTATTATAAAATCAAGGCAATTAACTAACTTAACTACTTTCTTAATATGTGTTATTTTAATTATTTTTGCTTATATTTAGGACCGGAGGGAGTACTATCCAAATTGTGTTCTCTTCTCCTAGGTTGAATATTTATGACTTATACATGTTTTCCTTCAAAATGGAATATTCTATTACATTTTCTAGAACTATTTTTTTTTTCATTTATAAATGAATTACTGACAATGTTCACATTGATCATTAATGAAGTCATTTAATTAGTTAAGGAGGGGATGGGAAGCAAAAGCACTTGTGATTTTATTTCCAAAAATAGGATGGGTTACCATTAGGGTTTCACATTGAGTTGGAAATTTCCATCTCATTTAAGAGGAGAAACTATATGAAATGGCAATATTTTATTATTACCCCCACTATTTATAGATGAGGCGTATAGAGTCTGTACTACATAGCAGTTTAACGGCTCAGATTGTGCTCTCTAATAATTTAGTAGCAATGAAAGATTAAAAGATCAGTATACTCTTATATAAAAATCCAATGTTCTCTCTTAATAAAAAGAAATGTTAAAATATATATGTAGCCTCATACTCCCTCTGTCCAAGCTCACTTGAGACTTTTTGACCAAAACTGGTCAACTTAAGGTCGGTTTGACCAACACTTTATAGAAATATTTATGTTTCAAAAAAAAATTTAAAAATTGTTATTGAGAGGATTTTTAATGGTGATCATTTTACATTTATTTTTATTTTTATTTGGATCATAAATATTTCTATAAAGTGTTGGTCAAACCGACCTTAAGTTGACCAGTTTTTGGTCAAAAAGTCTTAAGTGAGCTGGGACGGAGGGAGTATAAAATAAGAAATGTTTAAAAAAAATTGCATATCCTCGTATAAAATTCTAACAACCATCATCCAAACTTATGTGCAGTGTAATAACACACCTCTCTTGTAAGTCTTCTTAATTCTAAAACGGGTGGTAAGAAACAGACAAAATTGCACAAAGTTCAGTGAATTCGTTTCACAAGTCAAACTCAAAAGTCGAAACCAAGCCTCAAAATTCGAGGTCAAAGTCAAACCCCTTATGAATTGTATTATTTTTTTCGGTCTTAATAAAACAGAAGAAAAAAAGATATAAAAAAAAATCAAATGAAGTGGTGAAGAAATTATATAATTCAAGAATGAAATTTTCAATTGAAGTATAAAATTTGAATGGTCAATCCATTAGTTAATACTTCCTCTCCGTCCCATTTCAAATCACAAAATCAGTGGCGTATCCAGGATTTACAGTCAGGGGGGTCAAAAAATTATATAGAAAAGATAAAAAAAAATTACACTAAAAAATGACAATAAAAAACACACATATAAAGCCTTTTTTTCAAACGAATTCAAAGTTTGATAATATAATAAGAAAAAAGTTACATAAGTGGTTTCCTATTCTTCATCTTTTTAAAATACTCCATAATATCTTCATTTGCAATTTTCCTAAAAATCTCATCCTCTACGTAGATCACCAAACAATCATTCAACCAAGCATCTCCAATTTTATTACGTAACGGTGTCTTAATGAGTTTCATCCCTGAAAATACTCTCTCAACACTTGCCGTTGCAATAGGCAAAAGTAAAGCAAATTTGAGGAGTGAATAAACCAAAGGATAAACAATATCCTTTTTCTTCGCAACCATCAACTCACCAAGTTCACCAATCCCCTTCACATTGGCAAATTCAACATCGCTGCGCACATCCATAATGTATGTCTCAAGTTCATTTGAAAGACCACTACGCTCTATTTCTGTAAAGTCCGAAGGATAAAATTCAGCAAATTGGATCAATCTACTTTTATCAAAAGCAGAGAAGGAATCCTTTGGATCAAGTGAGGCAACACAAAGAAGCAACTCCACATTAGTCTTGTCAAATCGATTATTCAACTCTTGAAGTTGATGATCAATCACTGTATTAAATAATTCAACACGATACCGGTGGTAATTTGTGATTACATGACCACCACGCCGTGATCTCCCGGGTACAACAAACACATCTTCCATCTCCAATATTGCAATATCGTGCTCTTTACAAAAGTCACAAGTTGACTTCAACAATTTCACCCAACTGTCTTCTCTCATTTCTTCTAGTCGCGTTCTTGACACCGTAACAAGAGAGATTGCATTTACAATATTTTGATCATCCTTTTGTAATGCCATTGACAAGTGGTTTGTGATTGCTAAAACATCTTTCATCAAGTGCAATAGAAACACAAACTCAAACTGGTGAATCACAAAGTGAAGAGTTTTTGCCTCTGTCTTATTCGCTGAAGTATAACCTTCCCTCCAAATAAATTCCAACACATCACCCATAGGAGAAAAAAGATTGATGACACTCATGATTGTACCATAATGTGACCCCCAACGTGTGTCTCCCGGTCTTTTGATAGTTGCTTCTTGATTCAAACCTTTCCCTTTCTTGATCTTACATTTTCCAATACCTTCAACTATTTGCTCTAACTGCTTTTGTCGAAGTTGATCTCTACGTTTGGGAGAAGCAGAAACAAGATTCGATATATTTGCTAGAGTATCAAAAAAATGACGAAGATCATCATGTTTCTTTGCTACCCCAACAAGTGTCAACTGCAATTGATGAGCAAAACAATGCACATAAAAAGCAGATTTGTTTTCAGCTAATATCAAACTCTTGAGGCCATTGTGTCCTCCCCTCATATTACTAGCTCCATCATAACCTTGCCCGCGAATTTTAGATATACTCAAGCCATTTGATCCCAATACAAATTCAATTGCTCTTTTAAGTGACTGAGCAGTAGTATCTTCAACATGAACAAGTCCAAGAAATCGCTCAATGACACAACCCTTTTTGTTCACAAACCGCAAAACAATGGCCATTTGCTCTTTGATTGATATATCCCGTGCCTCATCAACTAAAAGAGTAAAAAAAATCATCTCCAATCTCTTCAAGAATGGCATTCCTAGTCAATGTGGCAGCTGCACTGACTATCTCTTTTTGAATCGTCGGTGCGATGTATTTTTGGTTTTCTGGACCCTTTTCTAGCACTTCTTTTACATCCTCGCTGACTTCACCGTACGAATTCAATAGCTCAAGAAACTTTCCTCTTTTCCCCGATTTCTTTGACTCATTATGACCACGAAAAGCCAAACCCTGACGACAAAGGTATCTAATGGCTCTAATAGAAGTGATAAGACGAAGGCGAGCAACATTGGCTTCTCTATCAGAAACTTTAGCTAAAGTGTGATCAATGTGCTGCTTCGATTTCAGTAAATCTCGACCTAGAATGTAACAATTGTTATGAGAACTATTGACATCTCCCACATGATCCTTCAACTTTTGTGCAATCTTCTTCCAATTTCTAAATCCTTCGGTAACAAATGTTCCACCTCCCCCTTGCTTCTGAGAATCGGGCTTGAAGAGATAACAATGCAAGAAATATACTGCATCTTTGCTTGTACTGTATTCCAACCAGCTACCAAATTTTCCGTACCATTTTGCACTGGCCATCAATAAACACGCAACAACTAAAAGGCCACTGGCCACACACAAACACATAATAAGATTATAGTTAAGTTTCTAACCTCCGGGACGGGGAGCCTCATTCGATTTAGAGTCAGAAGTAGACGACCCACATGATCTTTTCAAACTTCGAGGAGGAGCCATTTTTCTGTAGAAAAAAATAAGTTCGAGTTGAAATCCCAAATGAATTTCAAGAAAAAAAATATTAACACTGTAAAGCATAGAATCCCAACTTCCTTTTGCATTACAAATAAATCCCAAATTGAAATTCCTGTAATCTTAAAAAAGAAAAACCTATTGACAAAATTAACACTGTAATGTAAGGCATAGAATCAAAAAAAAAAAAAAAAAAAAAAAAAGACAGAACATAACATTCCAGTTCTACTCTCTTTGGGAGCAACATGAGACTCCTTCCTCCAGAATCCGATTGAAGAAAGGGCGAAACATGATTTTTAGGGAAATTTAGGGATTTGAGATTAGGACGGAAGAGTAAAAAGGGGAGAACATTACCTGCGGCGGTGCGGTGCGGGCTGCGGCGATTGGAGACCGGCGGCGGCGAGTGTCGACCGATTTTGTCGAAGACGGCGACGGGCACGGCTTCTTCTCTTCAATTCTTCGTCGATCTCAAATTCCCCTCCTGCGGCAAACAAATTTGATAAATTAGGGTAAGTTTGGTAAAAGTCTACTATATATATGTAGGGATTTGAGGGGGGTCAATTGAAATTTTTGAGGGGGGTTAAAGTTATTATTTGAAATTTTTATAAGGGTGAAAATAGGTATAAACGGAAAGTTCAGGGGGGTCAATTAACCCCACCCCCCTCACCAACGTGCGTCCGCCCCTACATAAAATTGTCATTGCATGAGAATTAAAGAAAAAAATAGTAAATATGATGGGTTGTGAGTGTAGATAGTTAGGTAGGACATATAAAGTGAGGTCAGAAATAGTAAGTGTATTAGTTGGTATGCATGGTAAGTGGGTCTCAATAATTGAAAATTAGTACTACCTCTGTCACTAAATGAACGTCCAAATTTCATTTTAAGTGACATAACTTTATGTACAATTTGGTGGCAAAGTTCATATATAATCTTGTTGTTCTCTTTACAAACATTTAGTTTTTGCAAGTATAAAGAGACCGGCGAAATTTTTTTTGAAAAAAAAACATTTAAGGACAAAGTTATGATCAAAATGGACGCTCATTTTGGACAAAAATTTCCTAAAATTGGACACTCATTTATGGACAGAGGGAGTATAAAAAAACCATCTACTTTTGTATTTTGCAATTTCCATGGGACATCTAAAATGATAAATTTTACAATTTAAAATGAGACGGAAGGAATATATTTATTGTATATTAACAAGATAAAATTATACTATGCTGCAGGTAATCTTAAAAGATAGTATATTACTAGTATGTACTGATATCAGATATTAAACTATGGGCGTATATTTATTAATAAATTAGTTATATATTATATAAAAATACAAAAAAAAAAAAGGATGCCAAGTAAAAAACATTGAACGCTGTGTATCAAATGTAATTTTTATTTAAAAGGAGAAGAATAAGCGTGCCATTACTTTTCTTTTTGGTATGTCTCAGTTTAAGGTTCTTAGTTGTTTTATTCCTTAAATGCAAAGGATGAATAGTATTTTGGACATTATTGTCCTCATAAAGTTCATATATTACAAAAAGCCCATCAGTTACTCATCTACTTTTCACCCACTTGCATTATGAATAGACAATTATATCCTCCACCCACTACTATTTTTTACTCAAATTTGCCTTGATTCCTTAATAAGCGTGCAAAGTCAAACAAAGAACCCTTAAACCGGGGCGGAGGGAGTATAAGGATAATCATGTAAATTTACAAAAAAAATAGTGGATGAGCAATTATCGCAGTGGCAATAGCCCCTCCTTAAGAGTAATTTCGAACATTCATTTCCGAGACGAAAGGCGAAAAATTTGGCATAGACAAGGATGAACAAGAAGAAATTTCATATTTGGAATAAACTATTCTTGATAATTAACTTCTATTCTTGATTGAATGAAACCGCGTACAATACAAGAGACCTATTTATACGACTTTTACTACTTAAAACTAATGAAACCAAATCACACAGTATATGGTAAAATCTTCTGTAGAGGGTTGGCAGTTGCAGTCCTGGTGGAACAATAAATTAGATAAAGAGTACATAGAAATGGAGCTACATTTTTGTTAGTTTCAGATTCTTAATGGTAATATATAGTGGGATACATTCATTGTACCACCCTAGTTGCATGCATCAAATATTTTTCCTTTTTAATGTTATCTCTGTGTTATTATTGGATGTACAATTTCACAGCTATTTTTGGCTATCATTAATTCATTGTTTCTCCTTCCATAAGTCCTTTCATACAATGGAATCTAATGTCAAGAGTGAGCATCTACATTCTTAATTCGAGTTAATTTTTTTTTTTTGTATAACGGTTATCAAAAAAAAAAAAAAAAAAAAAAAAAGAGGAGAAAACGAGAGTAGTTTAGTACTACCTCTGTCTCTAAATGAGTGTCAAAATTTCATTTTAAGGGACATAACTTTTTATACAATTTGGTGGCAAAATTAATATATAATCATGTATTCCTCTTTACAAACATTTAGTTTTTGCAAGTATAAAGAGACCGGTGAAAAAAATTTCGAAAAAAAATATTTAGGGACAAAGTTATGATTAAAATGGACACTCATTTTGGGACAAAATTTCCTGAAACATTTAAGTACAGAGGGAGTACATTTTAAAGAGCTAATAGCAATTTGGTGACCTGTGTTTCCATTACTTTGGCAATTTGGTTTCACGTGTTTGTAAATATTGCAACCCGATTCTTGTGTTTGTCATTTTGTTGTAAATTGATATAAAGACTAACAAAATGCTACTTTTTTTTTTTACAGGAAAACAGTCATTTGCATACCACATAACTTTTTTAAGAGTATAATTGATATGTCAAACGCAGAGGTGCAAGACACGTGGGTGTTATGTGTAAATAAAGGGCTAGTTCGTACTCACCTTTTTCATTAAATGGCGAAAACCTCACCATTTCTCCATTAATGGTGGAATTAACACATACACTTGAGAAATGACAATTATAACCATAAAAGGTCATGTTATATGCACATGACTGATCTTCCGTTAAAAAACTAACAATTTCTTTAGTTTTTGTATCAATTTGCAACAAAATGACAAAAACAAGAACTAGATTGCATGAAATACAAACACGGGAACCAAATTGCAAAAATGATACAAACATAGGTTACCAAATTACAATTTGCCCCATTTTAAAAGGTATGTTTGTGTTAACTTTTGTTAACAAATGAAGACATAACGAGGTTTGAGGATAGTGAACGGGTATTTTAAATATAATAATTATAACTACGACAAAATAGATGTTAAAACTTTATTTTAAAAAATTGGAATTGTGTAAAGTGAGTTTGAGCAAAGTAAGATACTTTGTTCAGAATTTCGTCCGCCTAATGAAATACTCCCCCGTCCCAGAAAGATAGTTTCATTTTGATTTTTTATGGTCAACAAAAATAAATTTTGACCAAACATTAGTTGTCAATTTAATAATCACAATAAAATTCTAAAAATTGTTATTGATAAATCAGTTAATGATTTATCAATTACAAATTTTAGAATTTCACTAGAATGATTAGATCGTCGCCAATGGTTGATCAAAGTTCATTTTTGTTGACCATACAAAGTCAAAATGAGACTATCTTTCTGGGACAGAAGGAGTAGTAGTGAAATTGTTATTGGTTTACAACAGAAAGAACAAATACAGAATAATAAATTGAACAATAAACTGGAAATACAGAAAGTAAAATTCGATTGTCGTTTGCACGAGCCCAGTTGGTCACTGTCTCCTTAAGACTTATTCGTCCCCTCACCACGTGTGCTTGAGTTTTGTCGGGACGCTAGCCTCCCAGGATAGAACGTGCGGACCGGGGGCACTTTGCACCTAAGTTTCCCGGCGAACGAAATTGCGCTTGGACAGAATCACCACTATTAACAATGCAAGGAGGCCAAGGAAATCGCAGAACAATATGCAGCAAAAGAAAGATGGAGGAAGATTGTTTTTTTCAGTGTGTTTTCAACCAGTTTGTGAACACTCCTTTTTATAGCTGCACAAAGCCAAGAATCTGGAACTGAAATCTGCAATTAAACTCGAAATTAAAACTCTGTTTTAATTTGAATCTTTCAGTTTTTATTTGCTGCACTTAATCTCGAAATTAAGACTGCAATTAACCCATTGATACTTGGCAGTTACAATGTTAGAAATCAAAACTGCTCATTATTTTTTATTCACAAACCAAAAATTTTACCAAAAGGTGGGTTGGTCCGACTAGGCCATTTCGGTGCTACATTCGTGTCCGCAGGACGCGCCCATGCACGAGTACGCACCTCGCAAGCCAAATTTGGGATTTGATTTGCACCCCCCCTGCGCGGGAGAGAGAGCATCTATGCTACTTAGTCTTGAACACTACTCTAGTGTCCAAGTCTTTATACTAGCAAAATGTTCATTTCCTTCCAATGTGGGATATCCACATTTTCACTTTCCAACCCACTTATTTTGAGCATTCATATCTCATTCATCCAATAACATTTTGGACAAATTAATACTTGATTTCATTCTTCTCATGGAGTAGAACACAAACCCATAATCAATTTTGTCGTTGGACAAAATTACCCTTATGGAAATTCCGCATAATTTCCTTCAAAACCACACTATTTTCCAACAATCCCCCACATGAAGGAAATTCATGAGGATAGGTGATAAAGTCCGGCAGTCGAAAACCTGCATAGGATAGGTAGGGTCTGCCCTTTGAACCTTCCCTTGCAAGATATATTTACTCTACTCGCTAATCAGTAGACACGATTGTCCTTGAATGCTAGCTTTTTATGTAGCCAATCATATACTTTGCACAGGTATCGCCCTAACACAATTCAGCTCTCATAACTGTGTCCATTATGGCCCTGAAGCACAATGCCTGGTTCTGTGAGAAGGTCTAAGAATTTAGCCTCACATAATTCTTCTCAAAGCGGCCCACACTTCTTTCTCACATAGGTGATTCTTTTAAGTAACCCATTTTACTTCACATAAGAATCATTAAAAACCAACGGCTTAACCTCATTTCTCTCGGGATGTCACTTTTAAGGAATGGGTATGGGGTAACCCCCACAGTGACGCTACAAGTCTTTTAACAGTTAGGTTGTCCCTTTTGAACCTAGATCTTGGGATCTCCAGTCAACTAGGTTGGGTTTTCCGCTGTGTTTAACTTATCAAGAGGCTTTAATCCCATTCCCAATGTCAACTTTGCAACCGCTTCTTTACTTAACCCTTTGGTTAGCGGATCCGCCAAATTATCTTTTGACTTTACATAGTCAATAGATATTGTACCGGTTGCAATTAGTTTCTTAATGGTATTATGTCGTCGACGTATATGTCTAGACTTACCATTATACATATGATTTTGTGCCCTACTAATCGCAGATTGGCTATCGCAATGTATACAAATTGCTGGCACAGGTTTATCCCATTTCGGAATATCTTCTAGAAATTGGCGTAGCCATTCGGCTTCCTCACCACATTTATCTAATGCTATAAACTCAGATTCCATGGTTGATCTAGCTATAACAGTTTGCTTAGAAGATTTCCATGATATAGCTGCACCTGCCAATGTGAATACATATACGCTCGTAGACCTTGAGTCTTTGATATCCGATATCCAATTAGCATCACTATATCCTTCTATCACCGCTGGATGTCTATAGTAGTGTAATCCAAAATCACGAGTATATCTCAAGTACCTTAGTACTCTTACTATACCCTTCCACTGATTTGTTCCAGGATTACTAGTATACCGGCTCAGTTTGCTCACAGCATAAGCAATATCCGGCCGAGTACAACTCATCAAGTACATTAGACTTCCAATAATTCTTGAATACTCTAATTGAGACACCGGATCTTCTCTATTCTTTGAAAGATTTTGGTCAAACGGAGTACTCGCAATTCCATTGTCATCCTTACTAAATTTCTCAAGAATTTTATCCACATAATGAGTTTGACTTAATACAAGTCCATTGGATATTCTAGAAATTTTAACTCCAAGGATTACGTCCGCAACGCCCCAAATCCTTCATGTCAAATTTTAAATTCAACATGTCTTTGGTGGATTTAATCATCTTATCATTACTCCCAATGATAAGCATGTCGTCTACATAAAGACACAAAATGACATAGCCATTTTCCGTGGTTTTAGTATAGAAACATTTGTCACATTCATTTATTTTAAATCCACTTTGCATCATGGCGTTATCAAATTTTTGATGCCATTGTTTTGGTGCTTGTTTTAATCCATATAATGACTTTACTAACTTGCACACCTTGTTCTCTTGTCCATGTGCAACAAACCCCTCGGGTTGTTCCATGTAAATTTCTTCTTCTAAATCTCCATTTAGAAAAGCCGTTTTTACATCCATTTGATGTATTTCAAGATTTCTCAAAGCGGCAATTGCAAGTACAACTCTTATTGATGTTATTCTTGTGACAGGAGAATATGTATCAAAATAGTCTAGGCCTTCTTTTTGTCTATAACCTTTAATTACAAGACGGGCCTTATACTTGTCAATTGTTCCGTCCGCTTTCATTTTTCTTTTGAAAATCCACTTATATCCTAGTGGTTTACTTCCCGGAGGAAGATCCACTAATTCCCAAGTGTGATTTTGCAAAATGGAATCAATTTCACTTTTAATTGCTTCCTTCCACAAAGGTCCTTCCGAAGAGCTAAATAGCTTCTTTATAACTTTGTGGTTCACTTTCTACCATATAGGTTAGAAATTCCGGACCAAAGGATTTTTCAACCCTAGCTCTTTTGCTCCGTCGAGGTTCCACCTCTTCTTCTTCTTCTTGTACATGTTCTTCTTCTATTGAATCTATGACCCTAGTCGATGAGCTTGCCTCATTTCTTGATTTACACGGAATATATTCTCAAAGAAAGACACGTTTATTGATTCCATTATAGTATTCTTGTGTATATCTTCAATTTTTGAATCATACACAAGAAATCTATAAGCACTACTATTATGTGCATACCCTATAAATATGCAATCAATAGTTTTCGGCCCAATTTTCACCTTTTTAGGTGGAGGTACGGCTACCTTTGCAAGACACCCCCACACTCGCAAGTGTTTGTAACTTGGAACTCTTCCATGCCATAGTTCATAAGGGGTTTTGTCTTGTTTCTTTGGGGTATCCTATTTAACACGTAGTTAGCCGACAACACGGCTTCTCCCCACATGTTATCCGGTAATCCCGAACTTATTAACATGGCATTCATCATTTCTTTTAATGTCCGATTTTTCCTTTCGGCAACACCGTTTTGTTGGGGTGTATAAGGTGCGGAGGTTGTATGTTTAATTCCATTTTGTGCACAAATTGCTTCAAATGGAAATTCATATTCACCTCCCCTATCACTTCTTAGCACCTTAATTTTCCGGTTTAATTGATTCTCAACTTCATTTTTATAGAGAGTAAACTTCTCTATAGCTTCATCCTTACTTTTGAGAAGATACACATAACAAAATTTTGTGCCATCATCTACAAAAGTCATAAAGTACTTATTGCCTCCACGTGATTGTGTTGATTTAAAATCACATAAATCCGTATGAACCAATTCAAGTGGTTCACTATGTCTTTCAATTGAATGGAATGACCTTCTTGTTAATTTTGCTTCTACACAAGTTTCACACTTTTGTTTACAATCAACTTTAAATTTTGGAATAAAATTTAAATTTGTTAAACGACGTATAGAATCAAAATTAACATGTCCAAGTCTAGCATGCCATAAATTAGATGACTCAAGCAAGTAAACGGAAGAGATATTCATTTCATTAGCTTTTGGCTTAACCACCATTACACTTAGCTTGAACAAGCCATCATTGACATAGCCTTTTCCTACAAACATTCCACTCTTAGACAAAGTAACTACATTGGATTCAAACACAATACGAAAACCATGCTTAATTAAAAGCGATCCGGACACCAAATTCTTCCGGATATCGGGCACATAAAGCACATTGTTGAGAGTTAGCTCCTTCCCGATGTCATCTTCAAAACCACCTTCCCTTCACCTTTGATTTCGGAAGTGGCCGAATTCCCCATAAATAGCTTCTCGCCATTTTCCTTAGCAACAAGAGTACTAAACATGTCTTTGTTGGAGCACACATGTCTAGTAGCACCGGTGTCAATCCACCACTGATTTGGGTTTGAACCCACCAAATTCACCTCGGAAATCACAGCCGCGAGGTTCATCTCGGACACGTCCTTAGCAACGCCTTCCACCAAATTAGCTTCACGAGCCTTCTTGGGCGCCTTGCAAGCATATGACTTGTGGCCTTCACCACCACAGTTGTAACAAGTTCCAAGGAACTTCTTCTTGGAAACACCACCCTTAGGTCCCTAAGTTGGACGGTTTGGACACAACCTTCCCTTTCCCCTTGTCGTGGCCTTTTCCTTGGAGCTTTGACCATGCTCCACAACGTTAGCCTTAGCAACACCGGAGACAGACTTTTTCTCGGCATTTCTATTGCCTTCTTCAATACTCAATCGCAGAATGATCCCCTCAACATCCATTTCCTTTCGCTTATGCTTAAGGTAGTTCTTGAAATCATTCCAAGAAGGAGGAATTTTTCAATGATAGTAGCCACTTGAAAGCTTTCACTTATGACCATACCCTCGGCTTGAATTTCGTGCAAAATAGTTTGAAACTCATCAAGCTGAGACTTCACACTCTTGCTGTCCACCATCTTAAAATCAAGAAAACGGGCAACAATAAATTTCTTTATTCCGCATCCTCAATTTTATACTTGTGGTCCAAAGACCCCCACAATTCCTTAGCAGATTTCTTGTCATTGAATACATTATACAAAGAATCTGAAAGCGAATTCAGGACATGGTTTTTTGCACAAATAGTCCCCGTGTTTCCATGCTTCAACCGCAGTCAAAGTGGTAACATCAGTTTCATTCTCACTAACCTTTGGCATATCCTCTTTCAGATACTTAGCCAAATTCAAGGTAGTAAGATAGAAAAGCATCTTTTGTTGCCAACGCTTGAAATCATTGCCAACAAACTTCTCGGGTCTTTCAGCATGAGGGGTCGTTATGTGAACTGTTGTGGGATTAGTCAAATTAGCCGAGCCACTTCCACTCCCAGTTTGGGTTCCAGTTTCGGGTCCTTTTCCAGTCTGGGTTTCCTTTCCAGCAGTGTTTCCAGCAATGATGGTATCAGTCGTCATCTGAAACACAACAACTAGTTAATACCTTGAGTATAACCAGTTCAAACGAAATCTGTAATGAGTTCCCTCTGCTGGGAATAAGTCTTAAGATTGTTATTGGTTTAAACAGAAAGAACAAATACAGAATAATAAATTGAACAATAAACTGGAAATACAGAAAGTAAAATTCGATTGTCGTTTGCACGAGCCCAGTTGTCACTGTCTCCTTAAGACTTATTCGTCCCCTCACCACGTGTGCTTGAGTTTTGTCGGGACGCTAGCCTCCCAGGATAGAACGTGCGGACCGGGGGCACTTTGCACCTAAGTTTCCCGGCGAACGCAATTGCGCTTGGACAGAATCACCACTATTAACAATGCAAGGAGGCCAAGGAAATCGCAGAACAATATGCAGCAAAAGAAAGATGGAGGAAGATTGTTTTTCTCAGTGTGTTTTCAACCAGTTTGTGAACACTCCTTTTTATAGCTGCACAAAGCCAAGAATCTGAAACTGAAATCTGCAATTAAACTCGAAATTAAAACTCTGTTTTAATTTGAATCTTTCAGTTTTTATTTGCTGCACTTAATCTCGAAATGAAGACTGCAATTAACCCATTGATACTTGGCAGTTACAATGTTAGAAATCAAAAACTGCTCATTATTTTTGATTCACAAACCAAAAATTTACCAAAAGGTGGGTTGGTCCGACTAGGACATTTCGGTGCTACATTCGTGTCCGCAGGACGCGCCCATGCACGAGTACGCACCTCGCAAGCCAAATTTGGGATTTGATTTGCACCCCCCCTGCGCGCGAGAGAGAGCCTCTATGCTACTTAGTCTTGAACACTACTCTAGTGTCCAAGTCTTTATACTAGCAAAAGGTTATTTCCCTTCCAATGTGGGATATCCACATTTTCACTTTCCAACCCACTTATTTTGAGCATTCATATCTCATTCATCCAATAACCATTTGGACAAATTAATACTTGATTTCATTCTTCTCATGGAGTAGAACACAAACCTATAATCAATTTTGTTGTTGGACAAAATTACCCTTATGGAAATTCCGCATAATTTCCTTCAAAACCACACTATTTTCCAACAGAAATGTGATGTTCGAATACTTCTTTCTAATGGTTAAAAACAAAAAATCTTCAGTTTTTTTTTTTTTTTTTGACATGCTAGTTACATATCATTCATTCAAGGCAATTGTCAACGTGTTACAAACTCCTGTTAAGTCTATTACAGATCTATTGTCTTGTCTAGTACAAATTCTTGTGAAGTTTCACCACGATTGGAACCTATTACAGCGAACGATAATGTATCTCCAGAAATCTCTTATAGGCGTCCCGCGCTATCTAGTAGTCCTCTTGCCGTAAACGTCCCGCGCCATCTGAATGATCACATGTAGATGCATCCAGCCGTCTTCAGAGGGGCAAACGATAAATGTTCTCCACTTTGCTCTCAGAAGGAGTCGAGTCTTACCGACACACCCAGACAACGTTGGTTCAAGAGGCCATGTGTAAATCTTCAGTTGTTAGTCTTTTCAAATGTTCTAAGTGGGGAAAATCTCATTAATGTTGAGCCTTGGAGGGGGGGGGGGGGGTCTAATTGTTATTTTCTCTAACCCAACCAAGTGGGGCAGGCTGGCTATAATTACATATTTTAAGTCCTTGTGGGATTCATGGTTTTAGTGCTAGTTGGCCATTTTCACGAAGAAGAGAAATAATAAAGTTACAAAAAATGGCTACAAAATGTGACTTACAAAATGAGGTGTTTAATTGCATTGGTGTTTTTAATTAGAGTGTGTCGGGTCCACTATCGATGTCGCCAATAAAATATCGTCACCATATCTTGTATCCTTCATTTTGTAACCTTTTTTGCAAGCCTAGCATTGCCCTTTCATGAATGATGATATTTAGGCATTAATGAGCCAATTAATGGGCTAGGGACACTATTGGGCCTACTCTTACAACAAACCTAATTTGGACTGCTGTATTGAATGGGCTTTTCAACAGATATGGGCCATATTTTTAATGAATTAAATTATACAGTGCAATAGGGATCACTATAGTATTTTTTTCATCATCCATGATCTCCAAAGAAATAAATAAAAACCTAATTTTATGTTGATCATTTGTACTTTATACAGGGAAATTGCCAAAGGTGAAAATGATGTTTCACGAGTACAATGTATTATTACTCCCAAATTTAAGTTGGCCCTCTTCATTAATCAAGGTGGGGGAGGGGGCCTTTTATAATTTTGTACTTAAGAGGTCCTTCAAAAAAAGCAATGAATGCAAATATAGGTTGCGGTTGTGGTTGTGATTGTGTGTACGCTCACTCAATTTCATTTGAAATCGTATAAAAATTGTTTTACACTTATTACAAGTATAAATAGTGAGGTAAAAGACAGTAAATGGAGATTCTCTTCATTTCAAAATGATAATGACTTTTTCACTTTTATAAAAATGTGCGATGACAGTTTTGTAAATAGTTGAAACTTTTTCTTTAAACGCTCGGTGACATTTTTGTAAATAACTGACACTTCTTTTAAAACACACGGGGATATTTTTGTAAATAACTTGAACTTATTAAAACACCACTAACACTGACACTTTTTAACACATGAACTGACATTGTTTAACAATTGACCTGACGTTCTAACACATGAAGTGACACTCTTTTACACATGCACTGATATTCTCTAAATTCATGAACAAGAAATCAATAACACATGAATCGGCACTTTAAACACTACAACTGGTACTCTTAAACACTATTGTTGACACTCCTTAAAGATATGCATTGACACTCTTAAACACTACAACTGACACTCTTAAACACTATTGTTGACACTCCTTAAAGATATGCACAGACACTCTTAAACACTACAACTGACAATCTTAATCACTATCACTGCCACTTTTATAAGACTCCAACTGACAATCAACAATATATGAACTGACACTCTTAAAACGCTATAACTCGTACCCTTAAACACTACTTTTGACACCACGCTAAGTTCTACTTATTAATAAAATGTCACTGCGCATATGTAAACTCATTTTTCTTAAGTATTAGGAAAGACTGAATTTCCGTAAAACCTACTTTATTTATTAAGTTACCAACTCCTTGACATATTTATTCAAGTTGTTAAAAATGGATCCAATGATGGAAAAAAAAAACATACTTATGTATAGCTTTTTCATGAAATAGGAGTCAATAATATAGGCATGAATAATACTAGGGGCACAAAAAAAATCAAAAAAAAATTGCTCACAAAATTCTAGGTGTAATAATGTTATTGGTGTTTTTAATTGGAGTGTGGTGGGTCCATTATCGATGCAACCAATAAAATATCGGCACCTCACCTTGTGAGCAAGATTTTGTGACCTTATTTTGTGCCCCTAGCATTGCTCTATGGAGGCATTGCGAAAGAGGTCCACCGATCTGACAATCTGGCAGTACTGGGAATCTTGTCCTGGGGATTAGACACTTTTCCATCATCCTTTCTGATGGTCTGTCTTCTATCAAATACTCCCTCTGTCCCCGAATGATAGTCCCCTTATTTTTATGGGTTTTACGAAGGAACTTTGAGTAATAATTAAGGCTACTTTTAATTATGAGTGCTACTATTCACACCCGCAAAATTGCTGAATGTACCCGTAATACCAATTCTTACAAAAATGCCATCATGCAAAATGCCGGTACTAACCCTCTTACATATATGCCCGTAATTAGTTTTTCTTTACATTCACTTATTCACTAAATACACCCGCATCATTAACTCTATCATACTTCATTCAGAAAAGAAAGAAAAAAAAAATCATGCCGGCAACAAAACGGCAAAGCAAGGGGCGGTGACGGCATCCAGAAAATGCTTCAACCAAACGAGGATGCTCTTTTCTTGGGCTAAATGATTGAAATTAATAACAGCAAGCCCTTCAATAATTTCATAGAAAATAATTATAGTATATGTTGTTTTTTTGAAACCTGAAAATAGTACTCCTGCTGTCCTAGAAAGATAGTCTTATTTTGATTTTTAATAGTCACCAAAAATGAATTTTGACCAACCATTGTCGACGATCTAATCATTCTAGTGAAATTCTAAAATTCATAATTGATAAATCATTAAGTGATTTATTAATAACAATTTTTAGAATTTCATTGTGATCATTAAATTGACATTAATGTTTGGTTAAAGTTTATTTTTGTTGATCATAAAAATTCAAAATGATAAGACTATCTTTCTGGGACAGAGAGAGTAATTGATAAGTTCTTAAACCCTAAATTTCTCTTGTTTTTCTTCTCAATCGATGGTATTCGACCTTTACCCTCTTTCTGATTTACTTTTGTCCCATCTCTCTAATTTCAGTTTCCTTTCTCAATCTTTATCCTCCCAAGTATTGTTCTTGACTTGAGACATTGTTTTGGGTAAACTTAGCATTGCGGGTACATTAAGCAACTTTGCGGGTGTGAATAGTAGCACTCTTTAATTATTCTAATGAAATTTTTGAAATTGTTCTTAGCACACCATTATAAATACTATTAATATCAATTTTTAGATTCACATTAACATAATTATAAGTAGCATTTATAACTGCTCAAAGTTCTCTCGTAGTAACAACGAAAAAAAGTGGACTATCTTTCTGGAGCAGAGGGAGTATTTAATATTTAGCTCATTACTAAAACGCATGTAACCAAAAATACAATATATGTTCACATTATTGCACAATAGGGATAAATTCACGACTTTCATACTGAAAAATCAATATCCAAGTACAATTGAACAAAAGACGGTAGTAACACTTACAAATCTCTCTCTACGTAAATAGATTATAAATAAGCACAAGCAACTTTGGTTGCCTTTTTCATTTCTAATTTTAGATAGTGGTTTGCAAAAGAAACAAGCAATACAACATTTTTCTAAAAAAAATTAAAATAACACACACCCCCCCCCCCCCCCCCCTCCACCTCCCCCAAGTAAAATTGCTGCAATATAGAGGAAAAAAAAGAAAAAAAAAAAAAAAAAAAAAACAAGCCAAAAATGTTTCCTTTTTCTCTCTACTGCAGAAATTTCACTTTCACCCATTCCTCATTTCCTTTGCTTTTGCCTCCCCAATCTCCACAAGCATAGTTAACAAAGCTTCACACATTTCACAAGCATCAGGCTCAGTTTGATCCTTATTCCAAGATGAATAAACCATCCAAGCATGATCAAGCTTCCGGTCCGGCCTAACAACAACCGACCCCGGAACCTCAGCATCGCGACACGTCACCAACCCATCGCTCTTCTCTCCATATCGTAGTTGCAAATGGAGAGCACTCAAAGCCATTGCTGCTGAAACAGGAGCCACTACGGGGACCTGACGAGCAATCTGCATAGCCTCTTCCGACTCGTCAGACCCAAATCTTGAAAAGGGTATTTTCGGAATTTCAGCGTGCGCTACGTGGGTCAAAGTGGAAATGACGCCCGGCCCTATACTTGCTTCGGAATGGAATGAGATTAACGGTATATTTCTTGGTAGTTTGTGATTCATTACAAACTCTTTCCTCTTTTCGTATGTCAAATCCTCAAGCGCCCTTATATCACCCTATACGAAAAATATGTTTTCATGAATTGAATTTATCTACTATCCGTCCATAAAATCTTTCTCACTCCCACATAGAGAAAGAGAAAAAGGAATTACCTTTATTAGCCTGCAAACAATGAGCTCCATGATTCGTCTAGCTTCCTTGTCAGCAATTTGGCCTTCACGTAGTATATCCGAGGCAATGGGGGTCCCACCATAAGGGCTCTGAACTAGTGCTAAACCCGCAACTTTATCCTTCAAGTCATCCCAATAAACCGATAAAGCTGCAGCAGCATCAACCCCGCCTTTGCTATGACCAAGTAGCATTACTCGCTTTCCAGACCCCCAGTATAGTTCTTCAATATATTGCTTCAGAACCCATGAATTGTGCTCCACCGACGCCTTCGTTAAGAACAAAATGTTTTAAAATAATCGTGTATTTCTCTTGAAACTGAAATAATGCTAGAGATAAACCAAGAATTACTATATATTTGTTTTAATATTATGTATACCTCACTGTGGATTTTCGCAATATGACATGCAAGACCCATCTTTGAAAAGAACCTCTTTGTGCTTACAAAATATAACGGACCATGATTGCTGAATAGTCCTGAAAAAACACATTTCATAAAACGCAGGAGCATGTTCTGAGAGAACTTATCAATGAAAAACAGGGAGAATTGAAATGCGAAGTTTAAAATAGGATTATTGATTTCTACCTGGGATTAGCAGATAAACATATGAGTCAGGCAGTTTGTGTTCCCCATTCCTATCAAGTAAATTATCACAAAATAGGGAGCTGATCAGATATGTCTACGCCTTACATCAAGTTCTTAACAGAGATAGTTATTAATTTATTATGTAGATCTCATACCTTACAGCTTGCAGAAGCTCCCGGAATCTACTGGAACCATCTTCCACTGGATCCATCCCAGGAGTACGCTGCATCCATCCAATGTCATCAGAAGAACCGCGCAAAGTTATCCTTAACCGAGATATAATGCTGAACAATTTCAAAACTAAGTTTTAGCATCACACTAGTAGGCATTCTATCGAAAATAAAATTATCGGAAAAAAAATGAAAAAAGAAAAAGAAGTACTCCCTCTATCCCGAAATGATCTTCACATTTTCCATTTCTCATTGTCCCCAAAAGTTCTTCCCATTTCTACAATTTGGGCTTAAATGTGCATAAACACAGCATGGCTAGTGAAGCAAGTGTTTGAATCCTTAAAAAGTTTAAATAGTCAAATGAAGATGATTTTGGGGAGGAGGGAGTAATATTTACCTTTTCACTCGAGCGTGAGCACACCTAATATAGCTACAACAACATCTCCAAGCGGCTAATGTTAGGTTCCAAACAGGCCTTACTATATATATAGGGAGAACCAACCTGCAGCCAAATGACCATCAAGATAATTAAGTTGAATACATCTGATAGGTAGCGTCAAGATTCATCTTCAAACGAAAGAAGCTTTATGAGATTACTATAATACCCTCTAAAAATGAGGTGGATGCTCCCATAAGCACACTTTTTTTGTATACATTCAGATGTTGATGTGGGTAAACGTCCATTGACATTTGAGACTACTCTTCTATGGACCTCAAAGCTTCTGCTAGCATTATGTAATCGTGAAGAAGGTGAAGGAACAGAACGATGATCGGAAGATGATGGATCTTGAGGAGAGGACGAGAACACAAAACCTTCTTCTAAGCATCTACTAGCATCTTTAAAAATAAGATCCTCTACAAAATACAAGTAAAAATAGTTGTTACTTCAATGCGATTACTGAAATAAACCTATAATACTAAGTTTGTTTTTTCGAAATAATGAACAAGAGAACTCACCAATAAATATAAAAAATTGATGGCTTATATAAGAAGTCAATGACAATAGACGTGAAAAAATGTCGTCCATTGCTGCAAATGAATAATACTGATCTGAGAGAGGGCTATAGCTCTCCACAGCATTATAGTAACCCTGACAAGAGACTTATGTTAGACCTGGAAAACCAAGTTCCATACCAACTCTGAGAAAAAAAAGGGATCTTTTGGAGATAAAAATTTATGTGATTGGAATGAAGAGTTAGATTTAACATAAATTTACCATGAAAACAAGTAACCAGATCTGAACAACGAGTATACATGGTGCACGATGAAAATAACATACTCCTAAAGGCCGTGTCTCACCTTCAAGATTTATTCACTTCTTTCCGTGGGTGGGTGGGTTAACTTTCCCTTGTTAAAAGGAATTCATCTCCAACTGAGCGTCCCTTGTTGAAGTTACTAATTAACCTGTGCCAACTATCATGTCCCAATACTCTATATATGTGCAATGCCATTACTCATGACTATATCTGCTACTAAAATTCTCCCAAGTTTCTAAATTTTCTAAAAAAACACAAAAAGCAGTGGAAGAAAAAAGACGCTAATACTTGGAATGAGTTAGAACATCTCAAGGGGCAAAAAGACATATACTTGTACAAGTCATTAAATGGGGAAACAATTTGTACTCACTAATGACTGGATGCCCGATGATTCTCCATGAAAATACAAGTCTCCCATCAACACTTCCAATCCTGAATAAATTCAAGAAATATAAATAAACGAAGAAGACAAGGTACATGAGAGGACACATGAAGATGAAAATTCATACTCCCTCCGTCCCAAAATGATAATCCCATTTGAATATTCAAACTTTCTAAGGACAATGAAAACTTGCTTCAGTAGCCATGTTTTGTTTATGCACTTTTAAGCCCAAATTGTAGAAATGGGAAGAACTTCTTGGGACAACGAGAAATGAATGAGAAGATCGTTTTCGGATAGAGAGAGTATATATTAGCAAATCATAACAGTATCTCTCATCGTACTCATAGCAACCCATATCATAGCTTAATGGTTTATCGCGCAAGCATGGTATATATGATACTTATCTCAAATCTTACAAAAGCGAAATCCTGTCGAGCCACATAACATGGACAACAATCGCTTTGATCCGAATAAGAAAGCAACTAATCAAAGCCCTTAACCAACAAGGTTGCAAATCGATATTCAGATCAAAGCGACATTTTTAGGACAGAATTTATGGGTCTGCAGCTCAAGAGTTGCATATTTGATAAAAATGCAGTTTTTAACAATCCTAGACAACTATTCACTATAGACCATAAAATGCAATTCAAAAAGTAAAATGCAACCAATCCAATGTAGATTAACATCGCAATAATTAGATCATTAACCAAAATACCCAATTAACAATAAACAGATTCAATAAAATGACTTACACCAAACTGTGGAAATGCAGTCCAAATCGAACGAGAGACACGAATCTGCAAAACCCAAGAAAACAGATTGATCTGCTTCAGAATCATAAGAATGTGAATATATAGATCCAAAGGATGAGGAAGATTAAATGCACACACTATTCCCCATAAAGAAAACAACTTTTCCAAAGAAAATTGATTAAGATAAGAAAATAATTAAAATATTGTAAGAAAATATTATTTGAATACTAACCGATCTGATAAAGATGGTCATGGAGAGGAGAGGAGTGGAGTGGAGTGGAGTGGAGAGCAATGAACTGATCTGGTTGAATTAAGTTATCGTTATCCAATTTGGCCCACTTGATTTGTTTTTTGGAGACGAAACCTCAATCCCAAGTTAAAGAAATGGTTTTTTTTTTTCAGATCTTTTTCAAATTACCCTCCAAGAAATTTGATTTCTGGGTGGGTTTAAATTTGATTTCTGGATGAATGAATTTTAACTGACAAAGTGAATCCTTCAAAAAAAAAAAAAAAAAAACTGAGAAAGTGAAAGGGGAAAGGGGAAAAGAAAAAGTGGAATTCATGTTCATTGGGTGTGCCCTAGAAAGCAGTAAATTTGCTTGGTAAAAAAGGGACCAAGAATGAGTCTTTAGAGACACACGTGCAGGCTTTTGGGTGAATGTTGTAAATAGTCAGCAATGGATATGGTTTGTGGGACCCAGTAAAGAAAGGCAGTCAAATGGGTTTGCTTTGAAATGGAGGAAAGGACACGTGGCGAAATGGGTGAAGCTTCTTAGATTTGGACTCAGCAAATAGGAAAGGATTTTTAAGGCTTTTTCTTCCATCACCTAGCCCAATTACAGGTTTTGGTTACTCATCCCCTGAGCATCATACTTAATACTCTATCCCTCCCATTTCAAATCGCTCAAAACTGTCTTTGCACAAAAAATAAAAAAAGTATTAATGTATTATGAGTGTAGATGATTTGATAGGAAAGAGAAAGTGATATAAAGAATAGTAGTTGATGTGAGTATGCAAGCGGGTAAAAACTTTCCATTTTTTTAATTTTGCGCTAATATAACATCAAAGACTAACTAGACTAGTAGACTAAGGTGCTCGGACTTTGGTTCACCTCGCCGGACTCGTCTCGACCGACAAGACTAAAATACGAGTGTCCGACACGGGTACGGCGGGGTAAATCAAAGAGTCAGATCAGGAATCCTGCAAGGCTCTCCAATCCCTAACATCTTTCACTTCATTAGGTTCACTATGAGCACAGAAATACACATTTCAAACTTGTGATAACACAATAACTAATCAAGTCATAAAACTCATAAATCTTCTTTATATTCTCAAAGCAAGAAATTGAGCAGTCTAACATATATGTACAGCTTGATAGTATACAAGGAACAATTACACTATCTAGGCTTAAACTGAAAAACTCTGTTATACCAAATTGAATGAAGTGTCATATGAAATAGATCATACTTAACAGGCTTAACATTCCACAGAAAATGCCTCTGAACTTTCCTCACCCCGAGCTGCATTTTCAGATACTTCTCATACGGTATAGAAACGAGAATAGCCTTCAAGTTCGGTATATCTTTCTCCGCTACAACAACTGCAAATGAATCCCAATCCAACACCTCAAAAAACGGTGGCACGAAATTATCAGAGATGATCACAGGCACACATTCATAAAAGATCGATTCCACGATTCTTGGACTGTTAACTTCATAACCTTTGGGGCAGATACAGTACTTGCTGCTCTTCATGTGTTGTATGTAACTCATTTTGCTTGCGACACCTGGAGGCATTGGACCGAATATTTTCATTTCTGGGTCTTTGTTGTTCCAGAATTTTAGTAGGATTTGACGTAAATACCCATGCATGTTTCCTGCATAGAAGGCGAGTATGTCTCTTTCTGAAGGTGGTTTTCCTCCTAGATCACGTTGAGGGTCCCGGGCAGAACGGACATATGCTTCAGGTAAGGAAATGTCTCGACCTATTTTGAAGCCAGCTGTGACATCTGCATTGCATAGGGCTTTTATGCAATGTTCCATATGGTGTCTCGTTTCATATGCAGCCTGGAATTTAATCAAATTCATCAGGAAAGGAAAAAAAAAATACTCCCTCCATCCCAAACTGTTGTTCCCTCTCTTTTTTGAAGTTAGTATGAAGAACTTTGAGCAATAATTTTAGTTCAATTTAATTATCCTAATGAAAATATTAAACTTGATATTGATAGTATTGATAATGGTGTATCAATAACTAAGTTTTTATATTTTCATTAGGATAATAAAATTAAACCAAAATTATTACTCAAAGTTCCTTCGTACTAACCTCAAAAAAAGAGGGAACAACATTTTGGGACGGATGGAGTAGAAAAAGGGTATATTGCAGCTAAATTTTCTGAAAAGGGTTACCCAATCATGGCAGGCAACGAGAAAATGATCAGCCCCACCAGTTCTGTTCCAAAAGGGTATTTTGCAGCTAATTTTTCTGAATAGTTCTTCAAATATTGTCTCAAGTTTGTTCTATTGTGAGAGTTGCGAACATAGAGTGAGTGCTGTAGCATACGCGAACTAAATGGCATGTAAAAAAGGTGAGCTTTTTTTGGATCCTTCACAACAAAACGCTTATTTCCTTCCATCAGCTTCATAAACCATCCTTCCGATGCATATAATCCCTTGAGTATTGGCTGATGAAATATTGGCTTTTCACCATCTTTGTATACGTAAACTTTGAGTGTCCGTTCCATGAGTTCATAGCTCCTGCAACAAAAAGGTCAATGATGACATGAGTCTCACGACTTACAAACTAAAAGGGCAACTTGGTGCTACTCACTTTGCATGGGGCCCATGGGAAGGGTAAACTAAAATCTTGTTGTAAATCAGACTCACCTTCTGAACATGGAAACATTCCGAAAGAGAGGAGGGTAAAGTTCTAGATCATTCTTTACATCAGAAGCAGCTGCAATCTGTAGCTTTGCAGCAACAATTTCCTTGTCGTGTACTGAGGACCATCTTGGTCTCTATAAAACAACAAATCAAATGTTTTAGAAGGTTTCTTGACGTTATCAATGAAAGATTTCACTCTCTAAGTGTCCCTACTGTAATAGAACAAGTTACCAATTAATTAGTTTAGAAAGAAAAAAAAGAAGCATGTGGTAATGGAAGAACATAAAGTGCGTGGATAGATCTGCATACCATTGCACGTGAAGATTTTTGGTGCCGAACTAACAAATGGTTCATCTGAAAAATTGAAGTTACCATTTTTGGTGGTGTGTTACATCTCATCCTCTTCTTCATAGGTTTTTTCAATAATGCAGAATTATTACTCAAGGCCGTGTGATCATCATCTTGGAACAATATCTGGTTTTCATTGATCGGAAACTGTATCTTCACGACTGGAGATTTCTTGACATCGGTGCTTAAGTTAAGCTTCATGTCATTCTTCAGTCTTGAACCTTTGTCAAGACTGCTTTTTGCTGATATCCCATCACTCATCTTCACAGTACGCTCAAGAGTGAGTCCGTGTAGAGTCTTGCTAGTATTTTCAAATATCAAATCATCATCTCGGTCTTTCAGACTCTCCACTGAAAATTCCTCATCCAATGGGAAATCACCATCTGTATCTATATCCACATCAAGATCAAGATTATCATCTACACCATCCTTGAGCTTGCCCGAATCAACTAACTGCAAAGCATTAACAACAATTGGATCCCCGAGCCTGATATGCTTGGTATAAGATTGTCTGGATGAAAGGGTGTAGGTCCCACGTAATGGAGTATCAACACCGGGCAATAGAGACAGAAGCCCGTATGGAAGCACCAGAGTCTGACAAACCAGATGTGTAGCCGCCACCAATACCACCAAGATTAGCCATCTCATTTTCCCTATTTTGAATACATTTTGAAATCTTAATCGATGCTCCATACCGAAATTCAATACAGCTTTAGCCCCATTAAGGAAGTAGAATATCTGAAATTGGAACTAATCTCCTGCAAAATTACGAAGATATACTGCAAACTCAGTAAAAGGGAACATAGCCAAGAGAAACAAAAGACTAAATTTTGTTTTAAAAAAAATGTAGCACGGTTCGCGTTACAAGCAATTATAACCGCAAATTCTACACAAAAATCACTTCAAGTTCAAATTAGACTCACAATGAAAAAGAAACTACTACCTCTGTCCCAAAATGAATGTCAAAAAAAATTAAACTCTCAATCAAGAGCAAATTTGAAAAAAAATGGACATTCATTTTGGGAAGGAGGGAGTACAAATTTCAGCTCAAAATGATACTTCCAAATCGAAAGCTTGAAATTAATGGCCAAAACACACCATTAAAGCTCTGTTTTATACCAAATGAGCCCTAGTACAACATTTCAATAATTGATCACTTCACATCACTACATATACTAAGAAAATCAGAACTAAAAGCAGTTCACACACACACATACACAGAAACTAAAACTATTGCCAGTGTAATATCAAACCAAAACAATGAAAAACTGACTAAATAAGTTAAAAACTCAAGAGCAGAGCATACCTGTGAAACGATTTTTGGGTATGGAGATAAACCCTAGAAACCCAGCAAGAAAATTACTGGAATTTCAGTTCTTGAAATGAACTGAAGATGAAGAAGCACTGAATCAAGTAAAATTGAGCAATTAGGAGTAATAAATTTGTCAGAACAACCACCATATTCCAAGACCCAATGCATAGAGATCAGTGTTTTCCCCATTTTGGTTGTGTTAAACAATCTTATTTTCATGACATAATTCAATTATAATAGTAGTTTTTTTTTTTTTTTTTTTTAATTAAGCTAGGGCATCTTGTCTCACCCAAATTGTCTTCATCTTACTGTACAATATTATTCAATTTAAATTGTTTTTTTTTCCTTTTTTTATCTGAACCACTCGTATAATTATTAGACCATGTACAATGGGGAAAAAATGAGGGTGTTGAATTGAAATTCACACAAAATTCATGGTTGAACCCTTGCAATGGTCCGTTGAATTGGGGATGAAATTGCAATTTTGTGAATAGAATTCACACCCGTGAATTCAGAAAATGTCGGGAAGGACGGCCACGCGGCGACCTGCCATTGGACCGAATTTGGCGCGTGCAATACACGCGCGAGTGAGGCCCGTCATTGCGGGCGGCGGCCCCTTTTTTTTTTTTTTTTTTTTCCCTGCTTCCGCCACGTGTTGGCTGGTGATTGGCTGGCCTTTTTTTTTTAATGGGGGATTAAACAAACCATTGTAGGGTGTTTTGTTGAATGAGTGTTGAATGGATGAGTTGGAAGAAAGAGAAGCTGATGTGGAGTGATAAAGTGGGTGTTGAATGGTTTTTTTTGTTGAAACCACTGTGGACACTGTGGATGGTCTTAGGGGTGTCAAATTGTACTCTGACAACCAAGTCTACCACGATTTCTCTCCCTCAATACCATTCAGATTAAGGGTTCATGGTTGAGTTTAGGCCGTCCCCGTCCGTGTGCCTTATTTTGACTTTATTACCTCTGAGGCTCTACCACGATTTCTCTCCCATCGGTTTAACAATAATAACTGTCGATTTTGACTATTTCACGAGGATTAAGGAATGCTTAATGTTTATTATCAATTGATGATGTTACACTATTATTACTTTACTATTCTTTTCTCTTGCATTACTTCACACAATAAACTAATTAATGATGTGTGACAATTTCCAAAGCAGGGGTAAAAAAGAGATTTTAATGTTTTTTTCTTTTAAAGCTACAGTTATTTTGAACCAAAAAAATTGTAACGACGGTTACTAGGGACATGAGGGAGTAACTTATTAGCTCTTTTAGTTTATGAATTTATGAAGATATGCTGCGGCTTAAATGTCATATTGTGTTTTTCTTAAAAATAGACTGAAAATCTAACAAAAATATATATAAAAATGCATATATATATATATATAATATATATATATTTTTCTCCGTTTATATTTGGTATAAACTGTACCAATAAACTTGGTATACCAACTCTTGTGGTTGGTATTGGTATATACACTTTTGTGTACCAAATCATACTTGATTGGCACATGGTATAAATAAAATTTAGTCGGTATACCTACCAAACCACCCCTAATAATTACTACATAGAGTGATCGATTAATTCTGTTTAATTGTAGTTCTAGGATTTTCACACAAATTAAGAAAAGTAATCAATGCATGTCTAATAGACTAAATTAACCTTGAAATATTTCAAGTACCAAAGCAATTAAATGCTTTTACAATGACAACTACCATCATAAATAAGGGTATATTTGACAAACAATGTCAAAGATGTTTAGATAAAAGCAAAAGTACAAACATTTTGGAACAAATTTCAACCCCTTAAACTACATGTATTTGAGGATGTATTTGGGGACGGATGGAGTAGTAACAATAAAATAATAGATTGGTATTTGGTAAAGAGGGCATATTTTTCCACTTTGGCCTCTTGTGAGGGAAAATTGTCGTAGACTATGCTATTTTTGTTTTCTAATTTTCTATTTTTTTTTATTTGAAAAGATATACTCATTTCTTTCTTAAATGAATGTTGAAATAATTTTAGGGGATTTCGGGAATATTTTTATTATTTAAAAATTTTAGCAACAAAAATGTATGCATTTTTTTTTAAATCTATTTTCGAAACATTTAGCTTTGCAGGTAAAAAAAAATTGAAAAATTCTGGTAAAACACTTTTAAAAATAAAGTTATTTAAAAAAAAAAAAAAACATTCAAAATTATAAAAAAAAACAGATATTCATTTAAAAATAATATACATAGCCTGCAAACCCCATCATCTTGGTTGTACATTATATACTCGGTTGTACCATATAGAATGCAATGTCATATGAAACAGATCATATTTCTCCGGCTTCTTATGCCACAAAAAATGTTTCCGCGCCATCTTCACTCTACTCTGCATTTCCAGATACTTCTCATCTGAAATCGACAAAAGTATCTCCCTCAAGTTTGGCACGTCTTTCTCCATAACAAAAACAGCAAAACTTTCCCAATCCAACACCTCAAAAAACGGGGGAACGTAATTATCAGATATAATAACTGGGACACATTCGTAATATAACGACTCAACTATCCGTGGCGTATGCACTTCATAGCCTCTAGCACAGATGCAATATTTACTACTCTTCATGTATTCCCGATACTTGGTTTTACCTTCAATGTCACGAGGCATGGGCCCCAGTATTTTCATATCGGGTACTTTGTTGCTCCAATGTTTTAGTAAGATGGGACGGAGGTAACCATGTAACCCTCCTGCAAAGAAAGCTAGGACTGGTCTTTGTGAAGGAGGTTTCCCGCCTATATCAATTGTTGGGTTTTCTGATGTACGGATGTAAGTTACAGGGAGAGATACGTCTTTCCCTATTTTGAATCCGCTCGCTAGATTTGTATTGCAAAGTGCTCTGATGCAGCTTCCCATGTAGTTCGTCGTGAATTTTGGAGCCTAAATTAAGTAAAGATCATATAAGTTTAAACATTACACACTTTCATGAGTCGAGATCTTCTGTATTATACTGTGTACCACACCTTATACCACTAGTGATCAAACGTCTCACAATCATTAGGGTTGACGTCATGATGATGTCGTTCAATCGTGTAAATCGTTGGATCAATTGTGGTACATGGTGAGTTACACAAAGTGGTACAGAGGATCTAGACTCTACTTCATCCCCCTTATACTTCCACATCAGAAAATTTTCCTATCCACACTACCGCGTAAGCCAAAATAGTGACATCACTATGCCACATCACAGGATTTAACAAAAAAAAAAATGGATGTCAATGTAACGGTAATGGCTAAAAATAAAAGGGAAAAAATGCTGCAGTGACAAAAAAAAAAAAAAGGTTGAATAGGTTGACGACAATAAAGGCATTTAACTCGATATTTTGCCATCCGCGATAATATAATACTTGTTCTAGTTTGTGAGCTATAAAAGTCTAATGAGACTCTGAATTCAGTAAGCTTACCCAATCATGACAAGCAGCAAGAAAATGATCAGCACCGTTAGTTCTGTTCCAGAAACGATATCTTCTAGCAATTGTGTCAACATAATTCTTCAGATGTTTTTTCTAAATCATAATGACTCTTAAAATTCTGTTCATTCAGCATTTCCCTAAGTCTGCGTGAGCTAAAGGGTAGAAAAAACAGGTGGGCTTTCCGAGCATCTTTCACAACAAATTTCTTGTTTCCCTCCATCAGTTTCATGAACCATCCTTCAGAAGCATATATTCCTCTCATTCCAGGTTGATGAAAAACCGGCTTTTCTCCTTCACTATAAACATAAACTTTGAGCAGCCGTTCCATCAGTTCATAACTTCTGCAAATTTCATCAAGCGAAAATGTAAACATAAGTGTCCACCTAAGTCAACTTCATGAAAAAGTCAACTCCATAGGGACGCATCTTTATCTATAGTAGTATAAATACATACTATAATACTGGCACGGCCTTACTTATACGCATTCTACAAGTCAAAGTTGCATCAATATTTGCTAAATATCCATAGGCTTAAAATGTTTACCTTACAAAACGGGAAACATTTCGGAAAAGAGAAGCATGGAGTCCAGAAGTGTTTAGCAAAATCGGGGAATTGTCAATTTGCCACTTGGCATGTTGAAGTTCCCGGTCACGAGGAGAAGACCACCTTGGTCTCTATAAAACAAGTCAAAATGCTAAGAGCGCGTAACTCATTCATAATGATCAATTGAAACATTAAAAAGTCAAAGAACGCACCATTGACTTAGCAGAAACAGAAGTCCGAAGCACTGAAGTCATATATGAGATGGAGGTATTCTTCATCCGCTTCTCCTTTACAGATTGACTATAATCTTCTTTGGACACCTTGGCTGCTGTTGGTGACACTAAAGTTCTAGAATCTTCACCTGCGTATCCGATCCCGCTTGTGAAAGTTACTTTTCCGGTGTCATTATTTTTGGCATTTTTTTCCTCCGATTTCCTAAAGGGAAGAAGTTTGATAACATTTTCTTGACTAGAAACATTATACGCACTTCTTACATTTCTCATAGTCAAACTCTTATCAAGGATTTTATCTGTTTCAAACGAAGCTACTTCTTTTGATTTAGAGTCATTAGAAACAGCCACTACTTCATGAAGGAGAGATTTACTCAATCTTGAATTATTCGGAAATGTTATCCTGCCTTGAGAGGATGGAACTGTTGTGTAGTTCTCATAAGGAAATGTAATTAGCTGAGTTAGAATTACAAAAGTCACAACGATTCCTATCGTTAATAGTAGTCCACGTATCTGGAATTTACATAATCTTCTGAATTGATGGACAATTTCCATAGGTTAGGTTTATAAAAAATTCCCAATTATCTTGTTGAAATTCACCAAACTATAAAACATGTAACATCATGTCCTGCAAAAGCTGTTGCATAGAACAAATGAATTTGGTTCAGCAATAACAATCTTGATATTGTACAACTATAAATTAAATCTCAGAAACAAAAATGTTGAATCAAGCTGAAAGAATCGGATATATAGAAAGTAGAATCCATCGTAATGCCTAATTCGGGGGAGGTAAGCTATGCATAAGCAGTGGAAACTGCAGAATAATACTCCCTCCGTCCCAAAATGATTTTCTCATTTGTCATTTTTCATTGTCCCAAAAAGTTCTTCTCATTTCTACAATTTAGACTTAAATGTTCATACACACTACATGGCCAGTGAAGCAAGTGTTCATATTCTTAAAAAGTTTGAATAGTCAAATGTGAAGATCATTCTGGGACGGAGGGAGTATATAAACAGTTTGAGGGAACTGAAAAAGATACGGTCATTGAAGCCATTTTCATTTGGTCTAGAATCCTAAAGTCGAGGGCTTTGATTTAACATTACGCTCGACTTACAAAGGAGGAACTCACTAATCATGCTCTATTTACTGGATTTGCCTTAAACCCTAAATAAATCCTGCTCTGATGCATCATTTGCATTCGAGAGCTTAAAGAGAAACCCGGGTTTAAATTTAAAAAGGACATATGAAATAAAAAAATCAATTTCACTGCATTTTCAGAAAGTAAGCAAATCATGACATTGAATTTATGTACTAATGTTCTGAGATTATGTACACTCCAACCAAGCTCTTTGTAAGAATGCACTGTTTCTTGAATCTGCAAATGAACACAGGCAAGAACACACACACACACACTAAAACACTCATAATTCTGCAAGAACTTGCACAGAGAGAGACACCAAAATACCCAAAATCTTCAAATTATCACACAGAGAAAGACACCCAAATACCCAAACCCTGTTTATGAACACACACACACACACAAGAAAAACACAGTAATAAGCAGATGCATATCAAATAATAAAGGGGCTTATAATTGAAATGATGGAAATTGAAGGAAAATGTGAATCGGATCAAAACATGAGGGGCTGAAAAAGTTACCTGAGCAAGAGAGCGATGAGAGAAACTGAGGAACATTGAGCTTCAACACTGAACAAAGAGTGAGTGAGGGAGCTGCGTTGACCAAATATGGAGTACTACCTCCTTCTTATAATTATCAATACTTATTTTTATTTTGGGCGTTCCATACTTATAGCTAATTATTCAAAATGTTCACTTTTCTCACTCCTATCCACTCACAACAACTATCCACTAACTTATTTTCTCTCTCCTGTCCACACAATACTTACTTTTCCAACATATTTTCTTAATCCTTATGCATTCCAATTTGGTAACAATAAGTATGGACGGAAGGAGTAATTTTTATCACACCCCCCTTGATATACTCCCTCCGTCACAGTACAAGTAAGACTTCTTTCCCTATTAGGCCGTCTCAGAACAATTGAGACTTCCCAAAATGGAAATGTTATACTCCAATATATTTATATTCAACCAAACCCACTATTTAACCTCACTCATTCTCTATCTTCATTTTTCACCACTCATTTTATTCAACCAACACTACTATTTACCTCACTCATTATCTCTCTTAATTTTCTACCACACATTCACTACTTTCTTAATTATTGTGCTCACTCCCCTAGTCCTACTTGTGTTAGGACGGAGAGAGTATTTATTAATTCCATGGACCCCCTTAAACTATTGGAATGAATAAATGAGGGGCTAATTTGGCTTATAAGCATTCTTTGGCAATGCTAGGGGCACAAAAGACAAAATGATGGATACAAAATGAGGTGATAATATTTTATTATTTGCATCGACTACGGACCCGTCACACCCTAACTAAAAGCACTAATAAAATCTTGACACATTATCTTGTGAGCCAAGTTTTGTGAGATTTTTTTTGAGTTTATTGCAAAACTGACATGCGTACTTTCATTTATTTTCAATTTGACTCGCAAACTTTGGAAACATCAAATGTGGGTTGCGTACTATCATTTTCAAAATTTTGAGACGACTTTTTTAACACCCGTTAAAAAACTTAACGGGACACTCCATATAGGGGGTAAAAGTGTAATAAATAAATTTTGAAGTCCTAAGATTAAATTTTCAGCACTCCATTGACTCTCTTCTTCCCCAAATCTACACCATGAAACCCTAAATTGGTCCACCCAAATTTCAGCACTCCAGTTCATCTTCTTCCCCCCCCCCCCCCCCGTAAAATCCACCCAAATCCATCACACACCCACCATTGATGTTCCCTTGCAGCCCACTGCCCCACTTCCTCTCTCTCTCTCTCTCTCTCTCTCTCTCTCTGTTTCTTCATCTTTCTAAAGCCCTAATTTCGATTTCTTTGTCATTTATGATTTTTCTCTCCATTTTTTACCCGAATGGATCCACAAATCTGATCCATTTAGGAATTCCGACCATGACCTAACAACTTCCTCGTGGGTTTGGCCTGATTTAGGGGGTCAGCGATGTCACTTTTCTTTCTTGTGATTTTCCGGCGAGTTTCTATAATTCCGGTGAGTTTTTTTTATCTCTGTTTTCTTCTTATTTTCACTTGAATCAGTCCATAAACATTAGTCTCCTTGCATTTTCGAGTGTAAAATTGGTATTTTTGACAGATTCAACCCGCTTCATACTCAAAAAACTTCGATTGATCTCCCTTTGGTTTTTTCCGGCAAACCTTCCGGCGGACTTCATAATTTCCAGATTCCGGCGGACCTTCAGCAGCATGATTTAGGGAGGTTTTATTTATTACACTTTTACCCCTTATATGGAGTGTCCCGTTAAGTTTTTTAACGGGTGTTAAAAAAAGTCGTCTCAAAATTTTGAAAATGATAGTACGCAACCCACATTTGATATTTCCAAAGTTTGCGAGTCAAATTGAAAATAAATGAAAGTACGCATGTCAGTTTTGCAATAAACTCATTTTTTTTACTTTGTATTTACCTGCGTTCTTTTTATTTTTTTGAGTAAACTACCAAAATGACCTGCGTACTGACAACTTTTTACATATTTACATGCGTACTAATGAAACAACCAGTCTAACATGCGTAATATATAAAAAATAACCAAAATAACCAAAATTGTTAAAAATGTTAATGAAAGTTAATGCGTGTTAGTTTTTTAACGAATATTACTATCACAACTTTCAAATTTCCCCATTACCAAACAAAATCGTAACTTGCTTACTTAAGTGCTAAAATGACCCAATTACCCTTAATCTATTATGATAACATATTAAACTTGCAAAAAATAATTGTTCTTCAACCCTTCTCCTCCCCGCCCCACCGTGGTCACTCTTCCCTACCCACCACCCACAATTGGCCCACCACCACCATCGGAGCACCGTTGCCATCTGAAACCACTATCACCACCGCCCCACTCCACCACCACCATCAAAGTCAACACCATCCACAGTCCGTTAAAACCAACACCATCTTCTTCATATCAAAGTAGCCAACACACACCAACCACCAGTCACAAAAGTAAAATAACAAGTTTTTTTATCTAGTTACTAAGAAATAGAAATATATTTTTCAAAATCACTATACAATCTTGATGAAAACTCAGATCTAATTTCAAGAAAAAAACCCAGATCGATGAATTGTATTTATTTCTTCAAAAACCAGCCGGTGGTGTGTTCCAAATCAAAATCCCAAATCTCATTTTAAAAGAAAATTCCAGATAAAAATTTGTTCCGAATTTGAGGTCTAGATGTTGCATACCTGGATCGAAAACCACAATCGAAAACTCATATCTGTTTCGAAGAAAAAAAAAAAACCAGATAGATGGGGTAGATTTTTTGCGGGTCGGGGAATAGGTCATCGGCGCTGGATATACAAAATCTGGAGAGGAGGGTGTGAATGAGAAGCCATGGGAGTGGGTGATGGCTTGGGATTAAGGGCTAGGGGCTTAGAGTGTGCTCCGAGAGAGAAATAGACTGGGTGGGAGATGACAGAAGAAGATGAATGATAAAAGATATGGAGACTCACCGGAGAAGAAGGTCCTCAAAATTGGAGACTGGCTGGAAGTAGGAGTTGAGAGGGGAGCGCCGGCGGAAAGGATGGGGAGGGCATGCTGTTGTAAAAGAGAGAATAGTAGGATTCTATATGGGGTTTAATTGAGTAAACCGCTTTTCTGTCCCTCGTATTATGGCTCAAACATCAATTTGACATCCGTACTGCTGAAACAACAAATGTATGATACGTACAATAGTTTTATTAGCAAAATTAACCAAAATACTATTAAGTCGTTAACTTTTTCTAACACACGTTATTTTTTCTAACGAGCATTAATTTATTTTAACGGATGTTAATAATTTAACCAAGAACACAATTTTAATTTACCTAAATGACAGAACTACCCCTAAGACCCAAACAAAACCCACCCTCCCCTCCCTCCCCCGACACACAACGCGCACACTCTCTCTCTACCTTCTCCACTTCCGGCAACCCCTCCCCACCTCCGGCGACACCACCACTCCCCTAACCCCGGCGACCTTGCAAACTGCTCCTTCTCCGTCACCGGCCACCCTTTACCCCATCTCCGGCACTCACAGATCTAGCCCTTACCTCTCACTCTCTCTCGTCCAAGTCCAAATCCAACGCTAATTTTTACAAATTTAAATCCTAAATTTAAATTTGTGGTACGAAAAAGGGAAGATTCTGTGGTAGAACCATCTACCGGGTCCCATCTAGAACCTTCCGATGGAACGGACACCAAGGTCCGTCACACCCATCTCTGAAAGATTCTACTGCTGAAGAAACCGAGAGAGAACAAGAACAACAAACCTTCACTGTTGAAGATCCTCTTATATATAGCGATTCCGACTGTAATCAAGCAGGTGGTGATATAATTGATGAAGATTATGTGAGTTATTCATCAGCTGCTGAGGATTCTGATGGTGGTTCTGGTGAAACACCTACTCGAACCCGTTCTGTCAGAAACGGGACGGAAGTGAGTTTAGGTACGAATCTTGGTAAGATAAACGGGCCTCAGCAAGTGTTAGTTCAAGTTCAGGGGATGGATAAGAGCAAGGGGATGAGCAATTTAAGCAGGATAAATTCACAGACGGAGCGGGTTGAGGCCCGAAGGTGAAATGTGCGAGTTACTTTTAAACTCTCTGACTGATTGATTTGACTGATGATGGGTTGTGTTTGAAAATACTGTAAGTAGTGAAATTGTGAAGAATTCTTTCCTTTGTATCTGTTTTCTGATGGTTTGCGGCAGACTTGTTGTTTTCCAGTTTCCGGCGATAAACTCGTTGGTGTTACCCCCGAGGTTGACCCTCCTGGGGTATTAAATTTTACAAATTTAAATCCTAAATTTTAAATCCTATCGTGAAAAATCCCTAATTTGGAATTTGGCTCTTCGTACAGTTTTGTTGTTGCTGTATTTGTTGTGTTGGGTGAATGGCGAATTGAAAATGGTGGAGTTGGTTGGGTGGAGTGGTGACTGGTTGTGATGGTTTGTGGCGGTGGTTGGCGGTGTTGGGCTGGGAAAGGGTGGGGTGGATGTTGGGTTTGGGAAGATGATGGAGATAACAAAAGTTAGTTTTGTTAACATGATGTATGTAAAAAGGTCTATATGTTTCCGTTAAGTTATTAATCTTTGTTAAAAATTAAAATAAATTGATGCCCGTTAAAAAAATAATGTTCGTTAAAAAATATTTAACAACTGAATAGTAAATTGGTTAATTTTGCTAATAAAACTATAGTACGCATCATACATTTGTTGTTTCAGCAGTACGGGTGTCAAATTGATGTTGAAGCCATAGTACGAGGGGCAGAAAAGCAGTTTACTCGGGTTTAATTTGTAGATGCAATTTTTCCAAAATATAATAAGGGTAATTGGGTCATTTTAGCACTTAACTAAGCGAGTTAAGATTTTGTTTGGTAATGGGGCAATTTGAAAGTTATGATAGTAATATTCGTTAAAAAACTAACACGCATGTAAATATGTAAAAAGTTGTTAGTAGGCAGGTCATTTTGGTAGTTTACTCTTTTTATTTTTAGATGACGAGACACGCAGATTCTTGACAACCCACAAACAAAAACCCTTAGGGTGGAGTTATACACCACCGCAAAACTTACGAATACACCCGTAAAACAAAAACCCTTAGGGTGGAGTTATACACACCCGCAAAACTTACGAATACACCCGTAAATAGCTTGAAAATTTAAATGGTACAATACTGTAAAAAGCACAGTTACGTGTGTATAACAACCCCAGACCCTTATCTTTCTGATTTTGGGTAGGAAAAAAATCCATTGGGTTTATGAATCAAGATTTTTTAGCTCAACAATGGCTTTGAAATTCCTAATTCAATTTCCAATTTTCTCGCCACCACCGGACCAATCCTTCCACCACCGCCCGGCAACCGAAGTTCACTTCTCACGGTGGAACAACGAAAAATTCACCCGCCAAGAACGCACCCAGAAAGAAATTGAAGACCAGCTCCGGTTCCAGAAACGATTCAACTCCGTCGACAGGCTCGCCTCCGTGCACAACCACATCGCTTCTCCCAACCCCTCATTCAAGTCGGCCGGAACACCGTCAGCTCCTTCCCGCTCTTCGATTCCCGGCAAGAAATCGAAGTACTCCAAACCCCCTGATTTCCAAAGTCGACACCCCGCATTCCGGCGAACTGTCAGACCTAGAAAAATCCCCAGCGACGGCGACATAACTCAAGCCAACGTCAAAATCAGCGATAATGGCGTCTCTTACCTAATACCTGAGGCTCCATTTGAGTTCCAGTATAGTTATACTGAAACCCCAAAGGTGAAGCCGGTGAAACTGCGTGAGCCGCCAATTGCGCCGTTTGGACCTGGCACTATGCCGCGGCCATGGACCGGCAGAAAGCCGCTTGCTCCCAGTAAGAAGAAGCTGGAATTTGATTCTTTTAAACTGCCGCCTGCTCATAAAAAGGGTGTTAAGCCGGTCCAGGCTCCGGGCCCTTACCTGCCAGGTTCAGGTCCTCGGTATGCCCGTACGAGAGAGGAGGTATTGGGGGAGCCATTATCGAAAGAGGAAATCGACGAACTTGTGCAAAGTTGTACGAAATCTCAGCGCCAATTGAATATGGGTAATGATTTCATATGTTTTCTTCTGGTTATGGATATTTTTATTATATGTTGATGCAATCAAATGGTTAGCTAATTCTTTGCCTTGTCTCATTAATTGGATCAAGGTGCAATTCATGGTACTTTAGTGTAGTTTATAACAGTTTTAGTTATATATCCTAGGCATGTAGTTATTTCAAAAGTATTGATCCAAATATGAGCGAAATGAATCTGAAAGTCAAGTAAGTCAACCCCCTACTCCTTCTGAAAGGAGGGTATCTTTTATGTATTTTTCAACCACAAACACAATGAAATGCTGTTAGGGCTGGCTTGATGAGGTTCACTTTTACAGGAGCGGATCTTTGATATCAGCATCAAATTCTGAAGTTAGAACACATATTTCCCTCCTTTTTGAAGCAAAGTTTCGTGCTTGAAAAGCCTTATAACTAGGATTATTACCTTGCCCCACTTACTAAGTTCATGTTTGAAAAGTCTATAATTAAGATGTATATTTGTATCTTTTGAGCATAGAGTACCAAAGATGCTTCTTGTATCATATTTGGATGGCAAAGTTGAAAGATAAGGGAGATACTACTTGTACTTATTGAAAGTGGATTCTTTAGGTGGAACATCTTAAAATAGAATAATAGACTCTTTACATGGAATGGAAAGAGTCCATTAGTATCATTAGTGCTGGTTGCAATTGCAAAAAAAAAAAAACGTTGAACGTAGCCAAGATGCTTATATCATGTGTTAAGGGTAAAGGTTGAAAAAAGATACTCCGTATGATAATCATTGAGATCATTTTTGAGATTGAACTCTTTAGTTGAAACTTACCAAAGTAGAATAGTGGACTCTTTGATCAAATATATCATATTATTGTAATTATGTCTCTCCCTTGCTGGCCAATAGTTATTACTCTGTATTATTTGTTTGTTCTTTCAAGAATTGCAATGAATGAAGTTAAACTGAGTCGGCACCTGAAGATGAAGTTCATCTGGTTTCCTAGTTTCTTATGATTCTTTTTTTCTTATAGGAAGAGATGGCTTCACACACAACATGCTTGATAACATCCACGCTCTTTGGAAAAGAAGGAGAGTTTGCAAGATAAAATGCAAAGGGGTTTGCACTGTTGACATGGACAATGTACGCCAACAATTAGAGGTTAGGCATCTTATTTCACTGTTGAGATTGATGTTTTGCTTTGATTTCTCTGTGCTTTTCTGTGACAATAGCTGCATTTCTAAATAAATGAGTAATCTTGTGACAGGAGAAAACGGGAGGAAAGATAATACGTAGTAAAGGAGGAATCATATACCTTTTTCGAGGCAGAAATTATAATTTTAGGACCAGGCCCAGGTTTCCTCTCATGTTGTGGAAACCAGCTAGTCCTGTCTACCCGAGATTGGTTAAACGGGCCCCAGACGGTCTGTCACTGGATGAAGCTAATGACATGCGAAAGAAAGGACGTGACTTAATACCAATATGCAAGCTTGGTTAGTCAATCTCCGTCTCCTCAATTAATGAACATTTTTTATGTGGCAGGAGTTAGGGATGTTTAAATTTGCTAAAAATCAAACTGCTAAGAGTTAGTTGTATTTGTCTGACAGGGAAAAATGGTGTTTACTGTAATCTTGTTGAGAATGTAAGGGAGGCATTTGAAGCTTGTGAATTGGTGCGAATCAATTGCCAAGGGATGAACGGTAGTGACTACCGGAAAATTGGTGCCAAACTCAAGGTCAGATAGATTCTTATTTGTGGAAGGTATTTTAATCATAATCTTTTCCTAACCACTAAAATTGAATATCAGGATCTTGTTCCTTGTGTCTTAATTTCGTTTGAAGCTGAACACATACTTTTGTGGAGGGGAAGAGATTGGAAGTCTTCGTTGCCTGACTTAGACGATGAACCTCAAGTAAACGAATCGGAAAATGGTGAGGCAGTTGCAATTGCATGTCCTCCAAATTTATCAACAGAGGATGTGATTCTTGAAAATGGCAGCAAAACTGAGGATGTGAGAAAAGGAGAGGAAGAGGACATTTCGATTTCAGTTGACAATTCCCATTCAATTTCTACATCAGAAAGTATTGATATTCCGAGTTGTAGTCGTGAAGGTTCAGGGTCTCTGACGGAAAATTTAGTTAATACACATCAGACTGATGATCGGACCGAATCTGTATCTGCTGTTCCCTTAGCTGATGGAATGTCGCAGGATTTGTCAGAAAAAGGGATTAATTCCAATGAGATTGTTCTTTCACCTCAGACGGAGGGAGTTTTATTACTGTTGAAGCAAGCTGTTGAGGGTGGGAGCGCAATTGTTTTGGATGAATCTTGTCTAGATGCTGATACTGTTTTTCAAAAAGCACTTGCTCTAGCAAAGACTGCACCCCCGGGACCCACTTTTAGTCACAGGGTGAAGAAGGTGGTGACACAGAAAATTGATAGACCAGAAGCCGGAGAGGAGGAGGAGGTGAAAATAGTTCCAACACTTTCCGAGAAGAAGAGATATGAGAGGAAAAGTCCTAGAATACTAAAGAAAAGCGATTTTAAAGAGGATTTTCCAACTGTAGTTCCACCGGGAACTTTGAAAGTAGATGAACTTGCTAAACTGCTAGCCTAATTAACACTTCTCATCTCTTGAGGAGCATTGTATCCACTCTGTGTCCATTACGGTGTATACGTAACTCTAATTTACTTATATAAGCATTTTTCATTGCTCATCAACTTGCTGTGATTTTGTTGGTCTGTGCGACTGTGCCCCCTAAACAACAATAGTTCTGGTGTACACGAAAATATATCTCATTTGCAGGGGAAAACTGACTCCAAAATGATGGCAAGACCAACATCATCATCATGTATGGCGGATTGTATTATGATGTGTGCAGAAACCGTCTCTGTTTTTGAGGTAAGAATACATACACCAGCATTGATGTTTGTTTAATTTTTTTTTTTTTTTATATATATAAAAAAAAAAAAAAAAAAACTCCCCCCAACCCGCTCTTTTCGTTAATGATTCATGTTATTTGATCCGAAATCATTTTGGTGGCCAAGGCTTTTTTTGTTGTAGTAGTTGTTGTATTAGTGTTTGCTCTGTAATTAGGAGGGGAAGCACAATTTATATCAAGAGATAAACAGGAGCAATAAAAAGGAGTAAATTGATTGCTGACTAAAGAATTCAGTGTTATTCACTTAAATTGATTTGGAATTCAACAATGCAGGTAAATATCAAACATATTCTCCTATTCCGGAAACTTCTAGACTTACTAAACCCCCTTCATTTCTGTTCCTTGCGATTCTTCAGCTTCAACGTATCTTTTCCAGATAGGGTGATTTGCCCACAGCAAATGAATCTCCTCAATCGGAACCTGCTTAGTTTCAGGCAAGAGGAAGTAGATGAAGATGCTCATGACCACAATCAGGCACCCAAACAGCAAGAAAATTCCCCATCTCAGATGACAGAGAGAGACAAGGAAACACTGTGCAACTAAGGCTGTGAAGAACATGTTGACACACACCACTATGCTTTGACCAGCTGATCTCGTCTCGAGTGGAAAAAGCTCGCTCGGAACTAACCATCCTAGTGGGCCCCAAGACCGTCCGTAAGCCAAGACGAAGAGGCAAATCACAGTGACGAGGAAGGCGCCAATCCCTTTCGAGAGCTCAACACCTGTTCCGAATTTTAGAGCCAGAGTTACTGTGACTGCAACCTGTTGGCAAGAGAAACTTTAGGTAAGCACTCCAATGAAAAAAAATACCCCCGTGTGAAGATATTATATATATATTTTCGTATATACATGTGTGTGTGTGTGTGCGCGTGTATATGTGCGTGCGTGCGTGTGTGTGACTGGGTGCATATGCAGTGACGGATCATTTTGTAAGTGGGAGCACAAATACACTTTGTTGTTAAGGGACTCAGACCTACAACCATGAGGTTAAAATCCGTATATCTCAACAACTGCAACACACACACACTATTGGGTTCACTTCCACCCTTTTATATGGTCTTGTGTCCACCACTATGTGTATATGTATATACATGTGGGTCTTAATACATTTATATATGGTCTTGTGTCCACCACTGTGTGTGTATGTATGTATATACACGTGTGTATATATGTGTGCGCGATATATGTATATATGTATGCATGCATGTGTGTATATGTGAGTGTGTATAGATATATCATATATGCATGTGTGTGTTTGTGTATGTGTGTGTGTATATATGAATTAAACTACCATGTAGCAAATCATTTCAGTGCCAGCCTCCAAGAAGAAAGCTCTCCTTCCAAACTTGTCAACCAAAGCCATCGATATCAAGGAACCTATAACAAGCGCCGCACTGGTAATAGTAGAAGAATAAAGAGACGCCCCAGAACCAAAACCCAAGCTCTGAAATATAACCGGTGCATAAAACAGTATAGAGTTCATCCCAGTCAGCTGCTGAAATGCAGGTATACCCAAAGCTCCTATAATCAACTGCGGACGATTCTTCCTCTGCAGAAGGTTCCGGAACGGATGCTTTATAGCTTTCGCCGCTTCACTAGCTTCTAGAAGATCTTGAAATTCTGCATCAACTTTTGAGGTACCTCTAACTTTCTCCAACACTCTCCTTCCTTCTTCTAGTCTCCCTTGTTCCACCAGACTGTTTGGTGTCTCCGGTAAGAAAAGGCCACCAATAAACATTAATGTTGCCGGAACTGAAAGAAAAAGATCAAACTCCCAATAATCAACGTGAAATCAATCTGAAATTATACTAATTAAAATCTAAAACTTGTTAACGTGTTGCTAACCATACCAGTTGCTAAACCGAGTGACAATCTCCACCCCCATGGATGAATTTTCTCGCACCCGTAATTTACAAAGTTTGCTATTAAGATTCCCAAGCAAGTTGTGAGTTGAAAGAGCTGATTCACTGCTCCTCTGATTTTTGCAGGGGCCATTTCTGAGAGATAAAGAGGGACCGCTTGATTTCCGAACCCAATGCCGACTCCGAGAAGGCAACGGCCTATGATCAGCATCGCGATATTGACGGCGAATGCGTTGAGGATCGCGCCGAGGAAGAAGGAGAAAGCGCCACAGAGGATACTAGCTCTCCTGCCTTTGTTTCTGGTGACATAAGAGGCAGCAAAAGTGGAGACAAGGGCAGCAAAGTAGAGAGAGGATGTGAATAGAGTGAGAATTTGATTGTCATATTTACAGTAGTCTGTTTCTTTGAGATGTGCTTGTTTTCTTCTGTACACATCTGGGAAAAATTCCTTCAAGAACTCATCCATTGATGTTACCCCACCTGAAAATTATATCTCAGTTGTACCCATTTGTTTTGAGACGGATGTAATATCAAATATTTTAAAGAAAATCCTTTAAAATCTACTAAAAAAAAAAACTGTTTTTCTTTAAGGAGTATGAAATCCCAATTTTTTGATTTTTTAAAAAGTTAAATGACTATCTCTCAATGAGCTTTCTCTCTCCTACCAAACCATTTACACTCACAATACATCAAATTTTTCTTAATTCTTGAACCCAAAAGTTCTTTTTGAAGTTTAAATTGAGAAAGAGGGGACTCTTATTAACGCTCTTAAGGAGAGAGAAGACGTTGACTGAAAAAGTCAACGGTCTGCCATAACCAAATCACTTTACAGAGGATGACATCCATGTAAACCAGATAACGCCAGAACCCAAAATCAAAAGAAATTCAGATCTGAAAAACCTTATATTTGGCCACTAAAAAAAAAACTATAAATAATCTTTCAATGCTATAAAATTAATATTGTTCATCCAATTTCAAATCCAAAAAAATATTTAAAAAATACTACAAAGAAGGAAAAAATAAAAAAATAAAAAAAAAAAGAGAGAGAGAGAGAGAAAAAACTGACCGGAGACACCAAGATCATAGCCAAAGAGAGATCCACCAAGAGCAGCAACAATGCAAGAAAAAATGAAATACCATGTTATTCTATACTCGTATTGATCTGCCCTTCCTCCGGCCGGCCCCACAAATCCTCCTCCCGCCATTGTTATGCTCTGCTCTGTTCTTCTCTCTCTCTCTCTCTCTCCTAAATATTTACTTTACTAAGTGAGAGTGAATATTGTTGGGTTTGTTTGTAGATAGATATATACATATACTGGATTTTATCACGTATCAAATATATTTATTTAACCGAATAGAATAGGTCTTTTGATTTTGAAACAAACTTTGAAAACTAAAGGATGGGATTAGCTCAATTTTTTCTCCTTCCAGAGTTTGGATTATATAGGAATGCTAGAGTTGCCATTTTTAGTCAAACTTGGTTTATCAATATGTTTGTTTATAAAAATAAAAATAAAAAAGTCTTAATTTTGAGTCAGTCTTATTAAAAACCTATTTTACACTAAGAGGTGAGAAAAATTGTTTAACACTAAGAGATGAAAACGCGTTTTACACTAACGCAAGTGCACCAGATTTTAAATAGACGGAATTATACAGTATCGTTTTTGTTTATAATATTGTGTATCACGTGTGATTCAATGGTTATTATTGATAATATCATAAAGTGGTCTCGATTTTTATTGTTTACTTGGATTTTTTTAATTTTATTCATAAACAATATTTTTAAAGTGTTCCCTTGCTCAAAAAAATATTTTTAAAATTAGTAATCATAAACTAAAATTATCAATCTGTCTGTTATTATAGCAAGCAAGAACAATAAGTGAACCACTTATCAAACCATAGTCTTCATTTTTTTATACTATAAGGTAGACGACAAGAGGTTATTGTAAGTAGTATTTTAAATCAAAGATACTTCTCAGATTATTACTTTTTAAGTTTCAATTAATCCACAATTTACGCCAACCAACCAAATAAATAAAGTGTGGGACCAATATTATTATGTACTTATCCTAAAAGTTGACTTTATTTTGCAATTTGGATGCTGAATTGTTGTTTTTAACAGTTGAACCCCTTGAGCTTCAGTTTCTTGCAGTCTTGATTTTAACTTTACTTGGGTCCTTCAAATTAGAATTCAAACTCAAACTTGAGTCTTTTACTTTCACTAGATCTTGCGCGGAATGACCTGCGTTCGATGAGATTGACTTGTTATGAACCTCGTCGAAGTATAAACAAATAATTTATGATGTTTTCGTGTCAGACTAAATGGTACTCTATTTATTTTTCTTTCTGAATCATTGTATTAATATGACGAACTTACAAAACGATCTTTTACCGTATCAAATATCAATGGAAGCATACGGAGAATATGTCAAAAGGGCATAACAGCAATAAATGGTACCTAAAGGTTTGAAATTACAAGTAGCATAACCAAAAGACTACTACAGTGAAAATATTGTTTTCTTTAAGGAGTTCAACAATAAATTTTGATGAATAAATAATGATTTCCTTGACTGTTGACTCTGCCTACTTGACTAAAAATCTATCTAAGAAAAAAAAAAGGGATATTTTAGGATTTATTTTTTTGGTCGAAAAAATTATTTTAGAGTACTCAACTCAATGTCTTTTCTACCAGTCTGTAACCACTAACCAGTGACAGCTCTGTTTTACGTGTTGTGGTTTGTTTTACTTGTTAAGTCATGGTTGTATACTCCCTCCCTCCCAAACTTATTGCTACTAATTTACGTTTTGATTGTTTTATATTTATTGCTAATTACTCAAAATATTCAAAAAAAAAATCTCCTACGCATTCACAATAACTATTCACTAACTTATTTTCTCTCTCCTACCCACTCACAATACTTACTTTTCCAACATATTTTTTTAATCCTCATACACTCTATTTTAGTAGCAATAAGTATTTTTAATCCTCAAACACTTTATTTTAGTAGCAATAAGTATGAGACAGAGGGAGTAATTTTTTAGTGCTGGTCCAAATTAATATTTGTCATTTGGTATATTTTGATAATAATTCTTGTCTCAAATAGCATGAATTCTTATACTACTTCTAAAATAAGTACTCCCTCCGTCTCATTCCATTTGAAGCTTCACCTTTTACCCAAATTGGTGTCCCTTAAAAGCTTCATCATTTCTTAACATGACAAAAAATGTAGGCCACACTTGTCATACTCACTCACTTCTTCCTTTCATATACTTAAATTATGGGGTCCACTTGTCATACCCACTAACTTTCCTCTATCACATATTTAAATTGTAGGCCCCACTTGTCTAACCACTAACTCCTTCCCTCTCATAACCCTTTTTACACTCATCAATTTCCTTAATTTGTGTGTCATCACCAAAATGGTGAAGCTTCAAATGGGACAAAGGGAGTATTCAAAATAGTGTCAAATTTATTTTAATAAAGTGCAAAATTAACAAACGTATAAATATTTATTTTAAAAGTGTAGACGATTTGGAAGATATAAATTAGAAGGGTTTTTGGATAAGATTATCCTCATTTATTTTAACCCTTTAGAACACATTGTGGAAAATTGTCTTATGGGCCAATGGGAGTATCTATGGGTTTATCTTTATTACTCTATCTATTACAAATCACTATTCATTTTAGTAAAAAACAAAACAAATCTTCTCCCAAAGTTTATCTTAATTACCCAATCTTTTTCAAAAAGAAAATTACCTCCTAACCCCCCATCCTAAGTGAAACTACCACCTAGTCCAAACCAATATTTTGCTTTACCACCTGGTCCAACAATTAAAATAAATTACCATCAGGTCTAACAATATATCAAATCCCGAAATTACCCATTATTAAAACAAAACTCCCTCCCTTCCCCTCCCCTCCCATCTCATTCTGCGCATAAAACAAAGAGTCGTTCTCTCACTACTTTCTCTCTCTATCCTACCCACCTCCGGCGATCCCCCACCCCCTCTTCCGGCGACACTCACCCCCTCATCCGGCGACCCTTCACCCCCTCCTCCGGTGACCCGTTCGGCCTTCTCCGCCTCCCCTCCACCTTTTATCTGTCTAAGCCCTAACCCTAGCCCCCTTCTTCTCTCGATCTGTCTCACTCCGGCGACCGCTATACGCTCCTCCTCCTCCGGCGAACTCCATCTACACCAGCCATCCATTCCCTCATTATTATCGTCGAACTCCGGTCACTCAATCCGAGATCCGTTCGAATAATCCGACTGCCTTCTTCATCTCCGGCCATCTCACTTCCGATCTCTCATTTTTTGGCGCACTTAAGTCCTCCCTCCCCCACTACCCCTGATCTTTCTCTCACTACCTTCTCTGTTATCCAACCCATCTCCAACGACCTCCATTCCGGCGAACCCTCTACTCCGTCCCCTCAAGTTTGTTGAAAGCTATATTTTCTCACATGGAATTGATGAAGCCGAAGTTGATAAAGGTGATGATTTTATGTCAATTATCTAGCTTTTATTGGAATTGGGAGTTGATTTGGGAGATTATATTGGTAAAAAGGTTGTATACTGACACTTTTCGTTTTTGTTTGTGTGTTCTAATGGATTGGTAAATCAAAAAGTTTGTCAATTGTTTTTTGTGTTGGCTTTGAATGTAAATGAGATTTTGTTGTTGATGGATTGATTTGGTTTGCTAAGTTCACAGTGATTGTTGGAACAAGTGCGAGCAATCAGGGAATTTTTCAGTTGTATATTATAACAACTGTGAATTTTTCAGTTGTATATTAGAACAATTGTAAACTTATTTTTGGATCAACTGTGAACTTGTTCTAGGAACAACAGCGAACTTGATCTTGGAACAAAATGTGAACTTGTTCTTGAAAAAAAAACAGTGAACTTGTTCTTGGAAATTGTTTTGGGAACAATTGTGAACTTGTTTTTTAAATAACTGTGAACTTGTTCTTTAAAAAAACAGTATTTTTTTTCAAAAAATGTGAATTGTTCTTAGGAACTTGTTTTTGGAACAACTGTAAACTTGTTTTTAGACCAACTGTGAAGTTGTTCTAGGAACAACTGCGAACTTGATCTTGGAACAAAATTGTGAACTTGTTCTTGAAAAAAAAACAGTGAACTTGTTCTTTGGAACAATTGTGAACTTGTTTTTTAAATAACTGTGAACTTGTTCTTTAAAAAAAACTGTATTTTTTTTTTCGAAAAATGTGAATTGTTCTTATGAACTTCTTTTTGGAACAAATGTAAACTTGTTTTTGGACCAACTGTGAACTTGTTCTAGGAACAACTGCGAACTTGATCTTTGAACAAAATTGTGAACTTGTTCTTAAAAAAAACAGTGAACTTGTTTTTGAAATAACTGTGAACTTGTTCTTTAAAAAATAACTGTATTTTTTTTGTTTTTTTTTTAAATGTGAATTGTTCTTAAAAACTTTGAATTTGTTCTTAAAAAAATGTGAAAAAAGTATTTCAATCGTTCTTGAGAGAGCTCAATTACAAGCTTAGTTTTAGTGAGAAATTAATTTTCATTCATTAAAATTCAAAAACGACCTCATTCATGATTCCATAATATGCATATATGCAATGACCTAATAACTGCCCACTAAGATCATCTCTAACGGTACTCTAAAACTCCAAATATAGAGTATTGTTTTACTCCAATGGCACTCTAAACATTGCTCTATTAATAGAGCAACTCTATCACTTGCTTCAAATTTGGTGCAAGGGATAGTGCTGCGCTATCCCGTTTTTATTCTTCCTTTTCTTTTTAAATATCCGTTTTTTCTTTTTCTTTTTGATATATATGAAAATATTTTACAATATAAAATTATATAACCTACTATTATTTATATATGTGAAACAATAATGAATATTGTTATTATATTCTTATTTAGTATAAGATTTGAAGCAAACTGTTGGAATTATTTGGTGTAAAAATTGCACTATTATAAAGAATAGTGCAATTTTTACACTAAACTGTTGGAGATGATCTAACAATAGTAAAAATAAACAAGTACGGAATATAAAATTTCTTTCGTTGAGGGCTCTTTCAAGTTGTCATAATAATGGCATGCTAATCTTCTGATAACATTTTGGGAATATATTTGCTCAACAACTACGTAACAAATTTCTTATAAACTACTAGCAAAAAACTTTGCTTAGCTTGTCACAGATCATGCAAGTTGGACTGACATCCCCAACAAAAACAAATACTCCCTGTGCATCCAAACTTATGGTTATTTATTTTTATTTTGAATGTCTTATACTTATAGTTATTTACTTAAAATGTTCAATTTTCTCTCTCCTCCTCACTCACAACAACGATCCACTATTTCATCTTCTCTCTCATTCTCACTCACAACATTTATTTATTTCTTAATCTTCGCACATTCAATTCTAGTAAGCATAAGTTTGAGACCAAAGGAATATGAAGTAAGAGAAGGTCATGCAATTTGGTACTCCCTATGTACTTGTACCTGTACATGTCTTCTCATTTTGTATTTTTTCATCGTCTCAAAAAGTTTTTCTTATTTCTACAGTTTAGGCTTAAATGTGTATATATAAACAACATGGCTCATGAAGCAAGTATTTATATTTTTTAAAAATTTAAATAATCAAATGTGAAAGTCCTACACGGAAGGAGTATTATTTTCTAAGTATGGTACATTAAGTAATAAATGTCCTAATCAAATTTATTTATTTTTCTTCTTTTTTAACTTAAACTTAAATGGGAAAAGTGGTTGACTTATCACTTTCTGAATACCCCATCAATTTTGAATCATTAATTGGCAAGGGTATAGGCCCGTTTGTCGCAGCTGATTGTTTATGACTTATAGTTGATAGCTGATTAACTTATGGCTGATGAACTAAATAGCGTTTGTTTTGACTGTTTTGAAATAACTTATGAGCTGTTATAAGCAAGTTGTATATGTTTTTTAAAAAAGCTGAAAAATGCTTAATTATGATAATAATATTAATATACCCTTAATGTATAAATTAACTCATATGCATGCTAAACTACCATATAATTAAATTATATAAATTTATTTTAGATTAAGTAAAATTAACTCTTATTAACATAATTGAACTAAATATAAATTTATGTTTCCTTTCGTAATTAAAGAAAAATATATTAATCCTCTACTCTCTCTTTTTTTTTCACTATTTTTCGATTGGATCCATTTTTCTTTATGTTGTTATATGTTCGAACTATAGGTTATGAATCTCTTCTATTTTAAATCAACAACAATAAAAAAAAAAAAAAAAAAAAACAAGAATAGGATCAAGATACTTACATGGAGAATTCATAATACAATATATAAAAACAAGGTAAATATACAAACGGTAAATTGACCACTATAATATATTAATTTCTGTTTTATAATGAAAGTCCACTTTTTTAATTGACTAATAATTTATGCTAATTTATGACAGTTAACAAAATTTCATTTTGTATTCATAAATTAACTTTGTGCAATTTTACTTTTTGGTTGTCTTAATTTAATTTTGCAATTATGCAAATGGTTATATACAAAATTTACCAACACATATTGAAAAAAGAGAAAAGAAGTATTGACAAAAAATTGCATGATAATGAAAAAAAAAAAAAGAAGAAGAAGAAAAATGAAATACAAGAAAAACGAAGAAGGAAAAAAGAAAGAAGAGAAATAAGTATAATGGACGTTAGGAGTAGAGGGAGGGGGGGAATTAAGTTTGGGTAAATGTGGCGTACAGTAAGTAATCGAACCAGGTATCCCATTTCAATCTCCGTGTTTTGAAAAAGCACAAAAAGTCACAATTTTCTTGCTTTTGGCTTTTACTTATTTAGTGCAGTAATGTGATTGTACTCTACTTAATGATTTATTAAATATAAGTGAAAACAAACTCTCTAATTTTAACTTAATTAAAGCCAAAAGTCATAAGCCACTCAAAATAAGCAGAAACAAACGAGCACTAGAAAGTGATGGACGATTCTGATTGGGGTGGGTGTAATTAAAGAGGAATGACTAATTATATCAATGGTCACAAACTTCTTTCTTTAGTGTCCTATTCAGTAGTGGAGTTACATGGAGCTCAAAGGGGGCAATTGCCCCCATTGCTTTTTAAAAAAATAAAAATTTATTAGTGCAAAATTTATAAATTTTTGGGAGTTAAGTGTAGTTTGTTGAAATTTGTTCCCTTTGAGATAAAACTAAATACAGTAATACAAAAGATTCCCCCCCCCATTGACTTAATACAATTAAAAAAATTATGATGTCCAATCTTTGCCCTCGTTGATGAAAATTCCTGGCTCCGCCAGTGGTCCTATTCATAAGTCATACTTTCCTAAAACGAAAAAATTTACATACTCCCACCGTGCCAAACAAATGACTACTTATTGTCGTTTTGGGCGTCCCATACTAATGACTACGTACTCAAAATGTTCAAGTGTCTCTCTCCTACCCGGTCACAATAACTATCCACTTATTTATTTTCTTTTTTCTACCCACTCACATCACTTACTTTTCAACATAATGTATCTTCTTAATCCGTCCGTGCATTCAATTTTTGTAGTCTTTAGTTTTAGTTTAGGAAGAGAGTATTTACACTTACCATACACACAACAACTATCTACTATTATTCTCTACCTCATTTTCTATCTCTTACTCACTTTTCATACTTACAACAAATATCCACTACTATTCATCAATAATTCTTTTTTGTTCACATTGTTACGGGATGAAGTTGGTGTATGCTAAAAAATAGTACTCTCTCTGTCCCAAAGTAAGTGTCCACATTTCTTTTTTAGTTTGTCCAATAATAAGTGTCAGTTTCTTAAAAATGCATAGAATTTTTACTATTCCTACCACATATTTTCTCTCTAACTTTATTTTTATACTTACAACACCAATCAACTTATTATTTCTTATCACACTTTATCTCTTACTTCATTTTTCATACTTACATCATTTACATCACTTCTACTATATCTTAATCTCCACGCAAATGTAATGGTGGACACTTACTCTCGGACGGATGAATTGTAAAATATGCACTCATTTAGGAATGGAAAAAAAGTTCATAATAAATTATTTCCTCCGCCATGTAATACTCCCTCCGTCCCAGTTTAAGGTTCTTACTTTCCTTTTTGGTATGTCCCAGTTTAAGGTTCTTAGTTGCTTTATTCCTTAAATGGCAAATGATGAATAGTGTTTTGGACATCCTTATCCTCATAAAGTTCACATATTACCAAAAAAAACCATCACTTACTCATCTACTTTTTACCCACTTGCTTTATGAATGAACAATTATATCATCTACACACCACTATTCTTAACTCAAATTTACCTTAGTTTCTTAATAAGCGTGAAGTCAAACTAAGAACCTTAAACTGGGACGGAGGAAGTACATAACTTGATTTTTATTTTATTTTAGTTTATTTAAAATTAAATATTATACTCTTAAATATGAATATTATATGATTATGCACAACATCGACTCTATTTTAATACCAACGGTCCAACTAGGAGTTGCTATTATTTATTTATATTTTTTCAATTAAATTAAGAATTTTATTTGTTTACTCTTGGTCAACATCAAGACAAAAGAAGAACGTCACACCTTGGACAAAAGGAAAAACATATAAAGCACACCAAAATACTTCATCCTTCAAATTAGGGGTGTAATAGTTCAGTTTGTTCTGTCTAAGTCAATTTAGAGATGAACTATTATTAGTCATCGGTTTGAGAAATTCTCAAATTAAACTAAACCACGAAAAACCTCAAACCAAAGCAAACTGCATTGGTTCGATTTGATTCAGGCTGTGGTTCAGCAATGTGGTTCAAAATGTGGTCTAAACTGCGTTCAGACTGTGGTTCAAACCACCGTTTAGCCTATTTTTCATACCACGATTCACACCATGACTTAGACTACAACTCATCATTATCTTATTTGTTTAAAGATTTTAGTAATCATGAAGAAAGAGCGAGAGGCACCGGAGAAAGAGGGAGGGATGCGCGAGATATATTTTAAGAGAAAAGTCAGTGGAAAAAAAATACACTATATGAACATAAAAGCCGAAGGAATTCAACACACTACACAAACTCGCCAATGGAAAAAAAAATGATTAATTATGTGCCGCAATGAATATAACAAACAATGATATGGGTATTGAATAAAATACAAATCGAGAGTTATGAATAGTCTAATGCAATGTTGGCTCTTTTCTTTTTTGGGTACAAATGTAGGCTTATTATTCAATAATGGATATGACTCAACATACAAACATATAGTTAATATATGCGGTCTGGTGGTTTCGGTCGGCGATTTGGTATCGCTGTTTAGTTTAGTTTGGTTTGGTTTGGAGAGTTCAGACTACAAATTAAACTGAACCATGCGGTTTACTAATTTTTGAAACCGACCCAAACCCCTCATGTTTAAAAACCGAATCAGACCGCAATTTTGGTTCAGTTTGGTCTCAAACCGCAGTCTGGACCGAATCTCATACACCCCTACTTCATAAAATATAAATTTGGAATTTTGAAAAACAAAAATAAAATAATATTTAAAAAATTATGAAAGCGAAAAAAATTGTGAGTATAAAAATTAAGGTAAGATTTAAAAAGCGGCTTCAAAATTTAATGTATGGTATACATGGTATATAAAGTACTATAATAATAGTGTTACAAATATATTATTTTATGTAATGAACCTTGCCCTGTCCCGTTTTATAGATGCAGTTAATCATAAATTTTGATACGTATCGATAACAATCCTGGCCAAACTGACGTTATTACTGACAATGTTGTCTTTAAAGAAGTTTTCCATAATATATAAAAACTTTTTTTTTTAATGTGTGATTCTTATTCAACCCATCTAAATTTATTTAAAACGAGTATAAGTAACAGCCCGTGCATCGCACGGGAATAACACCGGTAAATATTCAAAATAAAAATTCTTATTATACGATCGTTGAGTTTGTGAAACAAAGTAAAATTCACATGCTCCCTCTCGATTATCTATCAATTCACAAATAAAAATGCTTATTCCGCCAAAAAATTCCTCGTCAACAAATATAACACTTACAATAAAAAAAATGTAACTTTTTTTTAGAAACGTAACAGTATTTATTCACAATATAATTATAACTTTTCAGAAAATGGAGTAAGAATAACATAAGATTGACTGCAAAAATGCATTTTATAATAAATGAATGTAACATTTTTTTTCAATTGTAACACTTTCTATTTTGAAATGTAACAATTTTTATTCTGAAATATAACCATAGGTTTGCACAAAAAGAATTGAGGATAACATTTATGGATTTTTACCAATAATTCCCTTGGAAAATGTGGTATTTGCCAATAAAAACACAACATTTCATATTCTACCTTAGGGTTCTTGGGTTGAAATCAATTTTACCAATAAATATCTCACCATTTTTAAATGGCAAAAATACCCCAAACCCAAATAAAATCCTATTACAACTTTAACTATTGACCATCTTTGACTGCCTTCTAAACCTTTGACTTTGACTGACCACCGCCCACCGCCGGACTTCCAGTCACTAGCGCCACCCTTCCCCACCTCCATCTTTGATGACTAGAAATAATTAAAAATATATTGCTTGCACAAAAGATTGAACCCAAGATCTCTTAGTTTTAAATTGTGGACTTTACAACTATGCCAACCTCACTCTTGTGCTTCTTATGAAGTGTTTTTAATTGAACACAATAAAATCACATTTCTCAATTTGGTAGAAGCATTCTTCATAATTAGATATTTACTCGATAATAAAAAAAATTAATTTATCATTTGTCTAGAGTGAATATGAGAGTATGTTCTCTTTTTTTTTTTAACTTTAAACAACTACGAGATTGAGTTATCAATTGTTTCACACATGATGTCAATTCACATTAATTAACTAAATATTTAGCTTCAAACAACAGAATGCATTTATTTAATAATTTTTTAAAGAGAATTTGACAATACACAAATGTGAAAATGAGTATCAATTGTGAAAAATTGATAACTGAGAAATGAAAGTACCAGTTCTTGTACTCAAATTCATATGTGAATAACTGAGAAACGAATGTCCCATTTATTATATTAATAACTGATAAATTTATCGTTATAATTAAACAACCGATAAATCGAGTCATCAATAGTGAAAAATGAGAGATGATTTTATCAGTTTTTATTCAAATATGAACAACTGTTAAATGAATGTCTCAGTTAGTAAATTCAAATTCATGTGTGAACAACTGTGAAATACATGCCTCACCTATTATAATGATTGTGAAAATTGAGAGATGAATTTTATTGGCCATTTTCATTTGGATAAGGGACTTATTGGTCAAAACGTCATACATTTACTGCAAACTATTGTTACATTTTATTATAAAACTGTTACATTCATTTGTGGAAAATTTTATTGGTAAAACACTTAATGATTTATCAAGAATGATGTAACAACTAGAATTCTGTAATGTAACATAATTGTCGTACAAAGTAACAATTGAAATGCAAGCGATTATATACATGAATTTTTACTCTTTTATTTTAAAAAAATGTAACATTTACTCTACAAAAACCGTTATATAATCATTTGCAGTACAAGTAATACTCATATATTTAGTCTGTTACATTTCAATTGTTATTATCTCTAAAAAATAATTATTTTTTTTTTTTTGCAAAACTACAATTACATTTTATAATAAAAACATTATATTTCGGAATCCAACTATTACATTCATTCAAAACAAATGTTAATTTTAGGCGACGAAAAATCAGTATTTTTTTGGGATAGAAAAATATGATTTTACAAAATAATTCAAAACCATATCATAACCTATTTAGTTTGATTCCCCTCGTCAAGACAAACACAACGGTGTTTTCAAATTCTTATTTTTTTTAATTTAAAAGCTCAATATATTTTATTTTAAAGTTGTTGGAGGTTTTTTTTCCTTTTTTCCTGCAAAAGAAGACACGTGACGAAAACTTGGCGCGTATGTCAGGGTTGGGTGAGGTGCACTTGGAGGGCGCGGGCAAGTTGGCCCGTGAGAGATCCGTCTCTCACGGTATCATCATCCTATATACTGGTGTCATATAATCATCAATTTTTGTTGAGCAAAAGACAAATGTTTGTCAAACAATTGTTTATTTCAATTTAGTATATTCGATATGTGAATGCATTCGGAAAATTCGCACTCAGTTGTTAGGATATGAATAAATATGAATATTTACCTCTACTGACATTTTGTGAGATGTGGTATGTGAGTTGAAATAACTATTTTTCAGAGTGTGCCACTTAATTTTGAACATATCAGAAATATATATCGAGTTACACTAAATTTTAAATTGATAAATTTATGACTTATTAACTAAAATATCAACTATGGACTTTTTATGTTCAACTTACGATCCCCATAAGACTAGCAACTCTCATTCAATTCATTATGTTTTATTTCAGTCCTTGGCACTCTAATCTAAGAGAAAGGGCTTAGCAAAAAGAACGACCGACCCATTTAATCCAGTCCATATAATGTCTTTTTCGAGAGCTCGAAGAAATTTATCTTAGGTACATCAATTAGTAGGTATAAGGGGATTAATGTCAGATCCCCAAGGATAATTCATGACCTTAAATGAGATTATAATGAAAAAATAGGGTAAAAAATGCATTTTGAGCAAAATAAAAATTATAATATTACTCCATATCTCTTGGAATAAATTATTAAGGAATATTATATATTCCTAGCATATATTGTAAATATCAAGTTACCATATATAGAGATTGTATCTTGTAAACCAAACTAGATTATTTTAGAACATCAGTTTTCTTTTTGTATTAGTTTTCCTAATTAGATTAGGACTCTAGAATACTCTTTGTAACCCTATAAATATATATGACTAGCATCAATAATATTTGAGTCTCTCATATTAATTATCTCTCTTCATGTATGATTGACTCCGACTATCCCTTTCTCTAATCCTTAACATAAATGTCATAATTAATAAGTTAATATTTTTAAGCTTTTAGTTAGGTTTTTTTTATTGTCTCAATCTATTCATATATGTAGAGTGATACTTCCTATTACATTGCAATGTTTGTGTCTATTAGTAAGACAACAAGTATTTTTTATTTATTTTTTTTGGAATAAATGAAAATGAAAAGGAAAAATTCTGAGACAGATGAAGTATAAGTGAATAAATTCTTGTATTTTGGAATTACAGCATGACAACCACGTGCTTAAAGAGAACCCGGCTACCCGCTATCCCCATTCCCCACACGGCCACCCGACGCACATACTCTTTCTCTCTCTGTACTTAGCTCCATCTAGGGTTTGATATCTGCCTCAAGATTCAGGTAATCTTTAACTCTAATGTTCAAATTAATTGAATCTAATGAAGTTTTCCGTTGCTAATTTGTTGCTATAACACTGATTGAAATCGAATTATCATCCCCCCTTTTACATGATACGGTCACCATAAGATCACTTTTTAATTTGTATTTGTTAGTTTCATTATGGGATTTCATTAATTGAGGTTCATGTAACGCTTCCGTGAATTTGATGTTTGGCTGATTATTCAATAGATTGTCAGTTAATAATTTGTCAGATGTTTTAATAATAATTCCTAGTTCTATACTGTTTAATTATGTCTGAGTATTTCAGTGTAGGTCATTTCATCTCCTCTAAATTCGTCTCGTGTCAAGTAGTACACATTTTGACTGAAAAAGTCCCCCTTATATTTCATATGATATTTGAGTTTTATTCGTTCTTTATGAAAATTAAAAGTTGAATGGACATAGAAATGTTTGTGATTGTTTCATTTTGATAGTGAGCTGGACAATGTAAAAAAAAAAAAAAAAAGGTCAGAATTTTGGGCGTTTGCTACTAGTTAAAGTTAATATCTTTTTATAATTCGTAGGACTGCTGAGTGATTTATGTATCAGGCAACATACTCCCTCCGTCCCATAACAATGGGCACACTTTGACTTTTTTGGTCAATTGGGTCAATCTTTGACCATAATTTTATGAATATATAGATATCTATATACAATTCTAAAAATAGTTAATGATAGTATTTCTAATAGTAAAACAATAACAAATTTTAGAATTTCATAGAGATATTTAGATATTCATAAAATTATGGTCAAAGATTGACTCAGTTGGCCAAAAAAGTCAAAGTGTGCCCATTGTTATGGGACGGAGGGAGTATAGTATAGAGTATAAATCTATTTATGCACTTTCTTCAGACACCCTAAACTCCCATTTTCTGGTTTGGCATTTAAGAGGAATGATGCATCGACGAAACATGAAATTGTAATAGCAGGTTATAAGGTCATTAAGGCACTTGATGTAGAACTATGATCTTTATCGTTTCTGCTGGATTTCTCAACAGTCTACTTTCCATATGAAAATGCAGTTAATATCCATTTAGTGTACTACAATTTATGCTTTTTGAGCATGCAATTGATGGAACTAGAAGTAGATAGCCTGTTTAGGAAAAAATGAGAAAGTTATACATGTTACATGCTGAATGGCAAGTAAGTGTGTTCTGCCGAATGTTGGATGAAATTTCCTTTTTTTTTTTTTTTTTTTTCAGTCTTATAGAACAAATGGAAGGACTCTACTTTCTATTGGTGCGTTGAGATTTTGTCCAAATGTGATTCCAGAACGAATCTTTATGTGAACTTTGTTGCAGGTGGTTTACTTCAACGTAATGGTTTAAGGAGTCTGGTTTATTTAATTGGCTGAGAAAGATGCTGTGTAACATAAGGGAAGTTAGGGGGTGCAATACTGAAGTATATTAATTTCAACGTATTTTGCTTTTTGACCAAATGGAGGATGATAATAGTCTTGATCTTACGTTGGGTATGGCCTTACCTTGTGGTGGGCCATCTACTAGTTCAAAGGGGAAAAATAGCAGTTCCTCAGATATTAGGACGGAAGAAAGTGATAGAGGTAGCAAACTGATAGATGATTTCAAGAACTTTCTTGATGGTGGTACACAGAAACCAGCCCCTCTCACAGGGTCTCAGAAAAGCGAACCATCAAAACCAGAGGAAAACCTCTTTTATGATCTTTCAAAGTCAGATGCTTCAGGAAACTTGACCAATGGAGGAATATGGGCTGGAGATGCTAATAGATCTTCTGAAAATGGAAAACAGAAGACCACAGAGGTAAGTAACAAGCGGAAGAACCTTTTTAGTAAAAAAACCCATCAAAAGAAGCAAGGGAGAGATGATCAGACACGGACGTCACACATCTCAATAACCACAGACGAAGGCTCAACAGCTGAAAATGAGGATGTGGCAGATTCTGAAACAGACGGTCCAACTTCAAGACTGGTTCAGCACCATGATGACGGTTCAAAAAAACGCTCTGGAAGTATTGGTTTATCTGAGGGCCATAAGGATGTACGAGGCCATGGTGTTTCTGATTCAAGTGCTGCGGACTCGCACGGACAAATAAGGTTTACGATATCATCAGAAAAGGACTTTAATATGGGAAATGTGCCATATGGTGTAACATATCCGGGTCAATCAGTTAATATCTTGAATATGCCGTACCCGTTGTCTGGGAAGGATTCTAACTCTAACCCCATTGCTGGACCTGTCACATCAAGCTATACAGTACCTGGCATGAATCCAATTATGAATGCTGCAAATAATGACAGACCTGTGACTCAGCCTGTGATACATGCGAACTTACCAGTGACGTATGGATACCCTCCGGTCCAAGTGCCATCATTGAGCTCAGTTAAATCTGTGGTTTCAGGTTCTCATTCTCTGCAGTTTCACCCCTCCTACGTTAGCAGGGGTCCACCAAACACAGATAAACAAAATGACGGGCTGAAAATATCTCAAGGTTTTCTTTTTTTCTCTTTCTACTTGTTAACTTATTGGTATGTATCATTCATTAATGCATTTAGATAAGAGGATTAAGTAGGCTTTAGTAAAAGTTATCCGTTGGGAGAAAAAAACTGAGGTAGGCATAACAGATTAGACGAATATGTGTGTGTGCCAAGTAAATAAGTGGTCATCACTTTCTTTTGCTTCTCTTGGATGAAGGTTATCCAATTCAACCTTCCCTATGTTAAAATCTAACTAGGGAGCAAAAGAAACTTGAAAAACATGTCAGAAACAAGCTTTGTAAAGGTAACACTGGTAAGAAGATTCTCGCTATACAGTATACACTGCCAGGGTTTGCAAAGAACTGAGAAAAAATGGAGCAATGCTAGGGGCACAAAATAAATTCACAAAATCTTGCTCACAACATGTGTTGGCGATCTTTTATTGGTTGAATCGATAGTGGACCCGTCAAGTCTAATTAAAAATACCAATAAAATCATCACACCTAGGATTTTGTGAGCAGAATTTTGTGAGTTTTTTGTGCCCCAAACATTACTCAAAAAAATGGTCCTACCAGTATACTCCCTCTGTCCCAGCTCACTTGACACCTTTTGACCAAAACTGGTCAACTTAAAGTCGGTTTGACCAACACTTTATAGAAATATTTATGATCCGAATAAAAATTAAAAAAATGTAAAATGATCACCATTAAAAATCCTCTCAATAACAATTTTTAAATTTTTTTTTGGAACATAAATATTTCTATAAAGTGTTGGTCAAAACGACCTTAAGTTGACCAGTTTTAATCAAAAGGTGTCAAGTGAGCTGGGACGGAGGGAGTATTTCCCTTGTGTGAATTTTCGGAAAGTGGGTCAAGATTGCTTTTGAGATAACTATTATAATTGAGGTATCCAAATTTAATATTCAAGGGGGTCGAAATAATAATATAGTGTAATTTTTTTCTCAAAATAAGGGGATTAAAATGTATAAATTCATCATATTTAATAGTAAAAATTCATTTTCTTTTTTTAAAAAAATTAAAGGGGTAAAAATTGACAAGTTACAAAATATAAGGGGGTCAACGGACCCCCATAGCATGAACGTGGCTTCGCCAGTGATTAGTAGCCCAATATTTTTGGTTTATGATCAAATTCTATATGCATTCTACTACTGTTGTAAGTCTTCGATTTCATGTGGGACAAAATGTTCCGGGTCTTGAATACCTTGCAAATGGAATTTACAATAATGACTTATTAAGTGTTCATATGTAGGCCTATTTCCATAGCAACATACTTCATTAACAGACTCTTAACAAGCGCCCTCACTAATGTCGTGGAGGCAAACTTTAAGAATCTAAATTTGGAATATACATATATGCACTGGTGAATGGTCCTAGGCATTGGTAAACGCTGAAGTTATAAAATATTGCCATAAATAAATTCATATCTATTGCTCTTACTATATTCAGGAGCGCTTTTTACTACTTCCCTATGTTTTTAATGCAAGTCAATAGTTTGTATATGATGTATACTTTTAAGAGTTAATAGTGGATAATGTATAAGGGATACGCGTTAGATGAAGAAATTAGACTCGTGCAGCCCTTGAATATCATGGAATGGGTTTAACTGTGATAAGGAATGATTTGACCGGTTGGAACTCATTGTGTAAGTTGTGCATGTGGTTGTAGGATGAGAATCAAAAGTTGAGAACATGCCTCTACAATTACCTTGTTTGATTTATTGATTTTGCATAAGTCAGTGAAAACGGAAAGAACATACCTCTGAATATGTGACAAGAGTATCATTTATTCCTATATACCTGAATCATACCCAAAATAATTATACACAAAAAAGTATGGGGGTCATCATCTGCATCATTGCATTTTTTTTTTTCTGATTTTGAATTGCTTATGTATTCATGATTGTGCATATGAGGTTTCTTTGTTGACTTTTCCCATATCAATGCAGCTACAAGACCCGTAATTGCGCACCAGCCATCTGAACTAGCTAAGGGAGACGGGAAAGAAGGATCCTCTTCGCATACAGAAAATGGTACAAAAGAAAGCAACACAATAGGCCAAACAAGAACTATCACTAACCAACCAAGGTCAGAACAGTTTCCTTCTGAATATCCATCTATAAGGCCCGGTATAGCTGCAGAACTGAAATTTGGAGGAAGTGGGTCCTCACCAAATTTACCATGGGTTTCCACGACCGGTACGGGCCCCCATGGCAGGACCATATCAGGTGTCACTTATAGATTCAGTGCCACTCAAATTCGGATCGTTTGTGCTTGCCATGGGTCCCACTTGACCCCAGAAGAGTTTGTACGACACGCGATTGAAGAGCAACCTAACCCAAACCCTGGTTCTGGTTTAGCATCAGCTCCGAACAGCAACCCTGCTGCTTCAGCACAAAGCTGAGTCCTTTCGGTCCAACTCTTCCATTATGGTAAAATTATTGATCTCTTCCTTTCAATTAGGGTAATAAATTCGGCAAGAAATTGCTTTATGCTTCTGGCAATGCATGTTTTAATACCTTTCTTATTCATTATACATGTAGATTTCTATAGTTGACAGAGCAAGTATGTGTTATAAAACTAGGTATGTTTTTAGTCAAATAGATGTGTGATTTATTTATTTTGGAAATTTAGTTGTTGAAAAGATGTGCGCTCTTCTGTGTACATGATGAATATATAAGCTATTTTTGATGTGTATAATCCGAGGTTCGCGTGAGGTCAGATGTCTAACTTCTGTTATGTTCTTTAACGATTTCATTCACAAATTGATGACATTTCATATTGTTAGGTCAATAATGAAAATAGAAAGTTTTGTTGAGTGAAAATGATCAAAAGTTTTGTTTTTTTTCTTTTTCTTTTTTTGAAGAGAAAAATGATTAAAAGTTGACTGACTACTTTTTTATTTTTGTCTTGTTGTAACTGTATATTTCCTAAAGAGAAAAAAAAGTTGTACCTGAATCTTAGGCCATGCTCTTTCTATTTGTCAAAAAAGCTTGCCTTTTTAACTAATTTTGGATAACAATTTCCTGTTCTTCTGGGAAAAAGCTGTCGCCTACTTTTGCCTGCATAATTAACGTGTGCCCTAAGGGCACATGTTAAGCGATTTAAATATGGAATTCAACACTTTTATACGCTTCATAAATATTTAAGTTTACATATATAAACAATATATTTCTTCAATTATGGAAATAAATGAGTTAAAGCAAGTTTAATAAACACTTCGATTTCCTTATTTAAATCACTTACATGTTAAAAAAACCGGTTCTTCAAATAGTAGTATGCATTACCCTTTCCAACAATACTTCCTGTCAACTTACAATCTTTGTACTACATTCTTTTCATTTCACATTTTCCATTTTTAAATTGCTTACTCTGTATCAAGGTCTTATAATAAACCTCTCATTTAACTTATTAATGTTTTTAGTATTTTAAATTTTTTATATATATTATTTCGTCTCATTTCAGCTCACTTCACATTTATTTCTATTTTAGTCATTCTCAGCTCACTTGACACTCCCTTAAATAGTCTACTTTTTATAATCTTATATTCACTCAACGCCACCGGCCCACCACTCATTCCATTTTTTCATTTCTACCACACAATTTATTCACCTCACTCATTCTCTCTCTTCATTCTCTACCACACATTTTTTTTTTTTAATTCTTGTTTCAACTTCTTAAGTGTCAAGTGGGACGGAAAGAGATGTTATTTTTTGTATCTTCTGACTAAAAATGCGACAGAAAGAAAGTGTGACAGTTATTATTTATCAGAAGGGAAGGGAGTAAGTATATTTACTTCCACTACAAATTTATACATCTGAAGTAACTCATCCCTAACACCCTCAATCTCATAATAAGTGCCCAACTTTTAGATTTTATCTTCAAAGGGTTATTTAATTTTTCATAAAGTTAATAAATTATTTCCATATTAATCATCATATTTTAACTAACATTTACAATGATGATGTCATAGATAATTTTACTAAGGATGTTCATATACCAACCCAGTTTTTGCTTCTTCTTTTTTTCGTTTGTTTATAAATTTGAGCACGTTCGCGACAACAATATTTGAAAAGATTATGTATAACGTTTTAAAAAATATTTTTCATTTTGTCTCAAAATGATGTTCTCATTTTTTTAATTACGAATAAACGTTGAACAATAATTTTATGTTAATTCAGTTATTTTAACGAACATCTAAAACTTGTTATTGATAGTATTGTTGATAGTCTATCAATAACAAGTTTTTAATTTTCATTATTATAACTAAATTAGCTTAAAATTATTGCTCAGAGTTCGTTTGTAGTACGACAAAAGAAAAGTGAGAATATTATTTTGAGTTGTAGGAATTCAAATAGAAACTGTCTTGCCTTCACAGTATTAACCTAGAGATGACTAAATCTCAATTTTTGAAGAGTTGGTATTCAGGTAAGGAGCTATTAGCTGACTTTGCACCAATATTCATATTCAACTATCAATAATATATAATATAATATAATATAATAAGTGTCGTGTTTTTTTATCTGTTTCAAAATAATTGTTTTGATTGCATATGAGAAATAACTTTAATGTAATTTATCATGTTATAAGCAATTGACAACTAAATAAAACACATTTTTTAAATAATTTGACAAATCAACTAGTATAACGCTAACTAATTATGAGACGGAGAGAGTGTATTGGTGCATAATATTGTTGCATATGCAGTGAAATCACAAAATCAATCCTTTGTCAGCAAATTTAGGAATTTGGATTACCTAGCCTCCTAGTCCATCTTGACTTTCTTAAATTTGAGGGTGTTTATGATGCTACACATTTGAATTTAATTATCTATAAAAATATTTTTTTTACATATGTTAGGATCATATCAATCAATATATATCTTTCTCTGTAAAAAGTAAAAGAACAAGATAATGATTTAGGTCACTGTCTTACTTTTTGCCAAGAAAGAAACAAACAACTTTACATTTACAGCCGGAGAAGAACAAAATAGATAATAATTAGATATGTTTATGTGTAAATTGATGTTATATTCTTATTTTTATGGTCTATTTAATCAAATTTTAATTTAAAATATAATTTATTATTTTCATAACAATTTTAAATAGATATTTTTAGCATAACAGCTCTTACAGCAGTATGCATACCAAGTCAGAAGTCAAATACATGTTCAATCGTAATTCATAAGCCTCTCCACCTCCTCATCACTTCTCAAATTCACAAAAAAAAAAAAAAAAAAAAAAAAAAAAAAACTCAAATTATGACACACAAATTCAATAAATAAACGGTGTGTAACCAAGAACATCCTATATATAAACCAAGAAAAACTGACAAACAACAAAAAGAAATAGCCCTTTTGGATGAGGCATAAACAAAAAAACAAAACAATATCAACCCACCCTTTGATGAGCTTCTAACAATCCCCTCTTTCCATGACCATCACCGGAGCTATGAATTTTCCGGCACGCCACTCGCCGGAGATCCTCATCCTTGTCTCCTTTTTCTTTCTGACAACTCTCAGTACAGTCAAAGCACAATCTATGTATAACCAAAACAACTTCTCTTCTTCACAAGATGCAAGAGCTGCAAATTTCCAGCCAAGTTTAGCAGTTGTCGTAGGAATTCTTTGCATAATGTTTTCACTAACTTTGATCCTACTCATCTATGCAAAATGTTGTCACAGTCCATCTCGTTTCGACGGCCAGGCTAATGGACTTCCTCAATCAATGTTTTCTCGTCGTTTTTCTGGTATCGATAAAACTATCATCGAATCCCTCCCTTTTTTCAGATTCTCTGCTCTGAAAGGTACCAGGGACGGACTTGAATGCGCAGTTTGTTTAGCTAAATTCGAAGACATTGAAATTCTTCGGTTATTGCCTAAGTGCAAGCACGCTTTCCATATCGACTGCATTGATTTATGGCTTGAAAAGCACTCAAGCTGTCCTCTTTGTAGGCATAAAGTTAGTGAAGATGATCTAGTTTTCACATATTCCAACAGTTTGAGGTTCTTGAGAGACCAATCCGAGCTAAAAGAAAATTCAAATTTGGAGATTTTTGTTCAAAGGGAAGAGTCTTTGAGATTTGGAAGCGAGAGATTCGAAAAGGGTAAGAAAAAAGAAGAAGAATTGCCTATTCAAGAAAGCGTCGAAAATGATGAAATTTTGCATAAGTTTAATCACAAGATCATTGTTTCAGATGGTGTTTTCAAGAACAGATGGAGCAATGTGAGTTCTTCTGATCTTATGTACTTGAAATCCGAGATGATAAACTCCGTGTCAAGCAATAGATTCTCTCATTTGGATTCAAATAACGAGAAACTCGCTACATCTAAATTGGACCAAGAAATATTAGGATCAAGGATGAACCCGAGAGCAAAATAAGTCAACGGTCAATGTCAGAGATTGTAGTTCATTCAAGATTTAGAGAATTAAGCATGGGAAATACTAGTAGTAGTAGTAATAGAGATGTTGAAGATGATAGAGAAAGGAGGGTTTGGTTGCCGATTGCGAAAAAAACTGTTGAATGGTTTGCAAATAGAGAAAGATCAAAGCCTCATCAACAATTACACAAGAACAACACAAGTGAATCATTAGATGTATAAATTGATGATCAGTTGATTTACTTTTTTTATTTTCTTAATTAATTTTCTAGAAACTCACTTTGAATATAATGTTTGGAACATGAGCTCTTTTCCTTTATCTTTTTATTTTTCTTCTAATGTTCCTCACACAAAATGTAGGAGAAACAGAGTGTTCTGTCTGTATATGAGAAGATTTATTAGTGATTTTAGTGGTAGTTTTAAGTTTTTGAAGTTTTCGAGACAGATTGGTGTGCAGTTTGACTGTACATACTCAAACTTAGCTGCAGCTTGACATTCAGTAAAGCATAGTTGGAAACCCTATGAATCTAGATTGGGAATCGATCATTACTCCATCCGTCCCGGACTATAGTTGCTAGTTTCACTTTATACGGAAATTAAGAAAATTAAATGTTGTGAGTATGAAAAGTAATGTAGGAGAAAGTAGGAGAGAGAAAGTGGATAGGGAATTTTTATTATGAGAATGACAAGTGGGTCTCATAGTCCATTTTAAGTAATAAAGTAACTAAGAACCTTAGTCTGAGATAAACCAAAAGCTAATATTGAAATCTGCAATGCTGATGTTGTCTTTTCAATTTCGCCAATTGGTATACTCACTTTGTTATTTTGTTGCAACCCGACTACAAAAGTAACTGAGTGTTAGTTTTCTAACATATTTTATGCCATGTGACTAGCACATGACGTTTTAAGATGTTTGTGAAGGTACACATATCCGATTGGTATGATTCTTTTTTAAAAACAAAAGCTAATATTTAAATCTACAACATATATTTTTTGGCAATTTTTTTTGGTTAACTAATTATATTATATTATTTTGTAATTTAAATAAATGAAAATATTTAAAAAAAGAGGACATGGGAAAAATAATATTAAAAAAATTACTACATTCCACCACAATATACCTTCTTTCCTAAAGTTTACTTTCCTCCATCCTTCCGCCACGTTCCCGCATCACCCTTTCCACAAACACTCTTCCCTAAATCCATCCTTCTCTTCCTCTCATTTTTTTTCCTATCAAATATTTTTATGAAATGATAATCTTCATAGCTAGTTTACTTTATATGAAACATATTTGGGGCTAATATATTTTTTAGATTATTATTTCACGTGTTTTTTTTAATATTTAAAATTAAAATTTGATATAAAATCATCCATTCACCCGAAAAATTGCCAAAAAAATATATGTTGTAAATTTAAATATTAGTTTCAATTTTTTTAAAAAAACAATCATATCAATCAGATATGTGTAGCTCCAAAAATATCTTAAAACGTCCCTTAAAACGTCATGTGCTAGTCACATGACATAGAATCTGTTAGAAAAATAACACCCTGTTACTTTTATAGTCGGATTGCAACAAAATGACAAAGTGAGTATACCAACTGGCGAAATTGAAAAGACAGTATCAACATTGCAAATTTTGGAAAAAGTCATGAACCAAATTATAATTAATCCAAAAGAAAAGTAAGAACCTTAATTTGGGACGGAGGAAGTATTTTTTTTTTTTTTTCATGTATAAGACTTCTGACAAATTGAAATAAATTAAGGCCCAACTACACTTTACCTAATAGTATTTCTTTGATTAAGAATGCAGGAAAATGTGGAATTCCTCCTAGGGGGTTACTAATAAAAAAGAGAGATAAATATGCAACAAAATGGAAAAATGCCATGTATCTCCATGTTGACTTGTCCAAAATGGACAACCCACAGTTTATCTACCTTTTATTTTTTTAATTTAACATTTTTTTTCATATATAAAATCCCTATCTCACCTATAACTATTAATATGTGACATGTCCTATCCATTTTCCACGATCAATAACTATATTTTTATGTGCTGTCGGTGGCAATGGCGTTTACGTAAGGGATGTGTCTTCTCCCTTTGTTCTTTACTCTTTGCTCTTAAGAATCCATTACTCCAAACTAAGGGCACGTTTGGTAACCCAATTAAGCTCTTAATTTGAAATATTTTAGAGATTAAAAAAATAAGCTTGTTTGGTAAGGGAAATTTCAATCACTTAAATTGTTAAGATTATCTTAAAATAAGCTATTAATTTTAAGCTAGTATGGAAAGTCTTAACAAGGTAAGAGGAGGTAAGATAAAAAAAAAAAGGGAATGGGTTCAAACCCACTCATCAACATTTTTGTTTATTTAATATTACTTTCCTTTGTTGAAATAATTTATTTTTTCTACAGATTAAATATGATAAAATTAAAATGAATTTTTTTTTATATTATAAATTTTGATAATATTTTACTTGAGTATCATAATTAAATTTTATCAATTTTTTTGTTGTTGTCAAAGTTTAGTAAAATTGATCAAAATAGTGAAGATGAACTTTATTAATGTGGGACAAATGAAAGTACCAATAAAAAACTGTTCAAATATTATTATTATCGGCCTAAATAAAAAATAATTTGATAAATAATATTTTTGAATTATAATTATTTATTTTAAAAATATGACTATTTTTTTAGGATAAACAAAAAGAATAATCAAATGAAAGAGATGAGACTAATTTTTGAGTGTTTGTTTACAATTTCGATTAAATTCAGATGTATGTAGTTTGTCAGTACCAAACAAACTGAAGTCTTATAAAATTCAGCAACTTAATGATTTCAGCTCTACTTTTTCAGCTCTACATTTGAGAGTATAATTTTCAGCTTTACCAAACAGGCCCTAATGCATCTTCCCCCTTTTATGTCCATACTATCTTCGCCCCGAACTAAGGTTCTTAGTTTGACTTAACACGGAGATTAAGAAAAAGTAAATGTTGTGAGTATGAAAAATAAAGTAGGAGAAAGTAGATGAGAGAAAGTGTGTAATAAGTTTTTGTTGTGAATGACAAGTGGGTCCCATTATTTATTTTAGGTAATAAAACAACTAAAAACCTTAGTCTGAGATTAAAAAATAAATAAATAAAATAAAAAATAAGTAAATGATACAAAGTCAAAATGTATCATTTTTAGTTATTTTTAAATAAATACAAGCGAGAATGATTCGATTTGATATAAGATGCAGTTGATGTTAAGATAATACTTATCATTTTAATTTTTTTTTTAATAAATGCAAATCGGCTCATTTTATATCAAAGACTCATGTGAAAGCTTAAGCTATGTCGTAGCTCATGATTTATGACTTATAAATGATGGCTGGTGACTTATGACTAATGGCTAATTTAGTGGCTACACTGTTTGTTTTAGCTGTTTTGAAATCCTATTATTTTTTAGTAGATTGAAATGATTGATTTGCATGATTGAAATGTAATTGTATCATCACCTTTTTTAAATTGTTTTTCACTATCAATTACTTTCAAAATTAATCAAATTTTAACAAATAAACTTATCATATTTATAATAAAAATATTATAATAAAAGAAGATAAATCTTATCCAAAAAAATAATTGTTTATTTGCATTACATTTTTTGTATTAATAATAATTAATTTAATATAATAAAAATACAATGATATGGTACAACATTTTACTATCAAAGTTGATTTAATTAAATGGATTAAAATAATTGAGCAAAAAGAAACTAATTTGATAGAACTACAAGAGGATAAAGAAAACAATGGAAAAAAGAACAGGAGTTAGAAAGAAAAAAAAAACACCAAATGTAGACTAGAAGAATCGATATGGTTATCTCATTAAACTATGCATATCACGCTTCAAGCTAACACATATTCGCAGCAAAAAAATGGTTTGTAATACATTTATATCGAAAAACAATTCAATATGAAGAATGAAAAAAATAAAGAAAAAAAATCTCTCACTCATTTACATATATATATACCCGATGTATTTACACAAGTAGAAATAAAATTTGTAGAGGATCAAAATATAAATGAAAAAAAGCCCATCGTCTGCAGATTTTGAGCAGGATCTTTAAGATTACTAACTCCCCAGTTAATTATGCTGGGAGGAAGGAATTCAGTTTGAGAATTAATACGCTTTTTACCAATCTTCAAGCCACTCGGGCGTGTTGAGTTCCTCCACGTCTCGATTTGGTGAAACTAAAGGAGCTAAGATTTCTTCAGGACGGCTTTCAAGATATTGATTTGCACGAGTTGTAATCTCGTGTGGAGCAGGACAGCTTTGATCTCTTATACCATCCCAATCAACGCCGTTGAACCACTGATGGCTTCTGACAGTGTCAGAGCCTTGGCTTCCTAGTCTTCTGTCTTCATCAACTTCAAGCAACTGTAGGAGAAACCGTGTTACTAACAGAAGCCTCGGGGGGATGAAGGATATGCAAGTTACACTGTCTATCCCACCATAATAAATGTCTCATTTGACACGTCAATGTTTTTAAGAAATGAGTTATACTCCCTTCTTCCCAAAATGAACGATCATTTTGAATTTAAGAGCCATTTTCAAAATGTTGATTTTTAATAGAAAAAAAAATAAAATCATAAACATTCTTGCTATTCACTTTCAAAATTTTAGTTTTGCAAAATATGATGAACTCTGAAGAAAAAATTGAAAAAAAAAATTAGGGACAAAGTTTTTGATGTAAAAGGAAATGTGCCATTTATTTTGGGACGGATCAAAAAGGAAAATGAAACATTTATTACGGGACAAAGGGATTATGTACTAGAAAAGCTAGGAGATAACTACCTTGGTGATGAGATCGACAACTTCAGAACTGAAGGTTTCTGGAAGAGTGAGTTGTCCTTTGGCAATCTTCGCAAATGTGTCTAGCTCGTTCTCTCTCCATGATCCGAAAGGCATTTCACCTTGTAACATGAAGTAGATTAATACTCCTAATGCCCACCTGCAGAAATGAGAGAAGAGAATCCGACATTCGGAAAGGGTAGAACAGTAAATTCCATAGCCGCTTTGGAAAACACAGAAATAGACAAAAAAAACACAAACAAACAGAGATATACGCGCACGGAGTGTATAAAGGGCACGAGAGTTTACCAGTCAGCAGCAAGACCATGGCCTTTCCCTTGGACTATTTCCGGAGCTAAAGAGTCCGTCATCCCACATAACGTAAATGTTCTCTCCCCAGACAACATCTTTCCAAATCTGAAGTCCACTAGCTAAATTGTCGCAAGAAATAAAATTTCAATAATTTCTTTGATATTTCTCATTATTGTCCATCATAAAGTATATCAACCCAAGAAGAAACTATATCCATGTCAAAGAAAGGAAAAAGAGATACTTCAATCATTCATTCCACATTGTATCAACGTTAAAAAATCAATCCCAACTCATTTTGGGACTAAGGCTTTGTTATTGTCGTTGTATCCTATATTTGGACTTAAATACTTCTCCTTTGTTTTATGTTCAGTGTAAGTGGGATATTTTCAGAACTTCATAAAAATTACTCCCTCCGTCCCAGAGTATAAGTCCACCCTCTCATTTGCATGGAGATTAAGAAACTGTGGACGTGATTATAAAAGTAAAGTAGGAGAGAGAATGAGTGGGAGGGAATAGTAAGTTGATTGATGTTGTGAGTATAAACGTAAAGTAGGAGAGAGAATGAGTGGGGGAATAGTAAAAATTCTTTGCCATTTTTGGAAGTGGACATATAATCTGGGACGAACTAAAAAGGAAAGGCGGAACTGTACTTTGGGACGGAGGGAGTATATCTTTATTTCAAACTGCAGTGTGATTTGAACATCCGGAAATAAGGACTCTTTGAGGGAAACTGAGGGAGCATAAAAATGGCACAAATTATCAAAGCATAACAAACACCTACCTGTACATGTCCTGTTTGACTGAACATTAGAACATCTGGAGATACACCTCTGTAGAGAATCCCATTCTGAAATCAAACAAAAGTAAAAAGATGAAGAGTTCATAACACTATATATTTCTAAAAGCTACTACATTCGTCCCATAAAGATAGTCCCACTTTTTTAGATGATTTTAGTTGAACTTTGACCAATAATTTTGTGTTAATATATTTACCCAGATAAAATTCTAAACTTGTTATGAACACAACATTAGAAGTATTACCAATAACAATTTTTGGATTTTCATTATTATAACTAAATTAACATTAACTTATTGGCCAAAGTTCACAAAGTTATCTAAATAAAAGTGAAACTATCTTTAAGGGACGGAAGGAGAATGAAGGGGATTGGACCTTGTGCAGATCATCCAAAGCCAAGACAACAGACGCAGCACAGAACTTTGCTGATGGTTCATCAAGTGGGGTGTGAAGTATAGAAGCAATGGTACAAGATACACGAGTATTCAGAAGTAGGCCAGCATGTGTTTGGTCTGCACAAGTTCTCAGAATTTGTGGCACACAAGCTGAGTTTTTTATACTTTTCATTAGGTTCTTCTCCTTTAAAACCTGTTCTTCCTTGCTGAACTTTTTGATCTTCTGCTTTGAAAATCTTTTTAAGCTAAGCATGTGTTCTGACAAAAAAACACAATATTTGTCAGTAAATGCCTAGAAAAATATACTCCCATGTCTTAGTTAACCAACCCCTGAATCACCAGCCCCTCTCCGAACCACAAAAAGGGAACTTCTCGAAATGGGTTTGGATAACTTCAGCTTCTTATGTGTGAGACAGTTGACAAATTATATGGTAAAGGGAGATTCTCCTGCCTATCAACCTTTTTCATGCAAGATCATTCTAAAGGCACAAATTACCGAAAAAAATCTGTGTGTCTGTGTGCGCGTGTTTTAGACTTGTGCAATAAGAGTAAATCTGGAAAGTCATAATATTTAGTAATTTACATTTTCAAATAGGACTCATCGAGGGGGTTTTGTCCCAAGATGGAAAGTAGGATGCTTAGCTGAACAGAAGAAGTATTATAGACAAAAGGAACCAACCTGAACCTCTCAAAAGTACAAGGCCCGATCTCACTGCAGTCGGTGGAATACAAACATGTTTTCCACTCCTACACAAGCCAAGCATCAAATAAGTTTAAAGTCTTTTTTTGCTTCATGAACTCCATGAAGACAAAAGCGTACAACGATGAAGTTTAGTACCATATCAGAGAGCTGCACTTTTGAAAGCGATGAAGGATCAATACTTCTGGCAGACTCCTTAGCAACTTCACCAGAGGAGTCCCTTGACCTTAACAATTTCGATCCCCGAATTAGGTATATGAGGTTTATTCTTGCTCTTATGGTAAATAGTAAACACACAAAAAGAATCATTTTTCCAAAAGTTTCATCTGTCTTAGAGAAATTTTAATCATAGTAGACGCTAGAGTTCAAAGATAGTTGACTAATAAATAAGGGCCAAATTACGTTTACACCCCCCAAAGTAACCACCGAATCCCACTTTGCACCCTAGTTTGAAAAGTGGGTCTGTTTGATACTTTATTTATGAAATCTCCCACTTTGCCCCCTGACATGCATTTGGCAAGGATTTGGTGGATACATTGGAGGGGGAGGAATTGTAATTTGGCCTTACAAAAAAAAAAAAAAAAAAAAAAAGAAGATAACAAGTTATAATGAAAGACATTCTAAAAACAATCCCATAACATACTTGTAATCATCTTGCGAAAGCTTTGCGATAGGGCCCACAACTGAGTCAAACTTTTCTTTCGTTAAAACAGCACATACCACGTCACTTAAAGCAACAACCCTTAAGGAGTCAATGCATTCTCCTAGAAGAGTCCATTCTCCAAAATAGTTTCCCTCCGTCTTCTCCACTGAAAGCTCCGCATTTCTTTGTGTGTGATTATTATCTTGCTTCTGATTTTCAGACACGAGGCTCAAGGCATTTTGACTTCTCCCATTTGAATCAAAAGTAATCCGAACTTTTCCCTTTTGGATAATGTACAGCCCTAAAAGACCATTTTTCTGCCAGAACACATCAAGATAGATGTAAGAATGGGAAATTAGGGTTTTATTTTCGTTTGGATAGCAAATTTACCTTATCAACTATGTTTTGCCCTTCCGAGAAGGACACTTCGGAAAGAGCATCTGCAATATGACTCAGCTGTAATATAGTCAACCTTGAGAGAAGATCTACAGATCGAAGCAATTTCAACGACGACAAATTTGAAAACTCTGACATTAGAATGCCTCTGAAATCCTCTCTCCTTAAAGCCCAGAGAGTTCCATTAGTGACAGCACGAACAGAAGCTTGGAGGGGTTTATTATGCCTGTGGTTTAATTTACATTAACGAAAATAATGATTGATAACAATTAACTAAAAATGAATTTAACTGTATTGCAAGAAATGTGATTGGTTCGACATCAGTCCATCACCTTATTAATCATGTGGGTCACAGTTAAACCGAGCATATGATTGCCCACATATTATTGGATAATAATTTTGAACAATTTTTTCCTTTCTAAAACATGGGAAAGTTTTAATAGTGTAAGAAGATGCCTCACATTAGTGCGAGCTCACCAAAAGATGATAGCTTATCGGCTGTATACCGCTGTAAAACCCTTGGCACCTCTCCGTTAGTCTCTTCCTGTAAGTGTATTGCTTTGTTAATCTCCAGTCCAATAAAGTTAACCCAAACAAACTTGATAACTTTAACTGACATTTGCTGCTTCATGACAAGTAAATATGTAACTATTGAATGTAAATAAGTAAAAGAAATGAGGTCATGTTTCAGATTGGAAGACCTCGGTTCACAGAAGAGTAGTCCACACAGTCATTCCAATGAAACTATATTATGTGCTTATATTTGGTAAGTGCACGGGAAACTGGCCCAAATATGCTCGCATATGTCACTTTCATTGACACACAAGGAGGGGAGGAGCTATGGAAAGAAGAGAGAGAGAGAGTAAAAGAGAGAGAGAGAGAGAGAGAGAGAGAGAGAGAGAGAGAGAGAGAGAGTGTGTGTGTTCAATCTCCAGAAAATGGCTGATAAAAGCTCAAAGACTCGAGTCTTTTTTCCTTGGGAAAATTATTTTCCTTCGACTCCTAATATTCAAGAGTTTTATACTTTACCTGAAACTGTCAAAAGCCAGAAGGAAAAAAAAAGGAAAGGGGTTCCGAAGAATTGGAACAAATGAGCAATAAAGGGAAATTTAAACAGACGGGATCATAACCTGGGTTGCGAAGACCTCAAATTCGCCACTTCCGACGACATAGAAACAATCACCTTCTCCACCCTGCAAGAAAATATACTCATTACACTCCTCAGTTGCATTTTACAAACTAAAAGCGATTCATATCATAATCATCAAGAAAATATCATTTACAGGCATTTCTTTGTCATTTTCATTCAGGACTAATTCACATTAGTCCTAGATTACAAGGATATGGCCTTATATTCACCTATGTGCTAATTATATAGAAAGGGCAAGCAATGCAGCCATGAATTAGCACAAGGAAAGAACTACACTTGATTATATCAGGTGCCCATGTGCCAACTCATGGTAAATTTCCTTGTCATTTTTCTTTGAAATTTTGAGCCTCGCCCAAGAATATAAATTATGGTTTCGACTTTCCGAGTAAACTAATTAAATGAAAACTTTTTCCTTAACATGAAAAAGAAAGTTCAAGTCTCACACTCTCACCATTGGCAAAATAGCTAAATGTTATTCCTCAATGATATACAATTGATTTACATACATTGTGACCATAATATGTAAAGAGCGTCGAACCTGTTTCACCACCGTGGCCCCTGGTTGAACCTCAATTCTTTGCATGCAGTCCAGCAAAACTTGACACTGAGAATCAGTTAGTTTTCTAAAAAGAAAATGGTCATGCAAGGCTCGCTCAATATGTGCCTGCAAAATTTGAGATACCAATTTTAAGTAGCTAGCCCCTAAGGATACAAGAAGGGATCAGTACAGTTGAGTTGAAAGACAAATAAATAATTGAAGAAAGTAAATTTACTTCTTCCTCCCAGGTTTTCCTATGGCCTGGAGATGGAGGGACCCACACTTGCCCATTCTCTAAAGAACTTTCAATAGCTCGGAGACGGGTTCGTGATATATCCGTTCTCACACGCTGATTCCTAGCACTCCATCCCAATGTTGAAGGAGACTCTGATCCTGAAAACTCTACAACCTGAGATACAGGGGGTCTTAAAACAGCACCCGAAATTGCTGATTGCCCAACAGTGTTCTAGCACAGGAAATGAATGTTGGTAAATCAGATAATCCAAAACAATTAGGCATACACATGATATTAAAATTGAGGATAATGAGCTATTTTACCCCAGTTATTCCATTTATATGCACAACTATCACAGTAATATCATCTGTACGAGTTTCAAATTGCAGCCACAGTCGATAAGATTCAGCAACAATTGCAGCGCAAGCATCACGAGGATCCTTAAACTTTGCAACCTGAAAGTTCCAGATCACAAGTACATATTACATAAACTCTTGTTTGGGAATCAGAAATTGAAGGAACTTGAGGGTCCCACTTAACTCCTCTGTATATAGAGAAATGGGAAACCAAGAATTGAATACCTTACCATGTCAACCACTGCTTGGCTGGAAAGGAACTCAAACACTCCATCACTAGCAATCACAAAGAAAGGGTTGTCCGGCGTGAGCTCTAAAACAACAATTTCAGGGGTAGCAACAACCCCAATAGTCTCAGCAATAGAATCACCAAGACTCCTTGTAAACGCTGTACCAGGATACATTCCATTTGGGACCCACAGTCTAGGAGGATCACCGTCATCGCCTTCTTCAGTCCCCCAACATTGCACATCGGGGTTCTTCAGCCCTTCGATCTGATCCAAAGTAAGGACTCTAGCCCCACAAAGCTTAACTCTCTCAAGTTCATCCTCCCGGAACGGAGTTTGATCAATGGACAAGTCGACAGCCACAATATCTTTCCCTCTCCTCTCAGCTATAACAGCTCTTGAATCGCCTGAATTGGAAACGTAAAGTGTCTTACCCCTGACAAATACAGTAATTGCAGTAGTGCCACTCATACTATCGTCCAATGTATCAGCATGTAACTGAGAATTTGTTGTCAAAAAAGCGGCATGACATGCCTCGACAGCATCTACATGAAGATGACTATTCCTAAGCAAATTCTCACACAACTTCCTCTTCACAAACTGTGAGCATTCAGCCCCGTATTCTCCATGCCCATCAAAAACTCCAAAGAAATGGTCATCGGGATTAGTCCCAAACGGTGTGTGTATGCAAAAACTGTCTTGATTGGCTTTATCAAGAGCATCAGGGTAATATCCTCTCTGAGACAAGTATGAATACTTTAACTCGTAGTTACCCGATGGAACCTTAACGGTCCTAGAGCCATCTGCAGGTATGAACTGCGACGAAACCCTCCTTAGCCTACTTATACCAACTTCAGGATCCCTATTGAAGCTAAGCTGATTCAACTGATCTCCATTTTCTCCTCCCTCCCCATCTGAACTCTCTGGTGAAAACACAGCAATCTCATTTGTTTTCACATTATCAAATTCTTTCACCTTGGCATTTCTAGGTGCACATAAATCACCAATACAAGCCCTTGAATAAGCACAACCCATTACACCTAACAAGAAACTGAGACAAACCCAGATTCTAGAATTGCCAAAATACTCATCAGCACAAATTCAAAATCCAAATCCCCAACTACTCAACTAATTACACTCCCCAAGAATTATCCCACTAGAGCATAAACTAACTTGTGGGTTGAAAAAATGCGATTCCAAATCTGAGAAAAATGAGAAAGAAATTGAAATCAATAGAATTATATCAGATTCCATCCACACATTATCTGCTGACATCACAAATTTCAAAATGAATCAGAAAAATCAAAATTCAAGAACAATTACCAAATACTAAACTCTTCAATAAAGCTGATACATAACTACAGTAATGATCTTACTAGTTAAACATGTACTACAATAATGAAATATCTACCCCAAAGAAAATTTGAATTTCCCTATAAATATGGAAATGAATGCTGAAGAAGAGCGTACTTGATATTTTACACCGAGTAGTCGGGAGAAGCTAAAACCAAAAACAGATTCGCCGTATTGTTCCTCCAATTGGGATGATCGGTGAGTGTGTGTGGGGTGTGGGTGTGTGTGTGTGTGTGTGTGTGTGTGGATTGTGTGTGGTGGGGGGTGTGAAGAAGGGTAATGAGAGAGGGATGAGTGCATGTGTGGAGGTACGAAAGCTGAGCTTTTAGATGGGGACTGTGGAATTACGTGCTACGCGCTTTTATTTACACGCGCCGCCGTTTTTAAAGATACTTTTACGGGACAGCGAAAAAATCAACGGGTACTTACCTGTTCATAGTACTTTTACTTTTTGTGAAAATGATTAACCTTTTCTTAACTTTTCAGGAAATATAGGGATTATCCCCTCTACTCTTTTGCTTTTTGCTTAGAACATGCAAAGTAAATTTTAGGATCTCCTTTTTCCAAGTACTCCCTCCGTCCCACCCCGAGTTAAGATTTTTGGGTTGGACATGAGGATTAAGAAAAAATCAAATTCTTGGATACATCCGGTGTATGGCGTGCGGCGGGCTTGGCCCATGGCCCGACCCACCCGACCCACTCCGCTCCTTCCCCACTCTCCCGTTGTGACACGTGTCCTTAAAAAAAAAAAAAACCCCATTAACTTTAAAATGCTATATCTTGAGATTTATAACTCAGGAAAAAAAAATTAAAAATACCGTTGTGTTCGTCGAGACGAATAAAACTACATAGGTCATGATATGGTTTTATTTTTTTTTTAAAAAAACATTTTTTTACACATAAAAAGTTTGAGTTGCTTGTCAGCTGATATGTAACACTCTGTTCTAATAAAAGTAACAGTTTCATATTCAGAAAGTAACATTTTTACAGTCAAATGTAACACCAATTTTACAAAAAAAAAATATGGGTTTGCATTTCAATTGTTACTTTCTCAATAAAAAATTGTTACATTTCAGATATAATGTTACATTTAAGAATATAAACTGTTACAATTGAGAAAAAAATGTTACATTCATTTCTTATAAAATGTAACATTAGTTTAGTTGTCAATCCTATGTTAATTTTCGGAGAAAAAAAGTGTTACATTTGAAAAAATGAGTGTTACATTTCTTTTATAAAAAGTGTTACATTAGTTTGGTTGTCAATCTTTATGTTATCTTTATCTATTGCAGCAAAATTGTGGTACATTTTTTTTTAAAAAAAGTGTTACATTTGAATAAAAAAAAGTGTTACATTTCGTTATAATAAGTGTTACTTTTGTTGAAGGCAAAAAAGATGGGGTGGCAAAAAAAAAAAAAAAAAGAAGAAAAAGAAAAGAAATGGGGCTCGGCTCGGCGCCTCGCACAGCCGTGCGACGGTTGTACATGAGACTTGCCCTAAGAAAAAAGTGTTAGTTGAGTAGGTGTTGTGAGTATCAAAAGTGAAGTAGAAGAGAGAAAGTGGGGTAGAGAATAATGAGTCGAAAGTTGTTGTGAGTGTGACTGTGAGTCTCATTAAATAAAACGCTTCCATTTATGGTTTGTCCTTATTCGAATGAGACACCCAATATAGAAATTTGTCATAATTAAATTGGGACGGGAGAGTATTGATTACATAAAACTCGGAACAATTACTAGTGTTTTATACTCCTAGGAGTATTGCTATTAAAATTACGGATAATACAAAATAGTACTCATTAAAAAAAGTCATGTACATGACACTGACACATGACAATTTAACGATAAAAAATAAACGAAGTTAGTCATAGATACCTATATTGCACAAAGTTGCCACTTTAGGTATTAATTATGCGACAAAAATGACCCTGGGTGCTATATCCACACAACCTGGACAGTTGAGGTACCTTTTTTTTTTTTTTTGCATTTTTGCCTTTTAATTTTTTTTATATTTTCTTAATCGCCCTAATCTATTCATCTCAGCTTTTTATACTTTCACTGCAATGTTTGTGTCTACAAAAATGGATAGTTTAATATGATCACCACTTTATATCATGTTTTTCAAATTGCAATATCTATGTTAAGACAAACTAAAATGGAAAAAAAAATGAAATTTATTTTATTCTATTATTATTATTATAGGATGGAGGAAATATAATTTATCATACTTGAAGTTGTAAGAGACAAGCAAACATATAAACAAGATAGAACAAAAAGGTTTCAATCTTGCTCTTATCTAGCAAAAAGAGCACAAGAAATTAGTTTTGTATACACTTCACTTGAAAAAGTAATGCTAAAAAGACATTGAACTGAGTTTTAGATAGTAGATGTGGGGGATACTAATTCATGGTCATGTAGGTGGGGCCAGTTCATAATTTTTATCCAGACAGTTCAACAATATTCAAAATATAATCAAATCCAAATGCATACAGACTACAGAGTGGTTGTGGGTTCCTTTTTATGGCTTTTGTTTTTTCAACCTTTAATTTAAATAAAAAATACTGATTCTAATAAAAATCTAAAATTTGTCATTGTATTATAATTAATAATACTTTTAATAATAATTTTAAATTTTTTATTAGGATCATTATTTTTTGTTTAAATTTATTGGTCAAACTTACATCTGTTTGACCAAAAGTGACAGTTATTTTGGACCAGAGGGAGTAGTTTTAAGACGTTAGGATGGAAGGAAAGAGCAATGCTAGGGGCACAAAATAAGGTCACAAAATCTTGCTCACAAAATGAGGTGGCGATATTTTATTGGTTGCATCGATAATGGACCCGCTACACTTTAATTAAAGAGTTGGTTTTGGGGAAACTAGTTCCTCCATAAATTATAAAAAGTCCTGTTTTTTTAACTCTTCTTAAACCCTAAAAGGCCTAAACCTTAAACCCTACACTTTAACCCTTAAAAAAACAGGACTTTTTATAACTTATGGAGAAACTAGTTTCCCCCAAAATTTTCTCCTTCTTCACCTGATTAGGTGTAGACTTTCATTAATTTTTGGTAAAAAAGAAAGTGAAATACTAAGAAAAAAGTTGGGTTTGGGGGAAACTAGTTCCTTCATAATAAGATAAAAAGTCCATTTTTAAACCCTTAAACTCTAAGCCTTAAACCTTAAAAGGCCTAAACCCTAAACCTTAAACCCTAAACTTTAACCCCTATAAAAACAGGACTTTTTATAACTTATGGAGAAACTACTTTCTCCCAAAATTTTCTCTAAAATTTCATCATCTATATATATATATATATACACTCCCTCCGTTTCACGTCACTTGTGACTTTTGGTCAACTTAGGATCGTTTTGACCAAGACCTTATAGAAAATTTTATAATCCTAATGAAAATTTAAAATTATAAAATGATTCACCATAAAAAATACTTTCAATAACAATTTTTTTTTTTATCAAGATCATCAAATTCTCTTTAAAAAGTCTTGGTCAAAACGATCTTAAGTTGACCAAAGTCTCAAGTGACGTGAAACGGAGAGAGTATATATATATATAAAGGCTCAAGTCATTAGAGTCCCTTTCTATTTTAGTTTCCCTCAAAAACTCTAACTTTGACTATATTTTGGCTATGTACATTAGCTCCAATTTTAATTTTCACAAATATAAATATTATAAATCCCAAAATGACATCTTTCTCGATTTCTCTTTATGTCATTAATGAGGCCCAACATAATGAATACCAACATTCATAGTTTAATAGATAAATTAACTGATACATTTACATTGGGTTCTACTATTTACACATATTTTTTATTAAAAGATTGTGTAAAACCTAAAGGTTTAAACCAATTAATTATGAAAAGGTAGTTACATACACATCATTCGTTTTTATTTATTTTCCTATAACTTTTATTTTTCAAACATTACTAGATCAACCAATTGTTAGCATAGAAAAGTCAAATCAAAACTTTACATTTCTCAGTTGTACAAACGAATCTACAAAATATATTTTAATATATATGTATCTAATATGTTTGGTTGAAAATGTATATCTAATCTTTTTTACCCTGCTCTACTGATTTTTGACTTATCTACTACAGTATTGATGTAGGAGCCTTTTTTTCTTCGAAATGGAGTCATTCATGTTATTATACTCCCTCCGTTTCAAAATACATGACGTTTTAAGAGTTAAATTTTGTTTCAAAATACTTAACGTTTTACTGAGTCCAAGACGGTTTTACTCTTGTATACCAAAAGTACCCTCATCCATTAATTGCAACATATTTCTTGTTTAAGCATTTAATTGCATAGGTAATTGGAATCTTTTAGGGGTAAACAAGTCTTTTGTATATGTATTAATTGCATTTCTTGATATGTGTAAAGAACTCTAAAACGACATGTATTTTGAAACAGAGGGAGTAGTAACTTTAACTATTTGAAAATTTAAAATTGGGAGACAATCTCAAATTAATGAATCCAATCTTGCTGCTTCTCATTCCTCTTACCCCAAGATTTTCTATCGATCTCATCTCACCCACCCTTCTCTCCTTTAACATAATTGTAGTTTTGTTTATTGAAAGAACATAATTATAATTAATACTATACTATTTTGAAATAATAAATTAGATGAAATCTGAATACTACAACTTTTTTTCTTTCCAAATGACAATAAGTCGGAGGAAAGAATAAATGGTATATTTTTGGAAAGTTTGGTTGATTTTTGTATATACATAAAGCTAAAATTCTAGTGACCATCTTTTTCAAGAGTATTACTATAAGTTTAAGTTTCAATGAGTGTTATTTAGGTGAATTTTCACAAATAATAAAAAAAAGGAAGTCTTGTGTGAGAGGGTCTCGCACATGAGACGGGTCTTGATGAGAGAGGAAACGGGCTTGCACCGCCCACTTATAGGAGGGCAAACCATTTACTCTCTCAATGAGCCCCGTCTCACGTGTGATAACGTCTCATACAAATTCTTATCATAAAAATTTGGTAATAAAAATCATGGGAAGGTAGATTCAAAAACTAAGATAATTAATTTATATTGAAATTTAAGTTGAAATTGTTTTGGGTGATAAATTATTTATGTATAGCTAAAATAAACAAATGGTTTTTTTTTTTTAGGCTATAAGATAATTTTTTTCAAGAAAAAAACATTTTTTTAATAGTTACTCCCTCCGTCTCAAAATAGATGTCGTTTTGAGAGTTAATTTTTGTCTCAAAATACATGTCGTTTTACTATTTTCAAGGCTATTTTGTTGTTGTATACCAACTCTACCCTTATTAATGATAGTGGACTATCTCTTAAACAGTTATTTAATTGCCTAGGTAATTGCATTACTTTAGGGGTATATAAGACTTTTTCACATACATTAATTGTATTTCTTAATATGTGTAAAGTGGTTGAAACGACATCTATTTTGAGACGGAGGGAGTATTAATTTAAAATGAGATATTTATAGTGACTATATAAATTTATTTTCTGTTATTTATCAAAAATATGGGCTATACGTTTAACGCACGTGTGTTAGACTAGTTAATCCATAAATAACTAAAACATAATCTTCCATATATGCACACTCGTTTGTTTATTGTTATTGATAAGTCTCGCATTTCAAAATATAAATATATATATTTTGTTATTATTATGCTAAACCCTAAATCACTTAACATACGCATACAATTAAATTGTAGATTTCTAATGCAAATCTCACTAACTTATCATACATGCAAGATGGGTTGTAAGTCGAACCGAGCCGAGCTTTTGGAGTTTCGAACTCGAGTTGTTTAAAAATATCGAGCTTTAGATTTTCTTGATCTCGAGCCCAGTTTGATCGTTGAAGCTTGAATCGAATCGAGTTTGCGAGCTGTTCGGTGCGATATCAAACTCGGGTTTTAACGAGCAGAGCTCGAGCTTAGGTATTTTCCTAATAAATTTGACTTCAGTTGAGTTTTAACAAGCCGAGCTCGAGCTTAGGATTTTTCCTAAAAAAATTGACTTCAGTCGAGTTCGAGCCTTATCGAGCTCTAGTGAAAAATATGCATTGGGTAGCATGAAACTATAAATTATTAAAGATTGTGTTATTTCATCAAATCTATAATGCTATTGCAATCAATATACTTCCACCAACAAATTTTAACAACTGAGTCTAGCTCGAGCTTATTCAACAGATCGCGAACTGTTCTTTATACGTATCGACGAGCTTAACGAGCTCGAGTTATTCATGAAAAAAATATATTTGAGTTTTAAATGAATTAAACGAGTCGAGACTGTCGATCTCAATCGAAACTTGTCAAACAAACGAGCCGAGTACGAGCCGACTCGATAATAAAACGAGTTTGAAAAATCGGTTCAAGCTCACTCGAATCGAGCTTTAGCGCGATCGAGCTTGAGCCAAAGCCGAGCTCAAGACGACTCATTTCGTTTATTAGGCTTGCTCACAAGACCTTTCCCACTCACAATACTTTTCACTACTTATTTGGTGTGTCTAACAGTAATTGTGCATATTAAACTTAGATGGAAAGTATATACATTAATAATATTGACAAATATACAATGATTTTTAGTACTAAATATGAAAAAATAAATAAGAGGTAAACATAGTAGGTTGTGTTTTTTTCCCAACCCAACATGCCTTTTTTTGGGTGTGTGTGTGTGTGTGTGTGTGTGTGTGTGTGTGTTAAAAGGCAACTATTAGATTATTGAACATTTTTTTTTCTAATATATATAACTTTTTAATTTATATGAAATTATTTTAAAATAAGATAATGTAACAGTCGCACTCAATATCCAATGAATATTCGTGATTATCAGCCTGGATTGCAATTTAGCCAAAGGTAGGTCCACTTTTGGAAATTGCTAGATTGTGTTCATCTTACATTATCCACATCTCATAGTATACTACTTAAGTATCATAATTTTTTATTCATTTTAAATTTAAAATAAGTATTATATTTTTAAATAAAAATTAAATATAATGAAATTGTGCCACAGTCTGATAAATGTTAATAATATATTGTTTTTAATAGCTATAATTATTATCAACCGCCATGCTCGTTATCAACTCAACAAGTAAATTTTTTTTTGCCAAAATAAAAATATATAAAAATAAACAAGTAAAAAACAAAATAAAAAACCAACCAATGTAGGGCATTGCAACCACCAGAGTTATGAGCTAAAGGGGTACAAGTATTGGTTGTACAGCTAAGTGTTATGTGCCAAGATATAGAGCATGACAAGAATGTCAGAAAAACAATTATTATTAAAAATTTGAAAATGTAAAAAAAAATAAAAATGATTAAAAAGTGTTCAACAACTCTTATCAACTGCGCTTACTTTGAGTCCACAATTCACTTTTTCAATGTTATTATATTGTCCACAGCAAAACTATGCCACGGTCAAGATATATACACGCCACTACCAAAACGAAAATGTATTTTTTTCTCTCTCTCTAACTTTGTCATAATTTTTTTTTTTTGCAAATTTGTGGAATTCCTTTTTTTTTTTTTTTTTTTTTTTTTTTTGTAATTTTTACAAGTCAAAGGAAGACCCTTGTTCGAACATATGGCATGAAGCAGCCACCAAAAGAAAGAAGGGTCATGCAGCAGTCCAATTACAGTGCAATCCGCAATTTCTCGCCATCTATTTTAAAATTAAACAACGTTTATGTCGGCGGGTTTTAGGTTATCAAAAAACAATTCTACTTTTAATTGATAAACTAAGTAACAAATTGATTATAAGCTCCACCGAAACACAATCATGTAATTGCTTGCATTTTTTTTTTTTTTGTCTTCTAGGGTATTTTTGACACTACTAAAAATTATAGTTATTGAGACGGGATATGGTCTCGTATAAGTACCTTTAAATAATCTTTAGTACGGTCCTCGTTTGAATTTAGGACAAAGTATGAATATAATGAGAGTTTCATTAAGTGGAAGAAGTCTCAAATTTGAGGGTAGGAACTAGGAACTGCGGCCTAAATTGAAGTGGCTAAGGATTCATGTTCTACGAATTATGAAAAGGACAAGGTGGATTGGTACAAGACATGCAGGTGGGAATGTTTTGTAAGCTTGATAAAGGGTTCCTAATTGAATTGGCTAAGGATTCATGTTCTAGTGTCAAGGATTCAATGTTACCTATTATCTACTCTAGTCTGGCCACAAATATAAAAACAAAAAACTAATTTCACACAGATTAAGAAAGAAATAGTTAAAGTAATTAGAGAAGAGCACAAATAACTGAAAAACCCCTAATCAATGACGTGCATGTATTACTAATGTGTACTCCCTCCAGTCCAAAATAACTGTCACTTTTGGACCAAAATTTTGGTCCAAAATAATTGTCACTTTTGAGCTAAATGCCTCTCTTATCCTTGCATTGAAACTTGTTCTCTTTTATTAATTATCTTAGTATGAGACATTAATGTAAGAAAGTTTCACACTTTAATAGAGGTAAAGTTGGAACTTTTGTCACTAAGTCATGATAATTATTACATTTCTTAAGAGTTGTGCAAATGCAAAAAAAGACAGTTATTTTGGATCGGATGGAGTAACAGTTAATGCAAATTATTAGGGGTATTTATGGAAAAAAGTTATTAAATGGTATTGAAATACGTTAGAGTTGCTTATATTTGTGGCAAAAAAAAATCCAACTTTTTTCCTTTTATTTGTGGTCCGAGGGAGTAATTCAAAGCAAAAGTTGAAAACCAAGAAAGTGTATACGGGCCATTTGGGGGTACGAACAGCGGCCTAAATTTGAGCCCATTAGCTTCAAGTTGGAGGCCCTTGAGACCATTAGCTACAAAAGAATTTTTGGAAGAAAGGGTTTAAGACCATGGGCCTCATTTTATAGCTTTGAATTCACTAATTAATTAATTTATACAAAACTTGTTATAGGTTTAAATTTATCAAATTAAAAACCAATATAAACATGTTCGATTATAAACTTGGCTCGACCTAATAAACAACCCACTTTGATAAAATATCAAAAAGGACGACAGATTTGAGGATGGATGTTGTGGTGCTGGTGTTGTCGAAAGACATGACAGTCTGGATTTCAGACAATTCATTTTAATTCGGACAATAGAGAGTTGTGGAAAGGCATATTTAAGGTATTTTTGTTCCCCGTCCTCACTCACCAACTGGAGCAATAAACTTTAAAATTAACGATCAAATGAAAGAAATAAAACTACAGTCCAATTACACGTGACCTGATTCTTCAATTTTATTTTGTTATTTAAGTTTTTCTCACCTCTAAGGGGCTTGTTTGGTTGGAGTTAGTTAGATCCTGGGCAAAACGTGAACAGTAGTATACTAGGGATATGATAAACTTGAAACCAAACAGGTGAAGAAGGAATCTTTTCGCGACTCTCGTTTCCTTCGTACAACAGCAAACCCTCCTTTTTATTCGATCCGTTGATTCCATTTAACAGTTCCAAACAAGGAAATCTACGTATTTCGTTACTGCTACTTTCTCTCTCACACAGTCACACACAGTAAATGCACAACAACAGCAACAACAACAACCGGTAAATCAACGGATAGAGTTTGTTGTGTATTGGTGAGGATTATACCGATGGCATCCACCATCCGTCCTCTCTCCTCGTTAAGATTTTCCGGCACCGTTCCGGTCTCCTCGTTCAATCATTCTCGGCGGCTTAGTTCACTCCATGTCGGCGGAGGTAAGAATTGACAAATATCAACTACTTTTTGTTGTCGATTCGTTCAATTTTACACATGTTATAATTTGTTAGATTAGCTATGCTGATTTCTGTTTAATTTAACTTCATGTGTTTAGATTTCCATGAATTTTGGAGTAATCACTAGTATGCTCTGTGTATGTGTTTACTTATGAATGAAATGTTAATCGTGTTAGTAGGTTAGGCTATGTTTGTCAGGTCAGTTTTTGTTTTGGAATTGGAATTGGAATTGGAATTGGAATTGGACGAACAAGTTGAATTCTGAGGATCTCAAAATTGTTACAGTACATTGCAATTCAATTCCTATAAATCGGAATTGTGCTGCCAAACATAACTTTAAAGAGTATAATGTTTTGGCTGTTCAATGTTTGTTTACTCTTAACAACTGGGTAGTACTTTCGAAATAGTATTGAATATTGAGTCATTTGAATTTGTTGTGCGTTAGTGATTCAGAACTGCATGTTTATCCGTTTATAATGTATAATATGGTAGATAGAGTACTGAAGGTTATGTTAGTTGATTGCAATGAGAAAAGAACGGGGACAATAGTATTGGAGAGATTAAGGAAAATGAGCGGGTTGCTGATCTTATTTGTAAGATTTGGTGTTTTTACCAGTGAACTGTCCTCACTTTCCTGTTTGAGTTGTGAAAACATGTGAGAAGTTCAAACTTTCAAGGGTTGTATACATTAGAGATAATGCAACTTGTAATTGTTGGTTGAGATGGTAACAAGTGGGTATGGTGAGTTCATAGTATTGTTAAGTACGATACACAATACCACAGGGCGTCCATTGTGCTCGGGAGTAAATTATGGTGCAACTATTATATTTATCTTGTTGCGCTCAATATTGAGCTGTTGCTCGTAGTATGCTCTTATACTTGAATATGACAAGAGTGTAAAGTAGACAGGCTACTTGTGAGTGACTTATCTATACTTATACGCTTTAGTTTAACAAGGAAATGTTAAGCTAATATTCAGGGCTTGATTTGTAAGTTGTAACCTAGTTGAGGTGGAGTTAATGAACGTGTAATCTAAAATTCTTATTAGAGCTATGATGCTCGGACTCTTCAATTCACCCTGCCGCACCCATGTCGACACCCGTGTCGGATTCTCGTAGGCGATTCCGACACGTGTATTTTACACTATATTTAGTGCAGAATCTTTATTTCTTCCCGAATCCGACACTCGGATATGTACACATGTCAGATACTCCTAGGCGAGTCCGAGTAACATAGTATTAGAGCACTTCTTGCTTCAAGTTTCCTAGATTTTTGAAGCTCTTGGTAGCTTTGTTTTATCAGCTGTGGCAACTAACTTTTGAAAGAAGATGAAAAACTAAAATGTTTGGTGGTATCGCCTCCATTACCCCAAAAAAAGTCTCATTTTCTTGTTTGGTATGCGCTGAAAATTGATTTTGCTTTTAGAAAAGGATAGTAGCTTTTGTGCAATTTAAAGGAGTATAAACACATAAAATCTACATTAGTTAAGAGTTTGGCATGCCAAATGAGCCTACGATTTGGACGGAGGGTAAGTGCAAAATAAATTGTGTTTCAGCTTACGTGCTTATTAGGTTCTATATTTCTTCTTAGGACAACATCTTTATCACTTTATAGTATGGTTAATGTTTGGGTTGTACATTAAGTTACGCGCAATACTTGATGCAGCAGAAAAAGGGGATAATAAGTGAGACATTATAGAATGAGGAAAATAAGATTGAGATGATATAATTCTTCCAAGTGATTATTAGATAAACATCAGTATCTATGTATCTTTGACTATTAAGATATCTACATATCATACACTGTAAAGTATACGGCACAATTCATGGAAGCTCCTTATTGTACGTTTTGTTGTTGTCTAGAGTGATGAAGAGGCAAACCTAGGTGTCTCTTAGGCTTTCTGTTAAACGATACCAAAGGTTCTGTAACTTTTCCTTGATTGTCTGTTTGCAATAATAAAGAGATATGAGCTCGAGTACCCAATGCATTTATATAGTCAAGTGATGAAGCCAGAATCAAAGCATGCAAAAGTATCAACTTTTCTAAAAGAATAATTTACTACCAGAATTCTCAAATAACACATAAGCATGAAACCACTTTCAAGTCTACTGAAGGGACTAGCTTGAACATGTTGTATGCCGGAATCCTATTATGTGATGGATCAGGAAGCCCATCATTATCTCCACCATTGTCAAATGAGCTTCATAGGTATCCAGGTTAAGGATTAAGGATGTTGCAAGTTTACCGAGTTTCAGAAATTTGATTATTCTACTCTACATTCTGATAAAAATAATTTTTCTCCCAGCAATTAACGTTATTTTTTATTTATCTATTATGGCATTGATCTAGTAATATCAGTAAAAGTTTTTGGCCAAGTAACTTTATAAGCCAGTGTATCAACCGTGCCCTCAGCTCATGTATTATTTCAAGCTGTCACTTATCAAGGACTCGAATCATAACATATATGCTAGACTTGTTTTGCATACAGCCCGAATAATTTGGCTTATTCACAGCTCTATTTTGTGAAGGTTCTTTGTGATGAATCCCTGTTTGATTTTATTTTGAGACTTCCCATAACAAAATTGGGGTTACAAATCCACACCTCGTTTCATCATAGCTTGATGCTTTACATATATGCATCATTTTATATTAACACATATATATACTCCCTCCGTCCCACCACAAGTGAGACCAACTTGTGGGGCACAATAATTAAGAAAAAGGTAGTGTATGTGTTGTAGAAAATGAAGAGAGAGAATGAGTGGGGTAAATAGTAGTGTTGGTTGAATAAAATGAGTGGTGGAAAATGAAGAGAGAGAATGAGTGGGGTTAAATGGTGGGGTTGGTTGATTATAAATATATTAAAATATTTCCATTTTGGGTAGTCTCACTTGTGGTGGGACGGACTGAAAAGGAAATTAGTCTCACTCGTGGTGGGACGGAGGGAGTATATATGAAGTTTTAGGTGTCATTTCATACATTTGAATCACAAGATCATCTACTACTACGTTTATTGATGACTTTTTTCGGAGATTGACACTTTATATGTAATTTTATTTCAGTGATTCCACAGTCACATTCCTTCGGTCTAAAAGCTAGCAAGTTGTTAAGAGGGGAGGGAAGCTGCAGGTCCCTTAACAAAGTTGCTAGTATGGCCCAAGAAAGCACAGCGATTACACCTGATAATGCCTTAGAGTGGGTAAAAAGTGACAAAAGAAGATTGCTCCATGTTGTTTATCGTGTTGGTGATTTGGACAGAACGATAAAGTAATTTCTTCAGCATATAAATGTCTTTCTAATCTTAGAAATTGTTGTTTATTCCATAATTAATTTTCAAGTGAACTGGTATGTTGGACACAGATTCTACACAGAATGCCTGGGGATGAAGCTGTTGCGGAAACGAGATATACCCGAGGAGAGATACACAAATGCCTTTCTTGGATATGGACCAGAAGATTCTCATTTCGTTATTGAACTCACTTATAGTAAGTCATACTAGAATTTGATATATAATTGAAATAAATTGTTTATCATTTTAGGATTGCTGAGAAATTTGCTGCGCTAAACTGACATGTTAGTCTTTCTGGTTACTGTTTGTGATGACAGATTATGGGGTTGACAAGTATGATATTGGAGCAGGGTTTGGTCATTTTGGTATTGCCGTAGAGGATGTGAGTTTTGAGTTTTGAAATTGGTTGTTTTCGCTTCAATAATGACATGTCAAAAGGTTTTTTTTTTTTAATTTACCATTAGTAACTTATTAGAGGAGATATTCGTAGAACTTTTTCTTCTTGTGGAATGTGGAAGGGATCACAAATAACAAGTATTAATAGCACATGCATTCAGTGTACATGTTATACATTCTTTATAATTTTGTTTTCCTAGTTTTCCAAAATTTTGAACATTTTATTGGAGAAATTATAATTTTGACTTGTTTATTTCAGGGGCGGACCTACCCTTAGTGGATAGGGGGCAATGGCCCCCCTTTGTTTTAAAAAATAATAATTTACCAGTGTATTTTTTTTTTTTTTTTTGAAAATTTGGAGTATTAGTGCAATATTTTAGACTTTGCCGCCCTTTGTTTAAAAAAATAAATGCATTAGTATTTATTTTTGCCCCCTTTAAATGTGTTATGCAATTTTGCCCACCTTGTGAAAAATTCCTGGGTCCGCCACTGGTTTATTTATGTTAGAAAAGAAATAGTAGTTTTGTAGAAAACATGTGTGTGTTGGGGGGGGGGGGGGATGTTGGGAGAAAGGGAGGGAAAAGAGTCCGCTAACCTCCTCTCCCTTTCTATATGCTAAAACGAGTTCTGTTTACTTGACTTTGATGATGGTTTGGTGTTATAGTGCAATGACGATGTTAATTGTTAGATACGGATGCTTTACGTACAATAGCTCTCTTAATTTAGTACTAACAGATTGGGGTGTTCAATGTTCATAGGTTTACAAGACTGTGGATCTAATAAAGGCTAAGGGTGGCACAGTCACGCGTGAACCTGGTCCTGTCAAAGGCGGAAGTACCGTTATTGCATTTGTTGAAGATCCTGATGGTTATAAGTTTGAACTACTAGAGCGTGGTCCCACACCAGAGCCACTTTGTCAAGTGATGCTTCGAGTTGGAGATCTTGATCGTGCCATAAATTTTTACGAGAAGGTGAGATTCTTTCTGGCATGCCATATATGAAATTTAATACCCCTCCGTCCTGATATGGTGTCCCACTTTTATTGTTGTTTGATTGGATGAACTTTGAGCAATGATTATAGGTTAATTTAATTATCCTAACGATGTTATTGATACACCATAATTTTCAATAGCAACTTTTAGATCTTTATCAGGATAACTAAATTAACCTATAATTATTGCTCAAAGTTCATTCAAACAAAAAAATAAGTTGGGAACATCATTCCGGGACGAAGGAGCATCTGTCATCAGTAGAGTTTTAGTCTTCCAGCTTAACTGTTTTCAAGTTTCTTGTTATCTAACTTTTAACTGTTCTGCTTCGTGTATAAACTTACTATCTGTACCACAAGGCTTTTGGCATGGAGCTTCTCCGCAAACGAGATAATCCTGAATACAAGGTAACAGAGTACATTTTTTACATACTTGTATTGTAGTGAACAATTATTTTAGAAGAACAGGTTCCAATTGTGTGTATAGAACAAGAACCAAATGTGTGTAGAAGAAAAAAAGCTACATTGCTCACTAACAATTGAACACTACTCTGGGAGCAGTGACATTCTCGCAAGCTTAGGTTGTAGAAGGGGCAAAGAGAGTGTCTCGCCAACTTCTTAATGTAGCCCAATACTACGATGGTGCTAGTTTCTTTGGCTTCAATGTACATGGACTATCGCTTGTTGAATTATTCTAAGAGTAGCTACTCATCTGAGAATATTATCGTTTGTTATTGTCTTTATAGTTCTTCCATTTTATTTTAAGATCAAATTTGATACATTGGTTTCTCCCTCTATCCCATAATAATGTGCACACTTTTGGATGTGCATGGGAATCTAGGAGGGAGTATATATATATTTAAAAAAAAATTAGTAGTAGAGTATGCGTTGTATGGAATGTGAGGTAGGAGAGAGAAAGTGGGGTGGGGAATAATAGTGGATAGTTTTTTGACTATGACAAGTGGGCCCCATTGAGTAAATAAAAGTACTATAAAAGTTCCATTTTAAGAAAGTGGGACTTATCAATGGGACGTTGTAGATACTTCGGAAAAACCCCGCTAAGTCTACGGGATGGGATTCCTTAGGATGTCTAATTGTGTTTTAGAGTCGCCACCTATGTTTGAAGGAAACATAAGAAAATCTATGTCTAATAACTTTCTGAAAACTAGAGATTTGAGAAAGAAGGGTTCGGGGGGTTAGGTTGAAGGTGTTAGGCACCGCCCTGCCCGGCCTTATGGCCGGTCATGCTACTTTAGGTGTTCAATGTGATGTCTAAATCTGATAGTCCTTATGTTTTTTATTTCCCTAAGGGAAATTTATGGGGGAATTGGGATGTAGGGAGATAAACTAACTTCAATATGTGAAGTAGTCATTTTGGTCATGTCCCGTTTATGGGGATTGCATACATTACAAAAGACTCGCAAATAAAAGAGAAATAGAAAACAAAGAGATTAAGGAGAGAATAGATGTGTTTATACCTAGTTTTGAGAAAGGAAGGATGCTTCAATTTGCTTAGAGTTTGGGTGTAGAATTCTTGGTCAATAAAATGGTCCTTTTCAAAGGAGCCTAAAGGGTCCTTTTATAGGAATAATGGATGATTTTGGTCTGGAAATGATCCTTCCCAGATTGTCAACAATGGAGATGGGAGGTACAAATCAAATTGGAGGAAAATCACTTTCTGGAGAGTGTGGGTGCGCGCAAGGGGGTAGTACGTGAGTCGAGCGGGATTAGGAGATAAAAAGACCAAAAAGACATTAAAAGTTAACTCAGTTACTTAGTTTAGTCCAAAACCAACAGAATCAGTTAGGAACTTAACAAAAGTAACACAAATCAACAATAACAAGATACAAAATACTAATGTATGTACTCGGGGAGTGGGATGTCCAAGGCGGTGTCTACAGACGACTAAAAAAGAAGTTTGTGCACATTGTTATGGGACGGAGGGGGTATAGTTTTGGGTTTATGCGTCATCATTTTTTTTTGGTTTTCTCATTTTATCTTATATATATATATATGTGTGTGTGTGTGTGTGTGTGTGTGTGTGTGGTCGCGCTCCTGTGAGAACCATTTTATATGAGAACCGTGAGAACCAATCATAACCATTAGATTAGAAAAAAATCAAGGGTCCAGATATTAGATACATTGGATACACTTGGATACATTAGTTAATTTTCGAAAAACAATTGGATACATTAGTTTTTAACATTGTGTATCCAAGTGCAACACTTAGATAGAATACTTATTAACCTATTGTATCCAAGTAATATCGAATTTTTTGTAATGTATCTAAATGTATCAATTGTATCTAACATATGGACCCTTGATTTTTTTTTCTAATCTAATGGTTATGATTGGTTCTCACGGTTCTCACGATATTTAGGTTCTCATTTGAGCACCTACCTCTATATATATATATATATATATATATATATATATATAGGTAGGTAGGTGCTCCTGTGAGAACCTAAATATCGTGAGAACCGTGAGAACTTGGATACATTAGGTAAAAAAGTAATGTATCCAATGGTTCACTTGGATACATCATTGGATACATTACTTGGATACACTAGATAAAAACTAATGTATCCAATGTGCACTTGGATACATCATTGGATACATTAAGTTCTCACGATATTTAGGTTCTCACCGTGAGAACTTAATATATCCAATGATGTATCCAAGTGCACATTGGATACATTAGTTTTTACCTAATGTATCCAAGTAATGTATCCAATGATGTATCCAAGTCAAGTAATGTATCCAATGATGTATCCAAGTGAACCATTGGATACATTAGTTTTTTACCTAATGTATCCAAGTTCTCACGGTTCTCACGATATTTAGGTTCTCACAGGAGCACGACCCTATATATATATATATAATTTATATGTGTGTATATATATTGCAAATTAGTTGCAATTACAAAGTTGAATGCATTTATTTTCCTTTATTGCTGCTGTAGTTTGTACATATCTAGCTTCTCTTGCATTTCTTATTTTATTCTTAGTGAGTAATTACATCTGAATTTTGAATTCCAAGTAATTTCTTGCGCTTTGTTCATTTAACTCCAAATTGACTGTATACACCGTGAAATATTCTGGTAAATGAGGCTTTACTTTAATTATTACTCCCTCCGTCCCAAAATTATCTTCACACTTTTTCGCTGTTACTATGAAGGATCTTTGAGCAATAACTTTAGGTTGATTATAAATGAAAATCTAAAACTTGTTATTCATACACCAATAACAAGTTTTGGATTTTCATTAGGATAATTAAATCAAACTGAAATTATTGATCAATCATCAAAGTTCCTTCGTAGTAACATCGAAAAAAGTGTGAAGATCATTTTGGGACGGAGGTAGTAGAATTCACCTAGAGACTGATGTGAGTTGATGGTCCATTCTACAGTACACAATAGCCATGATGGGGTATGGCCCTGAAGATAAAAGTGCTGTCCTAGAGTTGACTTACAACTATGGGGTCACTGAATACGACAAAGGAAATGCTTACGCCCAGGTACGTCCTTCCCCTCGGAATGTATGATTAGATTTTACACTATAATAGATAATTCCATTTAGGCAAACTATCTGACGTTCCTTTTGAATTTCGTAACAGCTAGCAATAGGCACAGATGATGTTTATAGAACTGCAGAAGCAATTAAGCTTTTTGGTGGGAAGATCACCCGGGAACCAGGACCACTACCTGGTATCAGCACCAAAATTACTGCATGTCTGGATCCTGACGGTTGGAAATCGGTAAGCTCCTGCCTTATAAACTTCTTTTGGCTGCAAATACTTTTGGAAAGTGTTTCTCTGCTGAAAGTTGGTGCTCTCTGACTGATGTGTATAACTCGATTAGTCCAAAATGACATTGAAGTAGAACCTCAAATCTTTTTCCAACATGTCTTATTAAGGGGAGTAGTAACTTAGTGGTTGACCTAGAGTTGCATCTCGAGGCTAGATGTATTTCTATTTGACTAAAATACTACTTTGATCACCTAACTTGTCGTGTTTTTCAAATGTGCGCACTCAACTTATTTTTTTGGAATGTCCTCACTCAAGTATATATTTTTTGCAATGTTCTCACTCCTATGACGGAACCGTTAAGTGTTTAGCAGTTTTTGGACACATGTCAGCACGTGACCAACGATAATTAATAAATTAACGTGTCTGTCACAAAAGTTAAGCCAAATTTAATAAAGAACTTCTGGAGATCAAATGACGAATGTACCCTCATCTTCAACCTCCAGAATACGAAAACCCATTGCATATTTCCTTCAAACTCAATTCTCAACATGGATTCAGACCACAACTCGCAAATCAAATTCAATTTAAAAATTATTAGAAGCCTGATAATTGAGGAACATAATTAGAAATGAGATGATAACGAATTCCAATATCCACCCAACCCTAATTCGAACCCAGATTCATTCCAATCTTCATCATTAATTTCAAATCTCATTTTCTCTTCTTTCCCAACAAACTTAACAATAAAGGAGAGAAGTTTCAAAAGAAAAAAATTGTTAAATGTGAAGTCGATGTTGACCAGATCTGGGGAAAATAATGCAAGGCAGACTTTCGATGGTGGTTTACAGGCGGAGAAGGAGGCAGGGCATGTCGTGAACGACGGAGGTCGGTGGGGCAGGAGAACGACGGAGGAACTCTGGAACAAACACCTCGCCGTCACCCCAACAATAGCTGCACAAAGAACAACAACCGTCTCTATATGAAGCACAAAGACCCATTTCATGAATGAATTTTCTCTCTCCTGTTGATTTCTAAAGATAAAAACCCATCTTCCTACTCCTCCATTTACGTTTCTTCACAGACATAAAAGAACAACAACCACTTCTTAATTGAAATTTCCAGAACAATAACCCATTTCCTAATTGAAATTCATCTCTCCCTTTCGATTTCTAGAGAGAGAAAGACTTATCTTCCCAGACCCTCAATTTTTGTTTCTTGACAGGCAAATTAAAATTGAAATATAGTATATTGAGGTTGAGCAGAAAGAAACCACAAGGGAGGGTGTGTGCGAAAGTGCTAGTGAGAGGATCGATTATGTGCTCAAGAACAATATAGTTTTGAATTTTGTATTTTCTTTTCTGTTGATTATTGTAGTTTGTCAAAAGAAGTGAGGAGGCGGACAAATTGGGTGAGGTGGGTGGAGGGGAAGAAAGAAGGGGACGGGGGAAGAATTCTGGGTATAATGTTAAGTTAAAATTCAAAGGTCGAAGACGAGTATTCTTCTCATCCTTAGTCGCAAAACCGTTTGTGAGATTTTGATTAACTTTATGGACTGGTCGTTATGTTTTTAAATGGCGTTAATCATGTGATAACACGTGACCATCACCCATTAAATAATTGACGACTTAGTTAACAGAGTTAGGACATTGCTAAAAATTGGTACTTGGATGAGGACATACAAAATAAAAAAACATGAATGACTACATTTGAAAAGCAGGTGTTCTTAAGTGACCAAAATGTGGGTTTTGCCTTTCTATTTCAGCTTTTTGACATCATGGTGGGACTTTATCAAATACATTAAATGATGTCTCTATTTTTTTATTTTTTATTTTTGTTTTCTAACTCCAAACATGGACTCATGGTGTGTGTGGAAATGTGGAGTAGAGCAAGCAATTTTTTTTTTTTTTTTTTTTGTTGTGGGGAGGGAGGGGGGAGGAGGTGCGCTTTCCTGCTATAGTGCAGGAGGCTTTTGTCCTCTGAAAGATGAGTTCTGTAGTGTATTCTTCTTTTGGTGTAGATTGAATTAAAGTGTGTTTTTCTCTTGGGTTCTTTCAAGCGTAAATGGCGACAAATAATGGGAGATAATTGATTCAATAACACCTTGTCAATCTGTGCAGGTGTTCGTTGATAACATTGACTTCCTGAAGGAGTTGGAATGACTTTTCTTTCGGGTAAATATTATCATCATCTGTTGCAGAGAGTGATCAGACCTAGAGCTTACGAATGTTTGTACGGAGAATCTTTATCACAAATGATCACACAGATTCTTCTACCGTTGGAGTCCTCATTTTGTAGATAAGATTACAATTGTTGTCACATCAGCAATCAGCAATCAGCAATCCAAGTTTTCTTGTTCATATTACGGCTGGGGTGTTTTTTTGTTGCATGTTAATCTACGTCTTGTTTTATTTACGTTAGTGAATTAGTCCAAAGAAAACAAGGAGGAAGGCGTAAGATGATGTTTCAAAATTTGATCTATATTAGTTTTCGGATCAATTATTGGTCAAATTGTCCTTAAAATGGCTTTTGCAGGGGTGGTGGTGGTGTTAATGGTTGGAGAAAGAAGCTGCAACTTTAGATCTTCAGCTGCAAATGGCCGCGCGCGGGCTTATATGCATTGTACGATTTGAGACTAAAAAAGAAAGTTACAACTTAGCAAGAGAGGTGAGCTAGTTTATGCATTTTTTGACCAGGTGTATATGGGGACTGAAGTTGGGAGTCTCATCAAACTGGAATTAGGGCTTTTGCACTCAGACTTCTAGAAAGTTAGGGAGGAAGTGGATTTGCAGTAAGTCAGATTGCACGCGATTAAAGCTAGAGCAAATCACCTTGATCTAGGTAGGGGAGGGGTGAAAATCCCTAAAATTACCTTGAAGAAATATCCATCGTAGTAGCAAAATCAACAATAGCAATATCATGAGTTAGTCTAGATCAAAATCTATAGATGAAATTAGGGGCGCAGCCGGTTGGACTTGACTAGTTTTGCCCTCCTTCCACACCGGGACATTTGGTAATTTTTCTGAAGATTGAAACAAATGGAAAACAAAAAACAAATCAAGTTATTTTGGTGGTTGGATTTTTTTGTTCTCTTTTCCTGTTCATGATTTATTATTTCAAAGAACTACTCCGTATGCTTCCTAGTTTATGCGTTAGATGCTTGTAAATTTGTGATTGATGAGATCAAGGCGAAGGGTGTTTACACTAATGGAGAGGTGTGGAAAGAGAACTCGGAATTTCTTGAGAGAAGATTGGAACTTGGAAAGGAACTGCAAGATTGGGGTTGCTGCAGAGAAAAGGTTGAGATGGTTGCACATGAAAGAGGTGATTGTTGTAGCGCGAAGGTGAAGGTGGAGGATGACATAACAGTGCAGTTCGTCACGATAATGCTAATAATTTCTGAGTAGTAACATGTAATGCTGTACCATACGATGTTTTGTTAGTTTCAAGTCTTTATATCCAATCATTCTCGACTACTGCGATTAGATTTGTATCTCGTTGATATATGTAGTGAAATTCAGATGCAGGGGATTAAAACTGAAAACGTCTGGTTTTTCATAATCTTCATATATGATCATCAACGTGCTTATTGACCCAAGATGGCTAGTGCGTCCGCTGTTATACCTCCACCTTTTTATCTAACAAACTTTCAGATTCTGTTATTGTCATTGTAGCCATGCTTAACTTGTTTTCTCATTACTGGTACCTTGTTGATTGCAATAAAACTATCTTTTATTTAAAAAAGTACGAATATTTTTATCTAACAAACTTTCAGATTCTGTTATTGTCATTGTAGCCATGCTTAACTTGTTGTTTTCTCATTACTGGTATCTTGTTGATTGCAATAAAACTATATTTTATTTAAAAAAGTACGAATATTTTTTCACTTGTTATGAGAAAATATTTTTTGACATAATAGTTTAAATATTTTATAAAAAATTGTAACTCTAAGAACAGATGTCGCTTTGGCCGAGTGGTTAAGGCGTGTGCCTGCTAAGTACATGGGGTTTCCCCGCGAGAGTTCGAATCTCTCAGGCGACGTCGTTTTATTATATTACTTTTCCATTTTTTTTCATATAAACCCAACCCCCCCCCCCCCCCCTCTCTATTTTCCTGGCCTTATATACCCTCCCCCTCTTCTTCTCCCGCGCATAAACCCTAATTCCTCAACAATGGAAGACGCCGAAGAATCGAAGAACAAGAAGAAGAATGGTTCGGTGGAAATGGAATCATCCAATCAACCGCCTGCCAAAAAGAAGAAAAACCACTCTAAGCACATAAACCCTAATTCCTCAACTATGGAAGACGAAGAAGAATCGAAGAACAAGAAGAAGAATGGTTCGGTAGAAATGGAATCATCCAATCAACCGCCTGCCAAAAATAAGAAAAACCACTCTAAGCGCATAAACCCTAATTCCTCAACTATGGAAGACGCAGAAATATCGAAGAACGAGAAGAAGAATGGTTCGATAGAAATCGAATCATCCAATCAACCGCCTGCCAAAAAGAAGAAAAATAAACCGGAATCCGCCATTTATGGCAACTACAGAAACTACTATGGCTATCGCGTATGCTCCCTTTCACGCTCTTTAAATTAACGCACGATTACACTATTCACTGTGTGCGTCCGCTCTTATTTCACAGTAAACAACTCAAACTGATTAAAAATCGTTTGTTTCTCTTAAAAGTGTATTAAACTTGTGCATTTTAAATTTTATTTTGTTTCGCGTGTTGGATATCTGTTATATCTTCAGTAAGATACTAAAATCATGAAGTAAAAAAAAACCGCAAATTTTAAGATTCATCTCTCAAAATATGGCATTTTTTTGTTAAAAAATGTGAATTTCTCCGAGACGGAGAGGTTGCTGCTATATTTTGCTTCTGAACTGTATCAGCCTACTTTACTTGATTGTTAGCACTTTCCTTGAAAATTTTGTAAATTTGTATTTCTTCTGTATGTATGCAGAAATATATGTGTCATGCTTGTGCAAGAGAAGTTTGAATAACACCAATTTATAGTACTAGTGTCTCGGTTGTTGCTTTAAGCTTAATCTGCATCTTGAAGGAGCATGCACAATGTATGGGATTATGATTTTAGAATGGGAGGTTTGGTTGAAGTGTTCCTATTATATTTCGTGCTTAAATTGCTAGATTGGCTGCCAATAGGGGAAAAGTTTATATGATATTGTCCTGATCATATGGCCTATGTAAATGTTGCGGTTGAGGTTTAGTTTGGATCTAAGTTAGTGCCTAGGAGATATGGAAGGACATCTCGATGTCGTATCCTATTCATGGTTATTCCGGAGGTCTTGGAATTAGCCATACTAACTGAGTAACAAATTACATGGAAACCAAAACAAACATTTCTAGAAGAGAAGATTAACTCATGCCCGAAATTCAGATACTTTTGTTATTTCTAGTGATGTGCTTGATAAAAGGCCTACCCATAATTCAGATTAAGCACGTTTCTACAATGCCTGTAAAGTGTTGTCGGTAGTTGTTATTGACTTAGCCTGCTTAACATCATTGAAGTTTGAGAATGTCCATTATTTTGGGTAAAATTGGGCCTTAACCTTTTATTTTAATGCTTGCTTTCATTTTGTAGATTGAACAAGATTCAGAGGAAGATCCTAGGTTTAAGGTTTTGAAGAAGGAATGGTTTGAAGGCAAGGACTGTCTTGATATTGGCTGCAATAGTGGGTTGATAACAATTACAATTGGTAAGTACTTGCTCATAGTTTGATTAAAGATATAACCCTGTCACACCAAAGTATTGAATCTGTGCTCAGTAATAGTTTTAGAAGTAATTTCCAATGATTTTTATTTCCCGCTGTTAGAATTATGTGGTTCCTTGATTCAAAAAATAAAATAAAATATGAGGCTCTCAGTAGTGGCCACTTTATGCTAATAATAACAATAGTCAGTACTTGCTTTATTATTTTACTGGAAGAGCAACTTCAGGAATTCCACCACATCTCAAAATTATCACTCGAGATTTACCATACACCTCTCCTAAGATAAACAGTGCTCTTGTGGCATTTATCTTCAATCCGGATGCCTCAGAATTTTTGAAGAGTGACGGACCGTACATCACCCTTGCAGAAGACTAGCAAATCATCAGCAAAACACACATGGTCAGTGGCGAAACTTTAATTTCGGAACGTGTCAATTTTACCACCTTCAAGTTTTTTTTAAAATGTCTTTTTATTGTTAAAAATGATGGTTTTATATATTTTGACCCCCTTTATGTTGGGTAAATTTTGCATTAGATTATTATTCTGACCCCCTTGTAAGCTAAATTTGAATACCTCAACTGTAGTAATTATTTCAAACATATTCTTGACCCCATTTCCCAAACATCCTGGCTTTGCCACCGCACATGGTTCAATTTCAATCTATGGCATTTTGGATCTGAAAATTTTCCTCCTAGAGGACACTTATAATAATAATAATAATCTATCCGGATTTTCTATCCCAAAAACAAAAAAAAATGCGGAGACATAGGGTCACCCTATCTTAAGCCCTTTGGCAGGAAAACACCCCCTCCTGGCCTCATAAATTGAATGTCTGCACACAAGTTGACACTCAAAGAATGAAGTTAGGTGAAACCCCCAACCTTCAAGGACTGCCTCCAAGAAATTCCATTGAGCAATGCTAGGGGCACAAAATAAGCTTACAAAATCTTGCTCACAACATGAGGTGGCGATATTTTATTGGTTACATCGATAATGGACCCGCCACACTCTAATTAAAAACACCAATTAAATCATTACAGAGTCATAAGCCTTCTGCAATCAATCTTGAAAGCACATCTCGGGGAGGTGTGGCTCCTCGAATACCCTTTCAGAATTCCAATGTTGAACAAAAGCTCCTTGCTCATCTCCCACAATTTCAGGTTAAACTTCTTGTAATTTCCCAGAAATAACGTTAGTAACGACTTTATATATCACATTGCAACAAGAAATGGGTCTAAAAAGTAGTTTTTGCTTTTGTGCATGTTAATGCTTCAACTGCAGGCCTTGCTATGGCTGTTTTCCGCCTATGGGTATCTTATTTGAATTATGTTTCAGTTTGGTTAATGTTGCTCCTTAATTGATTTTTTTATTTTTTGTCCCTTGTGCAGCAAAAAAGTTCTGTTGTCGGAGCATCCTTGGCATTGACATTGATTCAGGTAATAATTATTGAAACATAAACTTTATTTCTCTCTAGCTGCATTTGTCTCACTTATAATGCTTCATTTGTAGGTCGAATCGAAGATGCATATTGGACCCTTAGAAAAATTGCAAGAAGGAGTAATGGTCAGATCTCTGCAGATTCACTGTTTGACAAAGTCTCTTTCGAAACTGAAAATTTTGTCCAACATTGGTGTTCGTATGAGGCCAATCGCTATGACACAATTACCTGGTAAGTTTGTTTGTGCTACGTTCATTTGATTGACAAGTATGATTTAGATGACATTTGTTCCTCGGTGGTGTAGCAAATGGATAAAACAATAACTTCATGATCAGACTATATGAAGTAAAGAAAATCATGGTTGTGAAAACATGTTTCCAGGCTTTTCATATATGATTTACTTGATTCCCGTGAGATGTGTTTGATGTTTAAATTGATTTGTTTCCTTCGTGCAGCTTTAGTGTCACGAAATGGGTCCATTTGAACTGGGGTGATGATGGATTGATAACACTGTTTGCGAAGATTTGGAGGCTCCTCCGACCTGTAAGTGCTATTCTATGTCTTGTCTATACATAATGCCCTTTCGCATTCATACTTTTTCTTACATCTAAAGTGTTGTTGATTCGAGCAGGGTGGCATCCTTGTTTTGGAACCCCAGCCATGGCAATCATATTACAAGAACCGTCAAGTATCCCAGGTATGAATTCATTATCCCTCTATTAACATTTGGATACGAGGATGGGACATGTAGGGACTGTATTTAATTTGGCCCCTCTCATAATTTGTTTGTTTGTTTATATTTACACTGAGGCAGCTATTATCCTTGTTTTTGGCAGATCGCAAACACTAACTACAAAAATATTGAGATCTTTCCAGAGGATTTTCAGGAGATTCTTCTAGACAAGGTATGCACGTCGCATGATACTCTTCCATTAATCATGCTAATAAATGTTCGTCTGGTACATGGCAATGTCCCATGTCATTTAGAACAAATCTAGTTTCATATTAAGTGAAAATAACAAACTCCCTTCAAAATACATGTCGTTTCAGTAGTTAAATTTTGTTCCAAACTACTTTGATGTTTTACTATTTCCAAGAAATCTTTGCTTTTGTATACCAATTATACCCTTGTTCATTAATTGTGAACTATCTCTTGTATAATCATTTAATTACCTACAAGACAAACATTTGATGTCCAATATTTGTTCGATGCAGATTGGCTTTAGGATGGTCGAAAACATCAGCTCAGGTCTACTGAGCACCAAAAAATCCGGATTCAATAGACCAATTCTGGCTCTTTGGAAGTGACTTCCTTTACGCGTCTTTTGGTTGTTTGCGGAAAACAGATCCGTAATCCTTTACAAGTGGACAAAAAGTTGGTCGCCAATATGTAGGATTGTAAGCTTTTTTTGCCAAGTTGCAAAGACTAGCTTTCTTTTGGTCGCAGGGAAGGAAACATAGTGGCAGATACCGTTGTGAAAGCTGCTACGACAACCTCGGCTTTACGAAGCATATAGAGGTGTTTCTTTTGGACATGGTGTTACGGTTGTACCTTGACATTTTTTTTTCTGTTTAGTATATTTCCTTCCCCTTTTGGCAAAAAAAATAGTGAAGTATGTAGTTAGTGTATGATGTTAAAGATACTACTGTGAAAAGTGATTTGCTGTTATGATATATTATTGTGTGGATGTCCTTTGAACCGGAAGTTTACAAGATAATCTTTCGCGAAGCTTATAGGGAAGCTTTGTAAATATCTTCAGCGAAGCTTACTAGAGAAGCTTGTAAATATCTTTAGTGAAGCTTATTAGGGAAGCTTTGTAAATATCTTTAGAGAAGCTTACAGAGGAAGCAATTTCCTCCTATAAATAGTAGGCTCTAGTTTTCATTCAATAGACTTCAGAAGTTCTTAACTTCTACTTTCTCTCTTGTACACTTTCTCTATAATAGTCTTGAAATAAAATAATATCTATTGAGATTATGCTCTTGGTTCTTCAGTTTTATAACCCGTTATCAGCACGACTTCGTTCTAGTTCCAGATCCTGAGCTATAGTCACCGAAAGTAGGTACGGTATCGGTAAGATCTACATAGTCTATTCAAGTTATTGCAAAATTATATCTATATATGTTTGCAGGATTTTAAAATAATAGTGAATATAATTCTACGATGTTTAAAAATACAACACAGTTAAAACTATGTGGGAGAAAGAATAACTGATAACGATATGCTAGAGAAAATTTCTCCACATTCTTCTTTGATTTGCTCCTGCAGTAGGCAATTTGAGAAAAGATTTAAAAGACATTCTGAATGATCTCATGTGGCTGAGCAAAATAATGAGATCTTATTAAAACCACGAAGCACCTGCCCCATGGCTCTACTCCGTTCCCTGAAGTGAACGCGAGTATATATGATAATATTGAACGAGGGTGAAAACGTGGCGTGGACGTGGCGTGGACGTAATCGCGACCGTGGTCGGGGGAAATTTTATAATCGGTATAATAATGACAATTACCCCAATAATGATCGAAATATTTCTCGCCACCAGAAGTGAATAGAGAAGGTAAGAATGAAATATCATGACTAGACAATTGAGCAACCGATAAAAATTGAGAATTTATGTTATCGGTGCAGAATGAAAGGCCATTGAGCCAGTACATGTCGTAAGCCTAAACATTCTTGTTAAGTTGGTATCAAGCATCAATGCTGAATAAAGGAAAGAGGTTGAAACAAATTTTGTCTATGAAAACGATGACGTTAATCAAGATCCATCTACAAGTATACATCTGGATTATATCACGATTTTCTCAATCCAGATGTAAATGTACTACTTAATGGGGGAGAAACCCAAACTAACTAAAGTATCTGACTCATTATAATTTACTAAGTGTGTTTATTATTTCAGTGTGTGTGTTTTCTAACCTATTTAACTTTTACTTATAAGTATATTTGAAATGAGTAATATTAGTACAATATGTGGTAGTACAAAGATAATTGATGGCTTCAGAAGAGCTAACATAGACTACTAAGAGAACAACAATCAGATAAAATGCATTACTTCATTATGTCTCAAAGAAATTTACTATGCTTTAAAGATATTCGTG
>JAOWBW010001188.1:165436-219078 GCA_026119855.1 Campanula takesimana | reverse complement strand
CTTCGTTACTTCTTTCTTTACGTTTAAGTTTCTGACTTTGATTTACTAGTCAGTCCTTTAACTTTGATATAATTGCAATTAAGTCCTTTAACTTTGGGTAATTACAATTTGGTCCCTCAACTTTGGGTTAATTGCAAATTGGTCCTTCAACTTTGGATTAATTGCAATTAGTCCTTCAACTTTAGTTCAATTACAATTTAGTCCTTCCACTTTGGATTAATGTAGATTAGTCTTCAACTTTAACTCAATTGCAATTTAGTCCTTCCACTTTGGATTAATTGCAGATTAGTCCTTCAAACTTTCCTTTAATTACAGAAAGGTCCGGACTTTGGTTTTGTCATAAGGTCCCCTAATTTCTCTTTTTTTAATCACTTAGGCCCCTCTAACTTCAAAGTTTCCCTTTTCTTCCTCCTACTTTAATTCTTTTCAGTTTAGTCCTTTTCTGTTAGAAACTAACTGAAATTTCTAATCTTTTCTTTCTCGTTAACTTTTAACTGTAAAGGTCTTCCAAGGTTTATTCTATTTCCTCAAGTTACTTTCTAACTTGTTAATAATTTTTTTAATGATTTTTGTTTTCTTTCATTAGAAACTTAACGGAAACACTAACTTTCCGTCCCAATTCTTAACATCTTCAATCAAGAATCGACACCAAGTTAGGTCATTATTGCCGAAACCTACATGATCCAAAATCCCTTGATTTGATCAATTTTCTAGTTCTTTAAATTTTTTCTAAATTCCCAAACATCGATATTATTCACAATACACTTAACAAGGATCGTTTAAAATCAACAAAATAATTCCCAATGGCCTAGGGCCATTCGGCCGAAACTTGATCTTGGGGGAAATCCATATTTTTTCTTCTTTGATAAACCCAATTCAAGCTCAATGATTTATATGTTCAATCCCAAACATTGCATAATATAAATCAATTTAATTCAAGATTATAAAATCAATCTTAAATAAACTAGTATCAAGATTACTATATTTTATTTTTCATACTATTTAGATCAACTCCAAAATCCTTTAAAATTTTATCATAATTCACTAGCATGTAAAACCCTAAAATTTATATTCTTAATTCATGCATAACTTACGATTTACTAATCCAAATTTGACGAAACAAATTTTGGAGAGTAGGATTTATTATTACCTTGAGAATGATCGGATTGTATCTTCGAAACAGTGGCCGGAAAATTTTCTTTCTCCTCCCTCCTAGGCTCGGCCGGCGGCTAGGTAGAAATAGGGTTTTGTTTTTTTTTTTTTTTTTTTTTGTGAGTTTATGATAATAAGGATTCCTAATTGACTAACACATTGATTTATACTTGGATTGATTGATTTTTTTTTTTTAAATTGGGTTGGGTTTACTAATATGGATTTCGGCCCATCCAAATCCCTTGGCCCACTTCTTTCAATTATCTTATAACTCTAATTATCATTCAATTGAGTTAATAAAACCGAAAATAAATAATTAAGTAAATAAAATTTCGGTTATTACAAGTTTGAACTCAATTTTGAATTTTCTGTTCTTACTAATGTTGTTTTTGAAATGGTTGTTCAAATCAAACGGCAATTGCAATATTTTAGCAAATTTTGTTCAATATTTTCAGGAATTTTGAAATGTTCATGGGAATTTGAGTCTTTTAATTGCATTTCTAATTGGAAGTAGCAGACAAGTTGGATTTCAAAGTTGAACGGTGGTGGTGGTGGTAGTTGAATTTCATTGAATCTTGTTTTTAGATCTGATTGGGGACGGCCGATGGGGTGGGAGTCAGAATGTTAAGATGGAGGCAGGGAAGAAAGTTGCAGTCAAAGAAGGTGGGAGAAGATGGGAAAATGCTGGAAGGGATGGGTGGAACGGAGCTGGGAAGATGATAGATTGGTATGGCAAGTGGTGGGTGGGATAGTATGCGTGGCGTTGGGGTGCGGGTAGGAGCATTGGCGGGGTGGAGGGGAAATTCTCCAATCCAGATTTAGATCTGGGTAATTTTTTATTTTATTTTTGTTTTCTTTTTCAATGATCAGGGTATTCATTGGGGGATTAATTATCTTCACCCCATTACATTTCAGAAACTATTTTAACATTCATAAGTTTAAATATTTTATACATACATCCCCTCAACTTTCACGCCTGCAATTTTTTTTTTTTATGTATTGGCATTTCTCTCAATTTTGTTTGTAATGCCCGTTAAAATACTAACATTCGTTACTGTCTATTAACGATTTGAGTTGATTTGGTTGATTTATGCATAGTACGCAGGTTGATTTGGTAATTTAGATAGTACGCGGGTCAAATTGGTCGTTTACTTGTAAAAAAATAGTAAAACTTGTTCTTTTTTTTTCTTTGGAAGAAGCAATTCTTTTTCATTTTGTCTAGTCTCATTTATATATATATATATATATATATATATATATATATATATATATGTAATTAAACCTTGATATACACTCCCTCTCTCATAATATCTCTATCCTGCAATAAATGTCTCATTTATCATTTTATTTGGTCTTAAAATAAATATCTCAATTCTAAATAAAAAAACAGTGTTAGTGCAAAGTTATTATGATATGAATAATGTACACACAAGCCTAACACGTTTCTTAATAAGATAAAAACGGTTCCTTAAAAAAGAAGAAGATAAAAACGGTAACAAGTCAAATACGGAGACAACAATCAGAAACAACACATTGAAATGCATTTTTGAACCAAGATGAAATTCTTGTCAAAATCTGGAAACAACCCTATGATATTGTGATAGAGAACTGCTGCAACGAGTTGCCAGGGGCAAAGATGCAGCGCGCTCGCCCATGCTCCCTTGCATCATGCGATACTGTACATTTGAGCGTATTCCCCTTTGTGAATTAAGGAGAAAGTTGGGTGCTTAAAAGGCTACATTTGCACATGTAATCTTGACCGCACAACTTACAATAAGAGAAACAGGCTGTATCTCACCCACACGATGGTGATTAACAATAGGGCTAACTCACTGCAACAGTTACCTATTCGTATGATGTGAAAGTAGAAATCAACACCCCCTTCTTTTTATTTCCGTAATTATTTTTAAAAAAAAAATAAACTAATGATTTTTATCAAACAAAATTAATTTTTCTGGGAACAGAAGTACATATGATATCCAGACAACATATAAGGCAACAAATTAAGCCTACTGATGATACCAAAATCTGGTTGGATCAGCCTTCGTCCAGCGGTTCGGATAATCCCAGCGACAGTTCTTGATGGCCGGAGCTACACACACGAAACAAACGTAAACTACACGGGGCTTCACCGGCGAAGGCCCTCCGGTGTGAGAATAAGGATATGGGTGATTAGAAATATAGAAACAAAATTGACTAATTTAGAGCCAAAAGTTCATTACCCTTCTCCTGTTGTGAGGGCCTGTTTTTATAGGCGTGGGTGAATGAGTCCTAGCTTGCCAGAGAAGCTAGGAAGCCCGTGTTGAAGTAGGACTTGCATTCCTTGGAGATAGACTCCGGATAGGGATGGATGATATCCTGTTATCTGGTATAAGAGATATCCTTGTTTAGATAAGGATCTTCACTGTTAGAGTTGTAATCAAACTCTGTAAGTGGACTCCCGTGAATAAGGAAGATTATTGGCGTATGTCGGCCTGTAATCCCACTCGGCTGCCCTGGAGACCGGCTAAGGATTGGGCCTCTTGAGCTCGGCCTAGGCAAGGGCTGCCTGTTTGGGCTGATGTATCTCGGCATATAAGATTGTGGGCCTCTGTGAATGGGCCTTACGGTGTGTGAGCCCAGAGTTTATGGGTTGCAATTAACCAAGTCGGTTTATGTCGTTTACCTACTTTTTGGACATGGAAGAAATATTATGGAGGTGCTTTGTTTAAGAAAGAATTTGATGATCAATGACTTCCACTTTTGTTCAACTTTATCTCATTGTTTTTAAGTGAGTTACACAATGAACCAAACCCCCTGCTTCTTGGTACCACTGGCCGAGAAAAGGCTTCCTTTTCTGATGTAAACGCAGCGGAATAGTTAACAAGAATTGATCTACGAACAATTCTTCGGCAAGGATTAAGTAATCCCAAACAAGAAATCTTAAAAACCAAAAGGTTTAACTAATATTGCAATTGCAATTCAATTTTTTATTAAAAATAAAAGCTTATTTTCGGAATATAACTTGAGGCCTATTTTATAGTGCCCATAAAACTTGAAAAACAATCCTAAACCTTCTAGGAATAACCCTAACCTATATGGTAACATAATAGGACTAAAAAATAGCAAAATAACTCCTAATCCTACTTTAAAACATACTTTAAATGAACCATCAAAATTAATGACGACAATACTAATAAAAATACTAATTAAAACTAAACTAATAATAAAATACCAATATAATTATAACATGTGATATAATTATATTCCCGTATTGCATCATTATATAATTATATTCCCGTATTGCATCATTTTCTTACTACATCACCATTAAAAATACTCTTCCGCCCCATAATAATATCACATTTAACTACTCCCTCTGTCCCTAAATGAGGGTCCATTTTCAAAAAATCTTTATCCCAAAACGAGTGTCTTTTTTTAGCATAACTTTGTCCCTAAATGTTTTTATTAGAATTTTTTTTCCACCGGTCTCTTTATACGTGCAAAACGTTGTTTGGTAACATGATAAAAGGCAGGATAAGATAAATAATACGAGATATAGTTGTTTGGTAGGATTTAAATATTGGACTAATTAGAGGGTTGGAGCCGATAAGAGGCTTATCCCCTTGTTATTTATCCCTTAAAAGAGATAATTACAAAGTAGGGTAATGTACTACATCCTCCGTTACACAAAAGGTAACATACTCTCCTTTAACAACATAATGAAATGTACTTTTCAGTTGAGTTACAAATAATGCAACTCTATTGGATGACGTTAAATTTCATAAACTGAGTGTTACCATATAAAACAAACTCGTTACATAAACTAACCGTCGTTAAAAATATAACACCTACTTCATCTTCTTCCTCATTTCATCTCTCCTTGCATTTTTCTCAAATTCAAGCCAACAACAATGGTGGATGAACATAAAATTGAATCCAGATATTATCCATTAGAATATCCATAATCAAACACAACATAAAACCCAAATTAAAACCAAGATTGCAAAAAGGAATCAAACACAAAATCAAAATCCATTGAAAGCCCTAGCACAAACAATTTGTCTTCCCTTCAGTGACATCAACGCCGGGCACTACAGTCTCAAATTCCAGATTCGCCATAGCCGGAGTCCATCTTCTCCGGTGTCGTTAGCAGCAGCCCCGATCGAAATCTCTCAAATTCCGATCAATCTCCAGCCCTTCACTGTCAATTTCACCTGCAACTCGGTCCCTCCATCCCATATCGCTGGCTAATCAACAGAATAGGCGAAATCGAACACAAGAATCAAAATGAATCTGGGCTAAACTGAACAATGGGGGGAAGAGTTCAAGTGTTCAACAATGGCATTTCGAAAATTGAAACCCTATGTTTGAATAGTTGAAGCCCCAATTCATAAATTGAACCAATCCAAAATCAAACCCTAATCCATCTCAGATCTGTGATTTATGGTGGTTGATGGGAGCAAATGAGTGGTGATTATGGTCGTGTGTGGCGGAATAGTGGCGGACTAATGGGGTTCGGGGTGGTGACAGACAGGGAATTTGAGAGGTAAGGAAGGAAATGTTAAACCCATTAATTATGCTAACGTATGTTAATTATATTTAACCGGTGTTACTATTTTTCTTATGCGTTTAATTATATTTTTCTTATATTGTTGACTATTTTTCTTATATTGCATTTATGTTGATTTGACCTGCAGCCGCCAAAAATCCTCTTTTGCTTGGATTTGCTGACATCGCTGTGGATTTGACACAGGTGGAATCATTGCCCTTCTTGGAAATCGAAGGCTTTATTAATTGCACCCCAATTATGAGTAGCATTGATAAACTCCCCACCCCCTCATATTCCAGGGTATAAGTAGACGGTCTGTCCATTGGTTACCCTCTACCTTACTTTCATCCTCTAGAATTCCCCAAGAACATCCCAAATTTGCGAAGAATTCTAAGATGGCTCCAAAGAGAAAATACGATGATGCATTCCCGGAAGAAGTGAGTACAGGATCAGAAAATCAAGTTTATCATGATTCTTCAAGCAGCGATGATTCAATGTTCCCATCCAAGATACGTTCATCTTTTCCGGCGGAAGAATCTCCGTCCGATAGTAATGGCGAATACTCGGAGCCGGTCCCCGTGATGAATTTTCCGACGACTCTAGCGCAGAAGAGTCAGAGGATGAGGACGAGGATGATGATGATGAAGATGATGACCCAGAACCCATCATCATTGATGAATATGGGTACGATGGAGATGATGAGTGGGAAGAAGAAGGCAATGAAGAACAAGATCAAGATTGCGATCTTTCTTGAGTCTTGAAACTAGCATGATCTAGTAGCTTTTTTTTGATTTTTGAAGGTCAATCCCCCGACCTCATTGTGGGGGTCCTTTTTTGTATATCTATATCAATGAAAATCAGCTTTTGCGTTTTTAGCCTTTGCTTTGTCCAGAATATTTGTCTATATGAAGCTTTGATGACTTTTGGCTTACTACACTACTTGTTTCAGGTCTGTATTAACACAACTCAACTCTGGATGTCGATCTTCAACGAATACCGACCACTTGGTTAAGTCGGTGTTAGATACCTTTGTTAATAGCCTTCCCAAGTTTTGGTCTGGGCTTGATTAAAACCGTGGTGTCGTTGCGCTCATGTCGGTCTTGTGCTGGCACCCTCTTGGCCATTCACCATTCCCCAGACTCATGATGTCATGAAATGGTGATGTCACTGATATCGGGCGGCGGAGAGTGAGTGAAGAGATGTCTGCTTTATGAGAAAGCCACTAGCCTTAATTGTAGGCAATGATGGTTTAGTGTGGTGACGTGTATAATCCGCTATTTGTCACGAGATTTTCGCGAGATTTTGGACGAGCGAGAGTCAATTTCTCGGACTATTAATTGACCCACGAATTTCAAACGATTGAAATCCCTAAACCCCCTTTTTCCCTTTTTACTTGAACCTTCAAAGCTCTCACGCTAGGGTTTATCCACCAGACAATCAGCCGGCGATCCGGAGACACTGTTCGATTTCGGTAGGCGCTCACCGGCGACTCAGAATTCCTTTCCTTTTTCGCTCACATTTCGCCCTTTTTCGCTCGAAGCATCTAACCAGGTATCCCACTATCTCTTTCGCCCTTCTATTTCTCTTTGTTACTCCCCATTTGATCTGACAATTCTTGCCTCACGCTATTCCGGTGCGGGTATGTCTATTGATGACTTTCTGCCGGCTCGCTTGGGCATTCACAGAACCAACCGTAGGATTTATCAGAGGATCGACGGACCTTGGTTTTTAGTTCCTTTAAGTGAAATTAGATATTTTCTTGTAGCGCATAGGGCGTTTGCCGGAATTGTAGAATGGCCAGTTGACAGTCGTCGCTTCGATCGTTTAGGAGTGATGAACCCCAACCTAATGATTGTTTCATCTTTGCCTGACATTCTGACCCACATTGCCTCCCATTATATACTGTCTGAAGATGGGGTGCTCCCCCCGGCTTCAATGAATGGGGAGAGGGGGGTAAATGCAGCTCCTATCTTGATTTCTGATGTTAACCTCCCTCTTTCCTCTGCAGCTATGTCGGGGGAGAGTACTTCTGCCAGAATAGTTGATCAATTCCAAGACGATGTTCGTGAGGGGGGCCGAGGTCGAGGCCGTAGGAACCTTGGCCGTAGAGGGAATACTGCAGGCCCTTCCAAACCAAAAAAACCCAAGGCCGGGGCCGAGATGATAACTTATTTATATGATAGCTGCAGGATCTCTCGTGAGGATTATGACTTAGTGTATCAGCGTGCTTCCGCCCTGACCACTAATGAGGAAAGGGCAACCTTTTATCTGAACCCTACTGAGGTGGCCTTTTTTTTAAGCAGTTTGAGTTAGGACTACGCCTACCCCTTGATCCCTTTATTTGTGAATTCCTGGAGGACTGGCAGGCTATTCCGGCTATGCTAGGTGCTAATGCCGTTAGATATCTCACTTCTTTCATAGTTCTCTGCCATAGCTTGTGCTTCGAGCCGTGTCCTTGGGCCTTCTACAATTCTTTGAGGGTAGCTTTAATGAGACCACTCAGGTTCTAACTCTGAGGAGTAGGCAAAGGCGCCCCAAGATAATCGCTCCTATCTTGAGCTCGGTGAGCAAGGTGTCGGGCTGGAATAACCATGTCATTAAAGTCGAGAGCCGTCTTGGCTGGGAATTCCCCATTCCAAACCACACCCCTGTGGCGTCGGAGTCTTGCTACAAAGCTCCCTGGAGCGACGCTTTAGTCCAACGGTTAACTGAGTTCGCTTCAGTTCAACAGCTGGAATGGTCAGCATTGGAGACCAATCATGGCTATTACGTCCAGGTTGGTGTGATGCTGGGGCCGTGGGCTGGTGTTGAGACGATGGTAACTGTTAATAGGGGTAGCCAATTTCCTGATTGGGTTGTTCATCCCAACTTTGTCTTTTATCGGGACTGTGGGGTGTGTCAGACTCAAGACGAGCTGTGCTTGAAAGTTAGGGAGGTCGTAGGATGTATGCTTTCTAACTCTTTTTCCTAGCATTGATTTGTCATTTAGTCCTCATCTTATAATCTTGCTCCCATTATTTTCTTGTAGATTTGACCATGGAAGAGGAGAGGGAGCTGGGGCAAGCGCACTCATCTGATCCTAACAAACTTCTGAAGAGGAGGAGATTGAAGTCAAAAACTTCTGGCCGCACTAGGAGGCATGCCGACATGGGCATTTGGCAAGAGGCTTTGTCTGTCAAAGATGCTGGTCCTCTGCCCACTGTTGATGTTGCTGCTAAGGAACGAGATATTGTACCGGCAGGCGACGCCGCGGCCGCAGCGGGTACTTCCATGCCGGACCAGGCCGAGGACGCCGTTTTTGAAGAGGCAGGGGAAGCGGATGGCGGTGATCTGCTTGGTGAGAAAAGGGCTAGGGACGGTGGTGATGACTTGTCAGAGGAGCCCTCTCCCAAAAGGCCTTCCTCCACTGTTCCACCCACTGACACCCCGTTTTCTTTTCCTCGGAGGAGATTGATGCTTTAATAGCGGATTTTTCAGACGTTCGTCCCTTGAGGAGCCTTGATGTTACTGTCCGGCATGGTCCTATGCTGAGACTTGGCCGTCCAATTCTGGAGCGAGCTTTTGATGCCGATCTTCTGCGGGGTTTGGATTCCATGCCGCCCACGTACGCCCATATGGCAGAACGCAAGGGACTCATCATTGCCGAGGTACTTGTATTAACTTGTTTATTTTTTGATTGATCTCCATTCTCGTAATTGATTTCAATTTCCTCATTCAGCTTGCTACGCTTGCCAAACATGAGGCGGCGCAATGGGCTGGAGTAGGCAAGAAGATGGCCGACCTGGAAGGTAAGGCATCCCGTGCTCAAGTGAAGCTAGGCCAAACCGTGGAGTTGGTCAATAAAGCACGCGAGAGTGCCAAACTGGCTCATGCAGAGAGGGTTAAAGCTGTTAGGGATGCCGAGGCCGAGGTAGAGAAACTGAAGGCAGCTGCTAGTCGGTTTGCAGAGGAGGCTAAGTCACTTCGGGATGATCTTGAGAGAGAAAGAGAGAATACTGCTCTTCTGGCTAAGGATAAGGAGGAGATGGAGATCAAGTTCCAGCAGCTGGAGGAGAGCATTCCGACGAAGGAGAAAGCCGCTGTAATGAACTTTCAACACACCGTTATGCCATTGATTATTGATGATCAAGTTAAGTCCACGTATGTTGACGGCTACACACACGCAGCTCGCCAATTCCAGATAGATCCCAAAGTGAATGTTCCTGTTGAGAAGTGAGCCCGTCTCTTGCTGAATGACGCTTACGGTGTAGAAGCCCGTGCAGCACATTCTCTGATCCCTTATTCCGATAATACCCTTAGGTTGATCGCTCGGCAGGATGAGGCCGAGGGAAGGCCTGTCTGGAACGCTCCTCCTGTTGATCCCAACAATTTTCATGCTTTGGTAGAGCGTTTTCAGGAAGAGCTAGGTTCGGACGAAGAGGAGGAAGAGGAAGGTGATGAGGAGCAGCAGGCTCCGTGATACTCAATATTTGCCATAGGAGAGGTTTAGGCTAGTGGGGCTCGTTGATACAATGTTTGTTTTATTGCTGTAAGCCGGTTTGGCTTGAAACAATTTGTTTTTTGTTTAGTATTTGTACGCCGGGGCCCAGCGTAGTCTGGGGGGCGTAAACACTGTTTTCTTTTGTAAGGATTTGTTTACCTTGGCGCGAGGTGTAAACCTGTTTTCTCAACTGTTAGGTAGTCAGGTGTTATCTCATCATTTGATCAGGTTATTTTATCTCGGTTTGAGACGTCGACACTGTCATGAGATGTGCCAATCGGGTTAGGCTGCGACACAGGCCGTGGTCGTTCACCGTTATGGCCGTGACGAGCGTTAGGAGCTCGGTTTGTAAGAACTAATTCGTGGTTAGTCTCAAATTGTCGTGGGAACTAGATGTATTAATCTTAACCCAAATTTGAGAGTATTAACCGACAGAGTTAGGTTTTGAATGTCTTGAGTCGTGACGTTTACGTCTGTGATCTCGTCATTGTTTAGTCCGTCATGCCTCTTTGGGGCTGGACCGTAATGAGCCGGGATTGGAAAGCCAACATAGGCTTATATGTTCAGTCTGAGGTAGTCTACCGTTGAGCTCTGACGAACATCTAGTGCTCGGTTTTGATACGCGAGAGAACTAGCATTCGAGATTAGTGTCAAATCGTCGGGAGTTTTCTATCCAAATTTGAATCTAACCGTTAGGATCAGCTCACATCGTCTTATGTGCTAGTTTTTAGAACTAGGCTTTAGAAGTTATGCATAAGTGTTCTCGTCAACTTCGCTAGAGTGCTAGTTATTGTAACTAGGCTTTAGAAGTCATGCTTTAAGTGTGCTCATCGACTTCGTTAGGTGATCTCGGCATTGTAAATAACGCTAAGACCGTGTTATGTACTATAATCAAAGCTTGATGTAAATAAAGGAAATTTTATTGATGAAATCAAACTAACAACTAGATATCAACTATAGAATCTAAGACCGAAAATCTGATAAAAAGAATAAATAGCTAACCGAGGTGCTACTGATAGTACCTTCTCAAGTGCTCGGAATGCCATGGGTGTTTAAGCTCTTTTCCTTCCAGAGTTTTGAGCATGTAGGTCCCTTCCGTATAATGTGGGTGATGATGTAAGGGCCTTCCCAGTTAGGCGAGAGCTTATTCTGTTGTGCCTTCAAGTGTGTCGACTCAATTTTTCTGAGTACCCAGTCACCGACTTCAAAGGTTCTTTTTTCACTTTGCTGTCATGGTAGGCCTTGGTTCTTTGCTTGTAATTGATCATTCTGAGTTGGGCAGTTAGCCTTTTTTCGTCGACTAGGTCTAGGTCCAGTAGTCGGTTGTATTCATTAACGACCTCGTCATAGTTGGTTACTCTGAAAGTCGGCAAGGCCATCTCGGCTGGTGCCATCGCTTCTGAACCGTAAGTCATAGCAAAGGGTGTCTCCCCAGTTGGCCCCCGAGTGGTTGTATGGACGGCCCATAAAGCTAGGGGGAGTTCGTCCAGCCACTTTCCTTGACTGCCTTCTAAGTTCTTGGTGAGTACTCTTAAGACCAGTTTGTTGGCGGCCTCGGCTTGTCCATTGCCTTGAGGGTGGATGACTGACGACTTCTTGTGCTTGACTCCTAACCTATTTATCTCCTCGGTGAAAGCATTAGAGAATTGTAGGCCGTTGTATGTCACTATAGTGTGGGGCACGCCAAACCGACACCATATGTAATCATGGATAAAGTTGATGGCGTTCTCTTCAGTGATATTTACTAGTGGTTTCGCCTCTACCCACTTGGTGAAGTAATCGACTGCCACAATTACATAGTTGTTGCTCCCTTTGGCTAATGGGAACGGTCCAATGATGTCGACTCCCCACATGTCGAATGGCCATGTCAGTATGATCAAGCTTTGCTCTACGGCAGGTATTTTGGGTAAGTCGGAGTAGCGTTGACATTTGTCACGCTTCTTTACATAGGCTTGGGCATCCTCCCTTATATTTGGCCAATAGTAGCCAAGTGTGATGATCTTGTCGGCAAGGGTTCTGGCCCCCGGGTGTCCCCCACAAACTCCCCCATGTACCTCGGTGAGGAGTTTCTCAGTGCTTTTTGGCACAACACATCTAAGGAGAGGTCTGGAGAATGACCTTCTGTACAGGATGCCGTTCCAGACTATGTATCTTGCCGTCTTCTTTTTGATCGACTTTGCTTCTAACTCGTCTTCAGGAAGCTTTCCCTTCTCCAAGTAGTCTTCGTAGTTGTCGATCCATGTCCTTTCCTCATCATCCAGGAGCAAGATCTCCAGTCTTTCATAAGCGGGCTGGTCGGCATAAATGATTAGGGGATCCGAGTCTTCAGCTGTTGCCATCTTTGAAAGCAGGTCGGCTTCCAGGTTGTATTCTCTACCTACTTACCGTATATCCCAGAACTCAAAGTTCTTGGTCAGGTTTAGGACGAGATCTTTGTACTTGGTCAGCATGTGGTTTTCGGTGTTGTATTCCCTTTTAACTTGATTCACCACCAGTTGGGAGTCGCTGTATGCTGCCAATCTTGTTGCACCAAAGAACTTGGCTCTTTCTAGTCCCAGGATTAGGGCTTCATATTCAGCTTGATTATTTGAGGCAGGGAACTTGAACCTGATAAAATCACGTGCAACATGCTCGCCGGCAGGGCTAGTCAAGTAGACTCCGATGCCGCTTCTACCTTGGGTAGTTGACCCGTCGGTGTATAGGACCCAACAGTTGGGAGGTAGCTCTTCCAAGGGCTCTCTATCCATAGGGAACTTCCTCTTTCGGGTGGTCGGCGTATGTTCACTTGTGAAGGCGGTCTCGACCAAGAAGTCGGCAAGAGGTTGGGCCAGAAGAGTCTTCCTCGGCTTGTAGGTTATGTCGAATTCGGTCAGTTCGATCGACCAGTTAAGTAGGCGTCCTGAGCTGTCCATCTTATGAAGTATTTTTCTAAGAGGAGCGTCGGTGTAGAACGTGATTGGATGAGCCGAGAAGTAGGCTCGTAGTTTTCTGGCCGTAATTACCAAGGCATAAGCAATTTTCTCGGCATTGAAGTACCTGCTCTCGGTGTCTAAAAGTGCCTTGCTGACGTAGTAGACCGGCTTCTGGATGCCGCCTTCTTCTCTAACGAGTACAGCTGCTACGGCTGGGTCGGTCGTTGCTAAGAAGATGTACAATGTCTCTCCCATGACCGGGCTGCTGAGTAGAGGTGGAGAGACGAGGTAGTCTTTCAGTTGCTGGAACGAGGTCGAGCACTCAGGCGTCCAAGCAAAATCCTTCGTTCCCTTCAAGGCTTTGAAAAAGGGGAGGGATTTTTCTACCGATTTGGCGATAAACCTACCGAGTGCCGCTACTCTCCCGTTCAACCATTGAACCTCTTTGACACAAATCGGCTCCCTCATGTCAATCAAGGCTTGGATCTTTTCTGGATTAGCCTCGATGCCTCGCTGAGAAACCATGAAACCCAGAAACTTGCCCGCGGTAACCCCGAAGACGTACTTGCTAGGGTTGAGCTTCATATCGTTAGCTTTCAAGTTGTCAATGGTCTCTTTCAGATCTGGTACATGGCTGCCGATCTTGGTCTTGATCACCATGTCATCAATGTAGGCCTCCATATTCCGGCCTATCTGAGATTTGAAGACCTTGTTCACCATCCTCTGATACGTGGCTCCTGCATTCTTTAGGTCGAAAGGCATCATGACGTAGCAGTATACGCCGCCTGCAGCTTGAAAAGCCGTCCTTTCTATGTCGTCCTCAGCCATTTTGATTTGTTGGTAACCGGAATAGGCGTCTAAGAAACTGAGGGTTTGATGGCCGGCAATAGAGTCTACGAGCTTGTCAATCCTGGGGGAGGGGATAGCTATCTTTGGGACAGGCCTTGTTCAGGTCCGTAAAGTCCACGCACATCCTCCACTTGCCATTGTGCTTCTTTACCATGACGATGTTGGCAAGCCACTCGGGGTATGTTGCCTCTCTTATGATGCCGGCTTTGAGGAGTTTGTCAACCTTGGTCCCAATTGCTTTTTCCTTGTCGGTAGAGAAGACTCGTCTCGTCTGCTTGACCGGTTTGAAGAACTTGTCGACTTCCAGTTTGTGGAGAGCGACGGCTTCCTTCACTCCCAACATGTCATCTACTTTCCAGGAAAATACGTCTAAGTTGTTTTGGAGTAGGGAGATAAGCTCTTCTCTTTCTTGTCGGGAGAGTTGCTTCCCAATCTTGATTTTCTGATCTCGATAGTCTGGGTTGATGACGACCTCGTCTACTGATCCACAGGTTTAAGTTCGGGGCCGTCTCTGAACTCTAGGGTCTCGACAATGATCTGCTTGACCTTCTCCTTGTCCTCCCCTTTCAAACTTAGGTTTTCCATGTCTAACAGTTTCTCGATATCGGTCTCCATGTCAGTCGGCTGTGTGGCCCCCGAGCTTGGGACGACGGCGAGAGCCAAGTTATTCGGCTCGTCCGAAGCTGTGTTCATCGAGATGTAGCCGAAGCCGTCTAAGCCATAAGTAACCTTGGCCTTAGTTGGGACGTCGTTGTCAAGAATAACCCACTCTTCAGGTTCATCTTCAACAGTCGCCAATATAACACCGATATGTGGCGTCGAGGTTGTAATCGTGGTTGATTTTGAAACTGTGATTCTTTTATCTGGAGTATCTATCTCCATCTTGGCCTTTGCTTTCCTGGACTTCATCACATGTTCCAAAAAATCTCTGGGCGAGCCTGGGACGCACCCAATTCCAGCCGGGGTGGGGAACTTCACCCTTTGGTGGGGGAGGGAGGCAACCAGACCCAACTTTCCTTGACTGGGTGCACCTAGGATAGCATGGTAATCACTGTCCAGATCCATGACTATGAAGGTGACCGTGGCCGAGGTTTTGTAGGGATGAGTGCCGACTTCCAAGAGTAAGTCGACGGTTCCTTTGGCATCGGCCTTATGATTAGTGAACCCTTCTAGCCTTCCATTATATGGGGTCAGCATTGTATCAGGAAGTTCCATCTCTTTAAAAGTGCGATAGTATAGCACATCCTTGGCCGCTCCGGAATCTATGAGGAGCCTGTCTGACTCGCAATTATCAATGCGGCCTGTGATGACCAATGGTTGTTCTCTCATCGCACGGTTTCCCGCCAACTCATTCGGAGAAAAACTAATCACTTCCTCCCTCTCATGGATCCAAGGAGGGATGTGGAAGACTTTACTTAGCTCGTAAATTTGCTCCTTGAGTTTCTTGTTTGATGGGATTTTCTCTTTGATCACGCCTATCAACCTGGCCCGAGGTGGCCTGTCTACCTGGTCATTGTTTTTGTCTTCTTCCCTTGGGCGTTTATTTTCCTTGGCCATGAACTGATTGATCTTGCCTTGATCGGCCCATTTCTACAGAATCTTCTTCAGAGCAAAACAGTTCTCGGTGTCGTGGCCGTTATCTCTGTGATAGGAGCAATACTTTGTGGTATCCCTCGGGTACTTCGGGTTGTCTTTTAGAGGCTTGGGGTTGGGGAGATCCACCAGATTCATGATCTCGGAGATCGGCTTATTGAATGTGGTGAATGTCTCGGTCCCCCTGGTCCTGTTCTTGCCTTTGCCATTTCCCCCGTTGTTCCCCTGGGACGAGTTCCCGTTATGCGACTTGTCATGATCTCGGTCCCGTTCCTTATGACCATATAACGTCTTTTTCTTCTCCTCGGCGATGGCCGTGGCGTAAGCAACGTGGTACAAGTCGGCTTTTGTGAGAGGCTCTCTGACCGACAGTTCATAAGTTAACTGCTCTGACCTGTGACCATTCGTGAAGCATAAAATGATCTCCCTGTCGGTCAAGCGTTCTTCTATCAAGTCGGCAAGGTCCCTAAACCGGTTGTAGAAGCTTAGGGTCGACTCGTTCTTGCTCTGGACCATGTTGGCTAGGACAGACAATCTTTTCTTCCTCACCCCAGCGGTAGCAAAATACTCCAAAAATTGTGATTTCAACTTGGCAAAGGAATTGATGCTGTTTTTCTCAAGGTCCATGAACCAGGACCGAGCTGCCTTTGTTAAAGTACTTGCAAAGGCCTTCCACAGTACGTCGTCCTGATTGGACACTAGGGCCATGGTGGCCTCAAAGGCTTGGACGTGATCCAAAGCATCGGCGTTGCCGGAGTATTTGTCTAGGTGTGGAAACTTTAACTGTGGATTAGGTGGTGCATCCTTAATCCTCTGCGCGAAAGGGCGCATAGCATCGTAGTCATTATTGGGTCTCCTGTGCCCCTGATTCATCATCTCAATATTGTCGAGCCTTTCTCTAAGATCGACAATGTCCCTTGTGCTGAATGCCGAGGTGTGACTAGAACTGACTATGCTTTGGTCTCGGCGTCTCCTTTCACCTTGTTTTGGTTCGAGGCGATGCCTTGAAGGAGTACGGCGAGGTGGAGTGTGCCGGGGTGGATCCTGCCGGGGTGGTGTGCGCCGTGGTGGATCCTTCCTGGGAGGTGAATGACGTCGGGCGTCCTCACGACGTCTTTCCTCTATAATTTCCACTCCTGGGGATTCATCTTCTTGTTCTCCCCGGCGGCGATTAATGTGGTCTCTCAGGTCCCCATCGATATTGAGTCTTCCTAGCTGTCTGTCTTGGCGACTCGCACGGCTCCTGGGAGGTGCATCCCGTCTACGATTTTGTAGGGGCTCCCTTCTGCTTGCTCTGTCATCCAGATTTGTCCCCCTCGTTCCAGACGGCTGGAGCAGGTTAGCCAAGGAGTTTTTGGGGTCAAGTTCTAACAGAGCCCGCTGTGCGTCGGCCAGCTGTTGGAGTGTTTGAACATTCTGTTGAAGCAATGTTCTCTTGTCCAATGGCAGCGGCTGTGATGGTCCTGCTCCATTGTTTCGGGATCCTGTCCGTCGGCGGCGCCCATATTGGTTAACAACATTGGGGGCCGGCCCCTTTGAACGGGTATACATTCCTCCCCCTTGTGCCGGTGCTGTAGGTGGGAGCCTCTGATTTTGTGTAGCAGCGTTCGTGTTTTCGGGGGGCGGTGCATCTCTTGCAGTTTCTTTTGAAGGGCTGGCTTCTCGCCCGTCAACCAATTCTCCGGCCATGGTCTAGAATTATCTAGCTAAAGAACTGACCAATCGATTTCCCGGCAATGGAACCAAACTGATGATGCCAAAATCTGGTTGGATCAGCCTTCATCCAGCGGTTCGGATAATCCCAGCGACAGTTCTTGATGGCCGGAGCTACACACACGAAACAAACGTAAACTACACCGGGGCTTCACCGGCGAAGACCCTCCGGTGTGAGAATAAGGATATGGGTGATTAGAAATATAGAAACAAATTGACTAATTTAGAGCCAAAAGTTCATTACCCTTCTCCTGTTGTGAGGACTTGTTTTTATAGGCGTGGGTGAATGAGTCCTAGCTTGCCAGAGAAGCTAGGATGCCCGTGTTGAAGTAGGACTTGCATTCCTTGGAGATAGACTCCGGATAGGGATGGATGATATCCTGTTATCTGGTATAAGAGATATCCTTGTTTAGATAAGGATCTTCACTGTTAGAGTTGTAATCAAACTCTGTAAGTGGACTCCCGTGAATAAGGAAGATTATTGGCGTATGTCGGCCTGTAATCCCACTCGGCTGCCCTGGAGACCGGCTAAGGATTGGGCCTCTTGAGCTCGGCCTAGGCAAGGGCTGCCTGTTTGGGCTGATATATCTCGGCATATAAGATTGTGGGCCTCTGTGAATGGGCCTTACGGTGTGTGAGCCCAGAGTTTATGGGTTTCAATTAACCAAGCCGGTTTATGTCGTTCACCTACTTTTTGGACATGGAAGAAATATTATGGAGGTGCTTTGTTTAAGAAAGAATTTGATGATCAATGACTTCCACTTTTGTTCAACTTTATCTCATTGTTTTTAAGTGAGTTACAATGAACCAAACCCCCTGCTTCTTGGTACCACTGGCCGAGAAAAGGCTTCCTTTTCTGATGTAAACGCAGCGGAATAGTTAACAAGAATTGATCTACGACAATTCTTCGGCAAGGATTAAGTAATCCCAAACAAGAAATCAACAAGAAATCTTAAAAACCAAAAGGTTTAACTAATATTGCAATTGCAATTCATTTTTTTTATTAAAAATAAAAGCTTATTTTCGGAATACAACTTGAGGCATATTTTATAGTGCCCATAAAACTTGAAAAACAATCCTAAACCTTCTACGAATAACCCTAACCTATATGGTAACATAATAGGACTTAAAAATAGCAAAATAACTCCTAATCCTACTTTAAAACATACTTTAAATGACCCATCAAAATTAATGACGACAATACTAATAAAAATACTAATTAAAACTAAACTAATAATAAAATACCAATATAATTATAACATGTGATATAATTATATTCCCGTATTGCATCATTATATAATTATATTCCCGTATTGCATCATTTTCTTACTACATCACCATTAAAAATACTCTTCCGCCCCATAATAATATCACATTTAACTACTCCCCCTGTCCCTAAATGAGGGTCCATTTCCAAAAAATATTTATCCCAAAATGAGTGTTTTTTTTTAGCATAACTTTGTCCCTAAATGTTTTTATTAGAATTTTTTTTTTCCACCGGTCTCTTTATACGTGCAAAACGTTGTTTGGTAACATGATAAAAGGCAGGATAAGATAAATAATACGAGATATAGTTGTTTGGTAGGATTTAAATATTGGACTAATTAGAGGGTTAGAGCCGATAAGAGGATTATCCCCTTGTTATTTATCCCTTAAAAGAGATAATTACAAAGTAGGGTAATGTACTACATCCTCCGTTACACAAAAGGTAACATACTCTCCTTTAACAACATAATGAAATGTACTTTTCAGTTGAGTTACAAATAATGCAACTCTATTGGATGACGTTAAATTTCATAAACTGAGTGTTACCATATAAAACAAACTCGTTACATAAACTAACGGTCGTTAAAAATATAACACCCACTTCATCTTCTTCCTCATTCATCTCTCCTTGCATTTTTCTCAAATTCAAGCCAACAACAATGGTGGATGAACATAAAATTGAATCCAGATATTATCCATTAGAATATCCATAATCAAACACAACATAAAACCCAAATTAAAACCAAGATTGCAAAAAGGAATCAAACACAAAATCAAAATCCATTGAAAGCCCTAGCACAAACAATTTGTCTTCCCTTCAGTGACATCAACGCCGGGCACTACAGTCTCAAATTCCAGATTCGCCATAGCCGGAGTCCATCTTCTCCGGTGTCGTTAGCAGCAGCCCCGATCGAAATCTCTCAAATTCCGATCAATCTCCAGCCCTTCACTGTCAATTTCACCTGCAACTCGGTCCCTCCATCCCATATCGCCGGCCAATCAACAGAATAGGCGAAATCGAACACAAGAATCAAAATGAATCTGGGCTAAATTGAACAATGGGGGGGAAGAGTTCAAGTGTTCAACAATGGCATTTCGAAAATTGAAACCCTATGTTTGAATAGTTGAAGCCCCAATTCATAAATTGAACCAATCCAAAATCAAACCCTAATCCATCTCAGATCTGTGATTTATGGTGGTTGATGGGAGCAAATGAGTGGTGATTATGGTCGTGTGTGGTGGACTAGTGGCGGACTAATGGCGTTCGGGGTGGTGACAGACAGGGAATTTGAGAGGTAAGGAAGGAAATGTCAAACCCATTAAATATGCTAACGGATGTTAATTATATTTAACCGGTGTTACTATTTTTCTTATATTGTTGACATTTCAATTATCTTTTTAACGTCCTTACCACGCGTTTCATTATATGTAACAAAATGGTGAAGTACAATTCTTAAAGTTGTCAAAACGTAGTACGTTGCATTAATTGTAACCAACGCTATAGTACGTTACCCTACCTTGTCGTTCGCCCTCCCTTAAAAAGGGGTTGTGTTATTTATACACAGATTATTATTACACCAATAAATAATCATGTTTATCCATGTCTTGCTACCAAACGAGCCCAAATGTTTGGAAAGGTAATTACAAGATTATATATGAATCTTTGCCACCAAAGTGTACAAATAGTGGACATTTTCAGATGTCCCTTAAAATAAAATTTGGACACTCATTTAGGGACAGAGGTAGTAATATTTAACATATGTGCTCTAATCATTTTTACATCACTTGTATTACTGTATAATAGAATTGCATTATGACTAATCTTTCCACTTTTAAAAATGTTACATTTGTTCTAAAATAAACTAAAAATACAGTAAGCCAATATTTATTACTCACTCTGTCCAGAAAGATAGTCCCATTTTGATTTTTTAAGGTCAACAAAATTGAACTTTGACCAAACATTGGTGTCAATCTAATCATCACAACAAAAATCTAAATGTGTTATTGATAAATCACTTAATGATTAATCAATTACAACTTTTAGAATTTCACTATTATGATTAGATTGACACTAGTGTTTGGTCAAAGTTCATTTTTATTGACCATAAAAAATCAAAATGAGACTATCTTTCTCGGACTAGGTACTATTAGTACTCCCATACCTGATGGTTTGGCTATGAATATAAAGTTAAATCATTCCCAAAATGGAAAAATTACAACTTTATGCCATGTACCAAGCTTTTAGTTACAAAAAGGATAAGGTACTTTAGTTTGACAATATAATCCTACGTACTTTCATATTCGTTTACAATTTATGCAACCCCGTTAGATGATGTTAAATTTTATTAACAGAATGCTTTTGTGGTCAATCCAAAACTAACCCCATTAAAGATTTAACGGGTTTTGAACGACGGAGTCAGAGGCGGTGAAGGGGTAGGATCGCCGGTGACGGAGGATCCAGATCTGAAGAGCAAGCATCGCCGGAGAAGAAGAGTAAGGGTCGCCGTCGCCGGAGAAGAGTAAGCATCGCCGGAGAAGAAGAAGGGTCGCCGGAAGATCTGGTCGGGGAAGGTAGATGGTCGCCGGGGTTTATAGAAGGGAAAGGTCGTCGGAGATTTGGATGATGGAGCGCCGGCCATACCACCACAGATTTGGCTTTTGACGAGAATCATCCGGCGACGCTTCTTCTTATCCGGCGACCCTTCTTCTTCTCCGGCGATGCTTACTCTTCTCCGGCGACCCTTACTCTTCTTCTCCGGCGATGCTTGCTCTTCAGATGGGGAAGGTAGATGGGTCTGTTGAATTTGATCTTTTTTAACTGTGTTGGTGTTCTATCGTTAGTGTATTTAACGAGAAAAAAAACATGTTAATATTCCTGTTATTTTTTTAACGTCCGTTAGGGTAAAAAATAGTGCGTTGCATAATTTGCAACCAATGGAAAAAGTACGTATATTTAAGATGCAAGTTTGTGGTACATTGCATAAATTGTAACCAAAACTAAAGTACGTGGTATATTTTTGTCGATTGCCCTTCCCAAAATTAATTCATCAAGTATATGCCAAATATAAATGTCCTACAAGTGGCAATGTTTGATTTACTCCCTTTGGCTAAGAATAAGTGTTTTACTTTTCATTTTCGTTTGTCTCAAAATAAATATCGTCTTACTTAAAATAGGGTATGAAGTTTGGTGATCTTGCTATACGATCCATTCTAATAGGCACAAACTTTGCAATTACATAGGCGTGTCACTATACCAATATGGATAGATATCCATTCTAATAGGCACAAACTTTCGCATAACTCGTTCTAACTTTTGGTTAATTATACTCTCTCCCTTTCAGAATTTTTGTCCCATTCAATTTTTTATAATCAACTCATTTTAACTTTAACCAAATATTCGTATCAATCTAATGACCACAATGAAATTCTAAAAAATATTATTGACAAATCACTTAATTATTTATCAATAAATTTTTTTAGAATTTAACTAGAATGATTAAATCGACAACAATGTTTAATCAAAATTCATTTGTGTTGACTATTAAAAATCAAATGTGACAAACTTTTTAAAACAAATGGAGTACTATTTATACGCGTATAGTTAGTGTAATATCGGAGACTCCCAACTCCCCGATTCTCAAGTTAGTGATGTATTTGTTCAAAATATCTAGCACCCGATAAACTATTTTACAATAAATCAGTTAATACTTGTATCACGATAAAATTATGTGAATTAACTCTTTTAACTGTTGGGTTAATGCCTTTGAATTTTGGACGCCAAGTTAATGAATTAAACAACAGACAAAATCTCGTAATTCCTAGGCTGAAGCAACCAGACCAGGGCAAGGACCCGGCCGGACCAGATTGACGTCGGAAATCAAATTTGGGAAAACAGCAGAGGTCCGACCGGGTATTGAAGGTGATCCGACCCGGACCAAAGGAGGATCCGGCTTGACCAAGGCCTTAACCCAGCCGGACCAAGTCCGTCTTAGGCCAAAATATGCTGTTAACTTGGTTTGCGAATAAGAGAAGGTTTCGAGTCAGTTTTAGACTCGAATTCCAAGTTCCTACCAGATTTTGAGCTAGGCTTTGAGTGGTATAAATAGAGGTTACTAGTTTAGATCAAAATCACACCTCAGATTGTCATAGATAGATTATTAGAGTGCTTAGAGAGATCTGTAATTCTACAGTTCACAGTTAGGAATTTTGTGATCAAAATTCGTTCAACAGTAATAGTGTGATCTTGTAATCGTTTCTCCATATTGATAATAATATTCTCTCCCCTCCCCATGGACGTAGACAAGTTGGTAAACCACGTAAATCTGTGTTCTTGTGATTGCTTGCTTTTCTTATCAAGTCTTGTTTAGTGCTCTAACATTAACGATTATTATGATGATACTGGAAATATGTTCGGAATTTAAGCTTTGAATATAATGTTTGAACAAAGTCTCACGGGGTTAACCGTGCTAGCTTTTTTTTTTTTTTTTTGCTCAGCAACAAAAGACTTATTGAATTATCAATAAATAAAATATTAATACAAACCATATGAAGATAGATGGTGAATTGACTGAACATGTGTAATGAAGATACTGATCGAACGACTCCAGTTAAACATCCAGTGATTTTTATTCATTGTTCCACCCGGCTTTCAAAAGATTTCGTATCCGCTCCTTGCTTTATATATGAACACTTTCGCTATTCCATCCACCTTAGCTAGTTATACATAGGAGGGAATGAGCCCACTTCATGTGCACGCATAAGGCTGGCATAAGTTTGAGTTCTGGAGCAATCTTTTCTAACCCTGCTTGCTCAAGTAATGCAGGCGCATGGAAGATTATGTGACCACATATAGATTCCTTCAGTTTTGTACGTGGCCGACTATGTTAGGGTTTCCTGGTTTTTTAAAGGAACAAGATTAGGTGGTGTATATAATAGCTAACTCCACCACCCAAAAGTATTCTGATGCTCATAGTATTCCGTTTGTCTACATAAATCACAATCTATTTGTTGATTCAAGAAAATACCAAGGATGAATTCTAGAATCACTTTTAAGATTATTGAAGCGATCAATCTATAGTAGCAATAACAAATACAGTGATTTGGTTATGCAAGAATCTGGTGTTTGTTGGTGATCCAAGAACGCATCTGGAACACATATCAATCTAGTATCCGGTAACCTGGTCAAATTGTGTACTCCTTCCTTCCCAAAACAACTTGCAATAATTTCCTTTTTGAGTGTCTGTAGATACCCCGGGGCGGGCAACCCACGCGCTTTAGGCTCGAGCGGGTGGATTATCCTAGGATGTCTATTTGGTTTTAGAGTTTAGAGTTGCCACCTATGTTTTAAAGTAACATAAGAAAAACCTAATAATTTGCCTAAGTTTTGTTACGAAACCAGAGATTCGTGTATTGAGGTTCGGGGGTTAGGTTACGAAATGGGAAGTACTTAAACACCCATTTCGCCCAACTAACGTTGGTCTTGCTTGTTCATAATCTACATGATAAAAAAATGTGTTCTTCCTATACTTTGAAAATGAGATTTAAGGGGTTAAAAAGGGGGTTGAATATGGGGATATAACTCCTTGGCCAACTTCAATGTAGTGTAGTGGCCTTTAGTGTCATGTCCCAAAATGGTTTGGGTTGATTGCACACTTTGATAAAATAAAGAAGAGAAATAGAGATGAGATAGAAGGAAGAGAGAAAAGTAAGAGTACCTAAACTTCAAGGATGTCTTTGGAGAACGCCTTGAGAATGCTCTAAAAGTGTTTGTGTATAATTTTCTTATGTTGAAAAATTCCTCCCCTTGAAATGGTGAAGAAGAGGGGGTTTTATAGTTGAAAAGAGGATGTTTTTGGTGCCAAAATAGAGTCACAAAGAGGGAATTCCCGGGCAAAATCCTGTAAATTGAGCAAGGGAGGGATTCTTGTAGAGAATCTGTAACTGACGCCCAGAAGCGCATGCCTCCGGCCTTTAGGGCGGAAGGCGCACACGTCTCACCTATGGAGACAGAGGCGTGCGACTCTGAGAAGGAAATTTTGATAGAAAGGACTGGAAAGTTAGAACTGCTATTCAGTTTAGTCCCTGGACTTAACGGAGTCAGTCAGGAACTTAACAGAAGTAACAGAAACTAACGAAAAACACTTAAAACACAAAGAAACACAAAATCAAATGTGTAATCGGGGTGAGCGATCCAAGGCGTGGTGTCTACAGAGCCCCTCGGCGGCGTGGATTGTGAAGCAAAACGCGCCGACAAAAGAAAGAAATCCGCTGAGGACATCACCAAGAAAAAGCAAAGACTCGGTAAAAGCAGGAATTTGAAATTACAAAGGATAGGAGTGCGCTCCTTGTGTGAGCGGCTTTTTCTGACGGAAGAGGTACGGTGATGTGAGACGGCCCACCGTAGCCAAGGTTTAAAGTATGGTTAGCAGACTGAGGCTGGATCCGTTTAGCGGAACCGTTATGCCCATTTAGAGTCCGTTGTGCGGACTGAAGCTGAAATTCGTTTAGCGAATCCCGTTTGCTGATTTAGAGTCTGGTTGGCAGACTTGAGTTGAGCTGAATCCATTTGGCGAACCCGTCGTTTGTTCATTTAAAGTCTGATGAGCGGACCTAGGCGGAGTCCAGTGTGTCATACCCGTTATGCCTGGTATAAAGTCCGTTGAGCGGACTGGCTGAATCCGTTATGCCGATTTAGAGTCCGTTGAGCGAACTTTGCTGGTGGTGTGTTCAGTTGTTGGTCCCAAAAGGCAACAAGGTTATGAAAAATAGCTAGAGGGGGGGTGAATAGCTGTTTTAAATTTTTTTTAGTACCCTTGATAAACTCAATTGCAAATGCGGACTTTATCACGTAAGCGTTATGATATGCGCCTAAGTGAGTGAGTGAAATGCACAGCGGAATTTAGTAATGAAAATAGGCGCAAAGTATGATAAAGAGGGCGCACACACACTCTAAGTATTTTGGCTCAAAGTGGGTGAAATAAGAAACTAAGCCAAATGATATAACAAACACAACACAGTTCAATCAATCAATCTACAATGAATAAACAAACAAATAGTTAGATATGATATGAACTTGAAAGGAAATAGCAAGATAGTAAGTACGCGCTATTTGGAGAGGTTTGATCGGGAAAATGATCTACGTCCTCTACCAAGATGGTTAGTCTTGGATTTCTAATGGAGATCTTATATAATGAGAGAGTGTTACTAATTACAATCGTTTTGAGCTTATACACTAACTCAAGATCTATTTCTATGAAAGAACAAATCCTAGACAATAACCGGTGTATCTCTAAAAGAAAGATCTAAGTGATCAAACTTAAAGAGGTGCGTGTGTGATTTTAGATTCAAGGCTCTTTAGATCTTTGAGATTGAGAGCACAAGAAAACTAAAGTGTTTTCGCTTGAGGATCTGGGCTAAGGATGAAGTTATGAAGATGTTCTTGAGAATTCTGGAAATAACAAAGGCAATCTTCAAATCTTCAACAAATGCTTGAGAGAGAAATTCTTGAAATTCTTAGCAACTTCAAATGGTTGAAGTTATGGGGTATTTATAGTAGAGCCCCAAAAACTAGCCGTTGGAAATCCTTGGTGAGTCAGAGAAAGGACGGATGTGCTGTCGCTCATTGAGTGGAGCACGTGTCCTTTTATAGCCGTTAGACACATAACACAAATATGACCGTTATGGACAGGTGTCCTTAGATGCGGGTGCATACGTGTTATTTAACCACCGTTGGATCATTGGCATAGTTTGAATCTCTTCAAGTCTTTGAATCTTCAATAAATCACTGAGTGAATAAATCACTATAAGGCGCGTGAGCTAAGAGAGGCGCGTTGAGCTAAGAGGCGCGTTGAGCTAAGAGGCGCGCATGTGCCAATAGGGCACGTAGCATAGCTAGGCGCATCACCTTATGCGCGCGCGCTGGATAGGCGCATGGCGCAAAAGTGAAGAGGGCGCACGGCGCGTTGCTCAAACTCACGGAGTGATTTTCTTCAATCTTGATCTTCTTGCCCTATTCCTAAGCCTATTCTATTACAATGGACAACCTAAAAAATGAAGTATAAATACTTCTTACATGTGGGTTTAAAGTCCATGAAATAAAACTTAGGTGATGGATCAATCAAATCTAATCAATCCTATTACATTGAAACTGAGGTATAAGTGGGCATACCCAACATCTCCCCCTATTTGATTGATGCCATTACCTACTATATCAGGGACAAACATTATACTTGATAATAACATGTCCAAATAAATGAAATTGGTAAATCATGTCTCAAGTTAATGCGCACACTAGTCCAAGATATAGATTTCTAATCTATTCCAATAAGGATAAAACATTACAAATGGAAAGATAGAAATGACAGTTTATAACACATTCAAAATGATATATGAGTTTTAGTTTTGAAATGTGTTTAAACAAAGTTTAAACTCAATGCATGAAATATGAAGCAGTTCAAATATGATGCATATGATTTTAAACAACATTCATTGTTCTACAAACAAGAAGTTTGAGTGAACAAGTTTTGAAACAAAAGTGATGTTTTGTTCTCATTAATACTCAAGGTGTAAGAGTTACAGAGTACAAGTATTTAACAGAACAAAAACAAAAGGTGCTAAAACATGTAAGCACTAAATCACTAATAAAAAGTTTTAACAATTAGAGTTTCTAACAAACTTACAAAAAAAAAACATAAACTAAGGGTTGGGAGGAGGCACGTCGTCATCCTTCAATCCTTCTTCTATTTCTGAAACGGAGCGCTGAATTTGTTTGGAGAGATGGTGACAACGATTTACAACACCGTGAGTATCAGTGACACCATCTCTAATGTAGCGCAAATGATCAACATTTATGTTTTGATACTCATCAATGGTGCGCTGAGTGATGGATTGCTGTTGTGAAAAGTTTTCAGTGAAGGCTTGGAAGTTAGCTTCAACAGCAGCTTGGGCAGTAAGTATATCAGCGGAAACTCTATCTGTGCGCCTGTGTGCACTGGAATGCGCGGCATTAAAGTGTGACAACTAATTCCTTCAAAACATCAATCTTTGAGAGCAGTGAATTAATGTCTATATGCGCGCCAGGAACAGAGCTGGAAGAGGGCACAGGAGTTTCAGGAGCTGAAGGCGCATGAGATTCAGGAGCTTTGGGTTCTGCGCCAGGATCAGCACTATAAACAGTTAAGCTCAGGATTTCTAGTTCATCCTTAACTTCTATGAGTTTATCAACAACACTCAACAATTTTTGGCTATCTCCAGCCACCATCTCAAACAACTTCCTTATATCCCCTGCTATATTCAACTCTACCTCCCTTATGGCGTTAATGAAATCTTGGCCATCAGTGAGTTTGATGCCACCATCTATGCGCTCATGAAGGGAAGCAAGAGTGCCTTTGAAAAGTTCATTCATTTGATCTATAGCGTCATTACATTGTTGAGGAGTAAGGAAATGTTTGTCCTTGATATTCGCGTCTATGCGCGCCATCTCCCCCTTAATGGCAGCAATCTCATCAGCTTGCTGAGTAAGCAAAGAAGCATGAAGCTCTAACTGTGAATTCATCTGAGCTTGGCCTTGCTGGAGTTGCTGTAGCAGTGAAATAACTACACTCATGTCAGGAGTGGGAGGAGGAGGAGGCGCAGGAGAAGTATGGGGCGTAGGAGGTGATTGAGTAGGAGCGCTGGGAGAAGGAAGATAATCATCGCTAGAAGTAAGCTTTACTGAAATAGTTGGGGGCGCAGAATCACGAGGAGAAGGCGCAGAAGGGCTCTTGCGCCTAGTAAAGGGCTCTGGCTCCCCCTGAACTGGATCATCACTCAAGTCACCAAAAAGTTCATCAGATAGCCTATCTTTGAGTGCTTGGCGCTCAGCAGAGAGTGGCTCTGAAGTTAGTTTCTGAGCTGGAGTAGGAGTAGAAGGCTTTGATGGAGGCGCACGAACAATAGGAGGCGCATTTGGAGTGGGCGCGCGTACATCAGCGCTAGACCCTGCGCCTTTGCACCTTTCAGACTTGGATAAATCAGCAGCCTGTTTTAATCTGTAGTCTTCATCCATTTTCTTCTGTGCTTCCAGTCTATTGGCTTCCTTATCGCGTTTAAGTTCCTTCTCTTCTTCAGTTTCAGTTCTTGGGCGCTTAGGAGGTCTGCTTGTTCCTTCAGCAACCCCTTTTCCTTTGCCCTTTTCTGCGCCTGGAACAACTGTAGGTTCTGCGCGAGGTGCTGCTTCAATATCTGCGCCTTCTTCTGTGCCATCTGCATCTTCATCAGTATCAATGGCTTTATCAACCAACTGATCTCCTTTAACTCTTGGCGCGCGCTTAGCCATGCGCTTCCTACGCCTTTTCATAACCAAACTGTCTTTCCCAAAGATAGGAACGTCAGTGGTTTGATAAGCTGGGTTTTGAGCGAGGAAATTAGCAAGAGCAGGATAAGTGAGAAATATCTTCGTGAGTATACGGCAGTGAGTTTTGAACTTCGTCTTCCCATCAGCCTTGTTCTTGTTGTACTTATCAATCTGGTCCGACAAGGTTTTGAATAAGATTTGAGGCCAGTTAAGGATTGTGTTTCCCATAATAGCTTCAGTATATTCCCACTGCTCCATTGTGAATTGGTTCACATTTCCTGTCTTGAAAATAATGGAAGTCCCCACCAAATCCGCGATATGCGCCAATAAATCACCACCATCCCTTATTTCAACAGATTTGATGTTGTTCTGAAGAGTAGGAATGTTGAGATGGGTACTCGCCATACGATTCTGCGCAGCAGCAGGATAGGTATTGATTTTACTAGCTACACTCAGAGGGCCAGTTGTGTTGAAGTTGATGATATTCTTGAGAGTGCCAGTGGAGATAGTTATAGAAACATTTTGAACGGAGGCGCATATCCTATAGCGCACATATCCATCAGCAGGAGTCTCAACGAGAGCAGCAGTTGAGAAGAATTCATCCACGAGGAGCGGTGAGTAGAAAGGTTGCTCTAAAGTGAATAGAGGCAGTAGACCGGCTTGTCTGATAAAGTCCATAATATCAACGCCAATTTGGACTACAGATAGCTCAGTGAGATTAAATGTCTCACCAGGTCTGAAATTTGTTGGATCCTGAAAACATAACAATGATTTAAGTTAGGAGTGTATAAGGCGTATAGAATCATAAAATGAGCTAAGTATAGAGTAGGCGCAGGACAATATATAGGCGCATAAAAATAGCATGCGCATACTCTTATGAGGCACATATATGTTGTAGGCGCATACAAATACGAGGCGCATATCATGGTTCTATGAAACATACTAAGTAAGAATTAAACATAAAAATTTGACTAAGTAAAATTTAGGCGCATAAAATGTTTAGGCGCATAAAATGTTTAGGCGCATAATGGCTTTAGGCGCATAAGTTGATTGAGGCGCATAACATTTGTATTTGCATAGGGCGCATACAATTATTAGGCGCATGAATCAAGGAAGGCGCATAAGGTCATAGGGCGCATAACCAACTAGGCGCATAAATCAACACGTAGGCGCATATCTATGTAAAATTCATACTAAGTATAAAAACACACGAAAACACACAAACACATATCAAACATGCATATGCAAGTAATAAGGATCAAAACATGAAAATTTAGAAAAACAAGTTTTGAAAATTTTGAAACCCAAGTCATGCAAAAATAACATAGAACACGAAGAACATGCTTGAGTGCTTGAAGAACATCAAGAACACCAAGAACACATAATTCGTGAAACTTCACCAAATCAAGCATACAATATATCAAAATGACCGCATGAAGACGAGGATAACAAATATGTAAATCAAAACAAGTAAAAATTAACAACAAGTCCAGAAAATGAATTCAAAGATCCGAAAATTTGAAAAGTCAAAAATAAAAAATCTTCAGATTCGCAAAATATAGCGAATTGATCGTCGAAAAGTTTAGTTTAAAAGATTCTAAATCACAAAACGAACATAACCTAACAAACGATTTTGAAAACGGATCGCTGAAACAAGTTTAAACAAGAAAAGTGATGATCCAGGTTTTTGAGTTTTCAAAAAAAAAAAAAACAGAAAGACGAAAAAACATGAAAAAATTGCAGAAATTTAAGATATTAAAGTTTAGGATCCATACCATTTCGTCTTGATTGGCTTTGGTTGTTCTCTTTGGACCCATTAATGAAATATATAAGAAAATAAAAGAGAAATATATAGAGAGAAAGAGAGAGAAACAGAGAGAGAGAGAGAGAGAGAGAGAGACTGGAAGGAGGAGAGGGAGAAGAGATAGATAGTTGGTGAGAGGGTAGGCAATGATTAAAATGGGTAAGGGAAGGGGTAGAGATAGTATATATAGGGTTGGTTTTTGGATAAAAAATAGAAGATGAAGAGATGGGTAATAAATGAGGAGTAGAGAAATGTCGGCTCATTATGGCAAAAAGGACGACGCATTTATGAAGGATTTTAAGGATGATACGGCTATTAAATGCTGAATGACCCAAAGTACTTTGATGTGACATTTTGGGTAAAGAGAAATTGTCCCACTTCTCTCATAAGTGTATAAACAATTATGACTAAATTTTTGCACAAACCCCGAAAACATCTGTTTTGGTGTAAGTTTGGGGTGCAAGAAATATATCCCCAGAAAATAAAATTTTTCGAAAAACGTAAAACGAGGGAAAAATTAATTGAACAAGTACCCTTGAACAATTATGGGAATGTCAAAAGACAAAAATTCCTATAATAAATGATCAGAATAACTTACCTGGTACTTGTGAAAACTGAATGCGATCAATCATTGAAATACTAAATTTTGAGCATTGATTGAGCCGCAACATTTATTAGGCGCATGGGAGGCGCATAGCTCACGAAGCGCGCAGAATGATAGTGGCGCATAAGGCACTTGACGCGCAAAGAGTGAGGGGCGCATTCCAAGCGCATGAAGTTTCCTTGAAACTTTGAAAATGATCTAACATATAAAACCTAGTATACTCATAACTCACTAAAACAAAAAATCATTAGTATTGACAAACTATATTGAATTTAGTTGAGTTCAAGCATACCCATTTCACCTCTCAAAAAGATGAACCGTTTCGCGTCAAGTACTTTCGTTAGAATGTCGGCGATTTGATAGTCGGTTCCCACGTGTTACAAATGAATATTGCCTTTCTCCACGTGGTCTTTGAGGAAGTGATATTTGATGTCAATGTGCTTGGTCTTTGAGTGCATGACAGGATTTTCAGAAACGGTAATTGTTGAAGTGTTGTCGCAGTAGATGGGACAATTTTCTTCGATGATATCATAGTCCACCAATTGCTGCTTCATCCATAGTATTTGACAGCAACAACTTCCCGCAGCGATATATTTAGCTTCGGTTGTTGAGACAGATACTGAAGCTTCTTTCTTACTCGCCCATGACACAAGTCGATATCCGAGGAAATGACAAGTGCCACTTGTGCTTTTCCTATCAATTGTGCACGCTGTATAATCCGCATCTGAATAACCTACAAGTTTAAAGTTCGAATCTTTGGTGTACCAAAGTCCTAGGTTAACAGTACCGGATAGATATCTTATAATACATTTCACAGCAATTAAGTGCGCTTCTCTAGGGTCAGATTGATAACGAGCGCAAACACAAACACTAAACATAATATCGGGCCTACTAGCAGTAAGATAAAGGAGCGAGCCAATCATACCTCTATAGAGCATTTGATCAACACGTTTACCTTTTAAATCTTTGTCGAGTTTGTTTCCGGTAGCCATTGGAGTATCGTATGGTTTAGCATTGTCAAGTCCAAACTTCTTGATTAAGTCCTTTGTATATTTGGCTTGATTGATAAATATGCCTTCATTCATTTGCTTGATTTGAAGCCCGAGGAAGAATGTGAGTTCTCCCATCATGCTCATTTCAAACTTGCTCTTCATTAGTTTCTCAAAGCGCTTGCACAACAATTCATTAGTAGAACCAAATAGAATATCATCAACATAAATTTGAACAAGTAATTTATGACCATTATGTTTGGCAATGAAAAGAGTTGTATCGATTTTACCGCGAGTGAAGCCTTTTTCGATGAGAAACTTGGATAGTGTATCGTACCATGCTCTTGGTGCTTGCTTGAGTCCATACAAAGCTTTCTGGAGTTTGTACACATGATTTGGAAATTGTGAATATTCAAACCCAGGTGGTTGAGCAACATAGACTTGTTCTTAGAGTTCACCATTTAGAAACACGCTCTTCACATCCATTTGATATAACTTGAAGTTCTTGTGAGATGCGTAAGCTAGAAATAATCTAATAGCTTCAAGTCTTGCTACGGGCGCGAAAGTTTCATCGTAATCAATTCCTTCTTCTTGCCTATAGCCTTGTGCAACCAATCTTGCTTTGTTTCTTGTGATGGTTCCATTCTCATCCATCTTGTTTCTGATCACCCATTTTGACCAATCACTCCTTGATCATTTGGTCTTGGAACAAGAGTCCAAACCTTACATCGTTCAAATTGATTGAGTTCTTCTTGCATTGCAACAACCCAATTAGGATCTTGGAGCGCTTCATCATCCTTCTTCGGTTCAATTTGAGAGATAAAAGCAGTGTAAGCATCAAAGTTTGTAGCTCTCCTTGTACGAACACCAACGTTTAGATCACCAATGATATTATTGATTGGGTGACCTCTAACTTCACGAATTTCAGGAGGTAAGTTAGGTTGAGTCGTAGTAACTTGAAGGTCTTCAATTGGTACATCTTCACCAGATTCTAAATCATCAAAATTTGGGGGTTGAATAGGTGTAGAGTTGAAACTTGGGTTTACACCAGATGCAGCTGTAGATATAGGCGCATGAGAGGAATCAAGAGGCGCAACATGTGAGTGAGGCGCAGCTGATGATCCATTTGGCGCGCCATATGAGGAGTTAGGCGCAACTGATGTGGATGGATTTCCTTGAGTTGATAGATTCTGATTTTGAGTAGGCACAACATAAATAGGAGCACCTGTATCATTAAGCTCAATAGAATCATTAGCAATATTTGGAGCCAAATGTGGCTCAAGGAGAGAATGTTCATCAAATGTAACATGTACAGATTCAACTATCACTAATGTAGATCTATTAAAAACGCGAAAAGCTTTAGAATGTTTGGCATACCCAACAAAAATACCTTCGTCGGCTTTGGCATCGAATTTACCTCTATGTTCATTTCCGTTGTAGAGGATATAACATTTTCAACCAAAGATCTTGAAGAATGCAATGTTGGGAGTTCTACCACGCCAAAGTTCATACGGAGTCTTGTTGTGAAGTTTGTTGATGAGGGAACGATTTTGAGTAAAACATGCTGTGTTGATAGCTTCTTCACAAAAGTACTTGGGCAATTTAGCTTCAGCTATCATCGTCTTTCCCGCTTCAATCAACGTCCTATTCTTTCTTTCCACAATACCATTTTGTTGAGGAACTCCAGCGGTTGAGAAGTTGTGATCTATCCCATGATCATCGCAATATCGAGCAACACCGTTGTTCTTGAATTCTGTTCCATTGTCGGATCGAACACTAACGATGTCATCTACTTTTTGGGTTTGGAGCAATCTAAATAAGGTGGTCAAAATGTCGTAACAATCGTCTTTTGAGATCATCATTTCCACCCATGTGTATCTTGAATAATCATCCACCACAACTAGAGTATACTTGTTCTTTTGAATACTTGCAGTGGTGACTGGTCCAAATAGATCAATGTGGAGCAGTTGCAAACATTTAGAAGTTGAGGGATTGATCTTGCTGGAGAAAGATTTCTTCGGTTGTTTTCCAAGTTGACACGCGGCGCACTTCTTGTCATGATGATCAGCAACCGTGGGAAGTCCTTTAACAAGATTATTCCTGCTGAGTTTAGATAGATATTTGAAGTTCAAGTGACTTAAGCACTTGTGCCACAGCCAACTATTTTCGCTCACACTTTTAGCTACAAAACAAAGATTAGTACTAGAGTTCATACTATGGAAATCAATAATGTAAATATTTGTCTTACGATATCCCGTGAGTAATGTAGCTCCAGTTTTGCCATTCTTGATAAGACATTGAGTTGAGGTGAAATGGCATTCTAATCCTTTATCGCAGAATTGAGATATGGATAATAAGTTGTGCTTGAGCCCTTCGACGAGAGAGATTCTTTCAATGCACACTTTGTCTTTCTTGAGCTTTCCATATGCAACAACTTGACCTTTGTTATTATCACCAAATGTTACTGAGGGACCTCTTTCTTCATGGACATCTTCTAATAAGGATTCATCTCCAGTCATGTGTCTTGAACACCCACTATCGAGAATCCATTCATAATTTCTAGCTTTTGAAGATCCAGCCATGAAACAAAGAACCTGAAATATAGACATTTAAGCAGGTCACCTTTATTCTTTTTGGGTCCTAGGGTTAGCAACTTTTGACAACCCACTCTTGCTTGACCTTAGGGTTTTTACATCCTTTGGCATTGGGAGTGAATCGCAAAAGGCATTCCACGGCCTTGTGTCCAGAACAATCACAAATGGAACAATGATGAAAGCCACCAATCACATGAGTTTTCACAAACTCTTTACTTTTCTTTGGGGTAGCATTCTTCTTTGGGTCAGATGGACTAGCCTTAACAAAATCCTTCTTTTGAAATTTTGGAGCGCTTGATCTAGGAGGGCGCATAGGGCTAGGAGGTGCACGACGATGAGGCGCGTGGCTCCTAGGTGCATAATGAGCACTCGGAGAAGGAGCGCGCTTTGTTTCAAGAGGGATTTTGCTAGAGGATGATTCATCTGTAGCTATATCTTTCCCATTAGCTTTCCCAAATTGCTTCGTTGGGTAGACATAATGGAACGTTTGTCTCTTGAATTTTTCCTGTCCTTTTCCCATTGAATTAGAATGTTTTTCCTTGGGAATTTCAAAAGTTTGCTGATTTGTAAATTCACTATCTCTTTCAGCACAGATATCACATTTAAAGTTGTCACTAGTTGATGAGAATCCCAAGCTACTTTTATCACCACTGACTTTTTAGGACTCAAATATATTCTCCATAGTGACACGAGAATTGGACCACTCATTTGTAATCTTTTTAAGATCAGTAATTTGAGCGACTAATTCATCGTTTTGAACTTTAAGAAGTGAGTTCTATTCTGTTAGAAAAGTGTTTTTAACAGTAAGAGGAGTCATGCTCTTTATCTGCTCCTTAAGGAGGGTGAGTTCAGATTTAAGTAGAGATTTTTTGGTCTTGAGCTGGGAAATTTCATCACATGATAGTGCTAAAGCTTCCTTCATATTATCAAATCTAGTAATTACCTTTTCAGCCTTTTTTAACATTTTTTCTTGTTCAGCAATCACTTCATCATCATTGATTTTGGAGATTGGAGCAGTTGGTTCAACTTGAGGTCTGATGTAAGCTCCTTTTCTCAACTTGTTCCTTGCACTTAGATCACATCGTGAGAATAACAATCCACCATCGCTTTGAGCCGGAGTGAGAAATCCTTGTTCAACGAGCTCGCTGAAGGTTGGTCCTTTCTTCCTTTTCACTTCTTGAAAACCTGCAGATTTCTTGATAGGTTTATTCAAGACATTCATATCAGGAACATCCTTGGAGAAGTCATCATCAGAATCATAAGTATTAACTTCATCATCATTTGCCACCAAAACAAATGAGTCCATCATCAGAATCTTCATCGCTCTCATCTGAGTCTGTTTCGATCCAACTGTTCTGCTCATTTGCTGGTGATTCTTCTTCAGCAACCATTCCCTTGTGACGAGTGAATTTGGGAGTGAACTTGGGAGTATGGCTGCTCTTCTTCTGCATATATTCAAATTTTGGAGTTGGGCAGCTTGAAGCAAGGTGTCCTGGTTTCCTGCAATTAAAACAAACAAGGTCTTCTTTTCTTTTTGAATCACTGCTCCTCGTGAACTTTGGAAGAGCTCTGCTGGTAGATCCTTGAAATTTGCTGGTTGAGCCGGGTCTTAAGAATTTTCTGAACTTTTGAAATTTCTTCACAAATAAAGCGAAGTCTTCATCATCCATGTCTAATAGCTCAGAGGTAGAAATTTTGGGATCGGAACTTTTCTCTTCTTGAACCGGCGCAGGCGCATGTGCTTCTTCTCTATGCGCCACCATTGTTATGGATTTTTACTTTCCTTCAGTTTCACTGATTCGTTGGAGTTTGAGCTCATAAACTTTGAGATTTGCATAAAGGTTCCTTAAAGTCCAAACGTCCAGAGTACCGGCGTCTTCAAGAGCGATGGATTTATGTAGGTATCTTGATCCAAAAGCTTGGAGAAAATTGACATTCAAATCCTTGTTTGAAAACTTCATGCCAAGTGAAATACATAGATTCATAATTTCACAGTAGCGTTCATAAGTTTGTCTTAAGGTTTCACCGGGGAGTTGAGAGAAATTGTTGAATCTCTTTTGCACTTCATATTTCTTGTTCTCCTTACAAACATTATCTCCTTCTATATGCTCTTCAATAGCATCCCATAGCTCATTAGCAGTAGCACAATGCATGACTTGTTGTTTCATAGCCGTGCTTAGAGTGCTTAGGAGAATGTTTCTTGCTTTGCCATCATTTGCAACTCTTCTTGTTTCTTCCTCAGTCCATTCTTCCCTTGGTTTCTTGATGGTTGGTTGAGCAGCATTGGTGCGCGGATTTGGATTCGCTTTCATAGGGATGTAAGGTCCATAAACCACGGTGTCATGAAGTCTTTCATCGATAGAGTTGAGATGGGTCAATATGCTGAATTTCCACACGTCAAAATGATCTTCATCAAAGACCGGAACGTGAGTGTAGTTTGCAGTTGCCATAGGTTTTGAGTTTGCCATTTAGAATCGGTACCCAAGCTGTTAAGATTGAAAAACAAAAGTGTTTTATAAAGGTGGTTGCTCTGATACCACTTGTTGGTCCCAAAGGGCAACAAGGGTATGAAAAATAGCTAGAGGGGAGAGGGTGAATAGCTGTTTTAAAATTCTTTTCGTACCTTTGATAAACTCAATTGCAAATGCGCACTTTATCACGTAAGCGTTATGATATGCACCTAAGTGAGTGAGTGAAATGCACAACGGAATTTAGTAATGAAAATAGGCGCAAAGTATGATAAAGAGGGTGCACACACACTCTAAGTATTTTGGCTCAAAATGGGTGAAATAAGAAACTAAGGCAAATGATATAACAAACACAACACAGTTCAATCAATCAATCTACAATGAATAAACAAACAAATAGTTAGATATGATATGAACTTGAAAGGAAATAGCAAGATAGTAAGTACGCGCTATTTGGAGAGGTTCGATCGGGAAAATGATCTACGTCCTCTACCAAGATGGTTAGTCTTGGATTTCTAATGGAGATCTTATATAATGAGAGAGTGTTACAAATTACAATCGTTTTGAGCTTATACACTAACTCAAGATCTATTTCTATGAAAGAACAAATCCTAGACAATAACCGGTGTATCTCTAAAAGAAAGATCTAAGTGATCAAACTTAAAGAGGTGCGTGTGTGATTTTAGATTCAAGGCTCTTTAGATCTTTGAGATTGAGAGCACAAGAAAACTAAAGTGTTTTCGCTTGAGGATCTGGGCTAAGGATGAAGTTATGAAGATGTTCTTGAGAATTCTGGAAATAACAAAGGCAATCTTCAAATCTTCAACAAATGCTTGAGAGAGAAATTCTTGAAATTCTTAGCAACTTCAAATGGTTGAAGTTATGGGGTATTTATAGTAGAGCCCCAAAAACTAGCCGTCGGAAATCCTTGGTGAGTCAGAGAAAGGACGGATGTGCTGTCGCTCATTGAGTGGAGCACGTGTCCTTTTATAGCCGTTAGACACATAACACAAATATAACCGTTATGGACAGGTGTCCTTAGATGCGGGTGCATACGTGTTATTTAACCACTGTTGGATCATTGGCGTAGTTTGAATCTCTTCAAGTCTTTGAATCTTCAATAAATCACTGAGTGAATAAATCACTATAAGGCGCGTGAGCTAAGAGAGGCGCGTTGAGCTAAGAGGCGCGCATGAGCCAATGGGGCACGTAGCATAGCTAGGCGCATCACCTTATGAGCGCGCTCTGGATAGGCGCATGGCGCAAAAGTGAAGAGGGCGCATGGCACGTAGCTCAAACTCACGGAGTGATTTTCTTCAATCTTGATCTTCTTGCCCTTTTCCTAAGCCTATTCTATTACAATGGACAACCTAAAAAATGAAGTATAAATACTTCTTACATGTGGGTCTAAAGTCCATGAAATAAAACTTAGGTGATGGATCAATCAAATCTAATCAATCCTATTACATTGAAACTGAGATATAAGTGGGCATACCCAACATCAGTAGTTCACCATGGACCAAATTGCTGTTCGGAACCGCATTTGCTGTATACCGTTCAGAGCCGCATTTTGTTGTATGCTGTTCAGAGCCGCATTTGCTGTATGCTGTTCGGAGCCACATTTTCTGTTTGCTATTCAGAGCCGCATTTTCTGTATGCTGTTTGGTGCCGTATTTGCTGTATGCTGTTTAGAGCCGCACTTGCTGTTGGAAAGTATTGGATGACGTGTGACTCACTCCTTTACCTGTTAGGTATGTGCTTTGCAGATATATGTGCTTGTGCGAGGAACTGTATGTGAAATAAAATTGCGAGAGAGATTGTGCTTGTGTTGCGTTGTGATTTGGAAAGCATATTTGCATGAGAGAGAGATTTTGCAAGAATGGAGAAATTGCTTTGGTGTGTGATGTGATTTGCATAAAACGTTAATGAGTAATGTTCATACCTTCACTTACCAAGGCCACTGGATTTGGGATGGATTTCTGATGTTGTGGCTTTGATGAAGAATGTCCATGCTTTGGATGTTGATGAGTTGCTTTTGCTTTTGATGGAGCCATGACCACTTCTTGATGATAGGTTGGTCGTGCCAAAGGCTACCTACGTATCCCTTGAAAGGAATCAGACCAGCGTAGTTCAAAGGTGATGGAGAATTCTGGGGAAGAAGCTTGGAGCAAAGAAAATTGAAGCACCTACTTTTACACAAGTAAGGAGACAAGTTTATTTACAAGAAAAAGAAAATCTTTTTGTTGTTGTTTTTTTTAATTTTTTTTCGTGGGTGAACCGTTCTAACCATCGTGTGTTTGTAAATCCAACCCAAGATCAAGTCATGTTTGCTCGAAGTCCGGATTATGGGGCTTCAAAAGACTTTCGATGCCGAGATACCAAGGGGTTGCTGATTGTAAAGCCCCTAGAACGCATTTGATGCCAAACTTTGAGTGACTTGCATAGCCCCAAGATAAATCATCTCTTGGCCCATTCAAATAAATCGCTTTTTGTTGTTGACGTGAGCAAGCCCCAAGAGAAGATTATTGATACCAAGCTTCGATAGATTGCTAAGCCCCAAATGTCATGTACTTGTTGTTTGCGAGCTTCAAGATGGTAAAATGTGAAGACCTTTCGATGTAAAGCTCCAAAAATGTCTTGGAATCGGCTTGGCATTATATTGCACCGTTTGGTAGAACTCTTGATAGTGATCTCCTTCTTACTCTTTCTTGGAGATGAATGGCCTTATTGTGGTCGGTACCCAAATGGCGGGAGGTCCAAGTCGAAAAGTGTAGCAAGGTCTTCGAAAAATATCTTGGGAGAGATTGTGGTGTCGTCGAGGTTGCGGATGATAAGGTCTTGGCGTGATAAGGTCTCAAATGGGTATGTTTGATTGAGTCTTCTTGGGTTGAACTAATAACGGATCTTCGGATGCAACTCGTGCGGATGCAGCTTGTGCTTTTGATCTTAGAGAAGGGGGTGCTGAATTGTAGAAACATTGGGATTAGTACCCGCTATAATCCTGTTTTAGTGAGTTTAACATATTTTGAATCTTTTTCCTTTTCTCTAAGACTTCCTTCATAATCTCGTCATAAGTCACAACATAACAAGAATCACCAAATTCATTCATAACATCAGAGTCCTCCTTTCAAACCAAAAGACCTTTGACGTGAAGTACTAGGAGACCCTTTAAGCTTGGACCACTCCCCACACTTCATTACTCAAGTATCATTGCCCAAAAGATTGTCGAAGCCCCTTAAAAAGACTTTCGGTGCCAAATTGATAGAGGAAGCTTCAAATGTTGCACATCACTTTTCTAGGGCCATCGTTGGGGGAGGTGAGTGAATTGCATTTTTGCTGAGAGAGCCTTTCAAACTCGAGTCTAGCCCCTAGAGTGCCATCATCGCTTGTAAGTAGAGAAAGAAAGGCCTATCCTTGATTGGGGGGAACAGGCACGAGCACACATGACAAGAAGGCTTTTCGACATTCCTTTTGAGAGACTTTGAGGATAGTCTCACACATCTTTCTTGAGGGTATCCCCTAGGGCTCATTAACTGTCAAATGAAGCAAAAAAAGCTCTCATTATTGAGTCACATAGCCCCTAGGGCGTCATCATTTGTAGAGCAAAGCAAGAGACTCATCTTCGTGCGAGGAAACACACATAAGAGGATATGGCAAGAGCTACTCCATTCTTGGGAAGCCTTTTGACATTCTTTAGGGGCACATGCTTGAAGAAGCTCGAAAACTGAGTCACACGTTATTGCCATTTGTGATCAAAACCAATTGGTGCACTGAAGACCATTCGTGTAACCTATCACCTCTTTTTGAATTTTTGATGACATATCAATCATGAGTTCCTTCTCGGATGGGCCTTCTTTCACATGAGCCCAAAAATTCACATTGCAGGAACAATCTCTCTTATGCCAATAATCTAAAACTACCTTTGATTGTGCCATATCTTGTCGAGCCTTTTGCAATTCCAAAGTTGACTCAGTGGGGAATTGACTTGCTGAGGAGATTCAATGTAGAACTTGTGTAGTTGTTTCTTTAGAGGCCGGGGATATCCATTTCTCTTTCCCTTCTCTCTCTCACTCTCTCATTTATTTTATGACGCACCCTGTTTTTTGCCTAGACCGCCCTTTCGGGTTTTCAATCTAGCGGGCATCTCTTTTGCGTCTTCATTTTTTTTAACTCAATTAATGAGGAAGTGTGCATTGACTCTAGCTGAGGATGAGAGACATGTGATTTTACGGTGGAGACCTTTTGTCACTAATGATGAGTGACATTGACTCGACTAGGGAAGTAGCCCATAGTATTGACTATGTTTATTTGTTTTTTTTGAAAGACTCACGAAGGCAAGTAAGTCATTTAGAGAGAAGAGAAGGAAATCCCCAATTTGATTGAGAAACTGGGAGCGTAGCTGAACGAAGAGAAACCCCTAGACTCGACAAAAACACAAAATGATTTCAATTCTAAGAAGGTTGTTTTGTGATTTGTTCTTTGGCAGATGACTCGTACAAAGATGTCTTGACAAGTTCGAGAGGAAGGCCAATCACTATAACGCACTAGGGCTAAACATATCTTCTTTCTTGCATGAGACCAGACCCGAAGGTTGCCTACGTTCCTCCAGTGTAGAGGCTCAGGTCACCGTAGTTATTGTTGATGCTCCTTTGGTCGTGTTGCTTCGTCCTTCGTTGGTGGATGGAATGATGATGTTGTTGTGAACTTCTTTGAATGAGGGGGATTTTTTTTTTGTGCTATAACTTTTGCCTAGGTTATTTTGAAGAGCAACCTAGCGAGCCTTTTTTTTATCCCCATTGAAAACATGGATTGTGTTAGGCCCAATTGGTAGGAAAATAGGCTAGAGGGGGGGTGAATAGCCTTTTAAAACTTTTACAAAGAAACACTTTTAAATGCAAAGTTACTTATCAGTTTGCAAACTATTATCAGTAAGCGCAGCGGGTAAAATATGACTTAGTTTTAACTCACAAAATCAGTGTATAAAAGATTTTCAGAGCTTAGTTTAAACACAAAGTTGTTTCTAAAAGTTCAATGCAGTTTCAAGAGATTGGTCAATGGAAATTACAATGAATCAGTACGAACATATGCAATCTGCCGGTGATAGAATTCCAACCGGCAATGATAAGGTAAGCAACAGAGACACAAGGATTTGGAGAGGTTCACAGTGTAAATACTGCTACGTCCTCTACCAAGTTTCGTCAGAACTTGGATTTGGGTTAAGAGTACTATTAGATATCTCTAGTCTATTACAAGCACGGCTTTGCCGCTATACAAAGACTAAGTTCTAGAAATTTCTAATGGATCGTAAAATAATTCTGATCAAGTGTATTTGAGCGGCAAGTTCAAGAGAACTTATCTCACTCAGGTGGGTGTGTGAATAACTTAAACAACGTATTCCTTATATGATCTAGTTCGGGAATACTAACAATGTTGTTTGAGTTGGTGCACAAGTGTATGTCCTATTAAATGATCTAATGATTATCTGGACACAGAATGTTTGAGTCTTTTAATGAATACTCAAAAACATTCAACTCTCTTCAATGCTCTATTTTCACCAACCTTCTTCAATGCTCCAAGTCCACTATTTATAAGGAGTAAATGTCTTGAGTCTTGTAGAAGAAGGCATGCAATTTGAATATCCAGCTGGGTAGTTGAGGAGCATTAAATGCGGTATCTTTAGCATTAATGATGAAGATATGTGGTACACGCATGCTCGCAAAAGTCTGATGGGTAAAGACCCATTTGTCTCAACCGGTTACCTGCAAAAAGCAAGTAGAGACAGAGTATAGCTAAAAGTAGCTATGTGTCAGACGGCGCAACAATCATTACAGAGCAGGTCAACTACTTTTTGATAAAACAGTAAGAAAGGACAGGGACAATCAGCAAGGTTAACTTTAAGAAGAAACGATGTAACCTGACTGACAGTACAGAATGTCGTTCTTTATCGGCAAGTTGAGAATGAAGTTGATCGGCAACTTCTTTAGTAAGTTGATCGGCAACTTGTGTACTGATCTGCTGATTTGCTTCCTCTTGCTGGTTTGCCTTGTTTGAAGAGTTGGAATACATCTGTGCTGGTCACCAAGAATCCTAAGAGTACCTTATAAAGGTTCTAATAAAAAATGGGGGATCCTAAGTGATAACTATGATTGGGATTAAGCAATTATATGTCTTAAACATATATTTGAACAACAATCTCCTCCTAATTGCTTAAGTCCAATCACCCTATCCAAGAACATCTATCTTAGCTGAGTAAAATAATTTATAAGGAATGTCTATTTATTATCATTCCCTAAGCCAAGTCACACACTAGATGTCTTAAAAAAGGTTAAAATACAAAATGATAAAAAAGTTAAGAGTAAAAGAAAAGAAAAATGAGTTGCTGATTACTATGATCAGCAGGGAGAACAATAATCTGCAAAACAAAGTTAGCATGAATAGTAGCAGATATTGTAAGAGAATATAACATATAAAAATAAGCACACATAAGACAGTAATAGTTAGCAAAGAAGTCTTGGATAAATCGTTGAAGATCTTCTGGATATCTATATCATTGGCTATATTGACTAGGAAACAGGAGGATCCTCTTGTTGGTCAATGGCCTTTGATGTAGAGTCGGTAAGCTTGGCTTTCTTCTTTGCTCTCTTCTCTTTCTTTTCAGCTTCTCTCTTCTTCCTTCTTTGAGTGCTCTCCAGTCTTTCAGTCAGCATTGCATTGTTGGCTTCCAGAGCAGCTATCTTTACTTGAGCATCAGCAAGAGCAGACTTGGCAGTAGATAAATCTTTTTCAGTCCTTTCTAGGTCTTTGATCTGCAACCTTTGCTCATCAACTAGTTGCTGTTGAATAGAATGCATGCTCCCCAAACTTTCTGAAAGAGTAATCAGCCTAGATTCTCTGTCCTCCAGTAGATCTTTCAAGTCTTGAATTCTCTTGCATTCCTCCTCCTGATTGGACTTAAGGATTTTGTCAGAAATATCCTCGTGAATACGGTTCAACTTGTCAAGGAGGAAGAGGCCAGTATCGCCCAAATCGGCACGAGTAACAGGCACTTGCATATTTTCAGTATCCCCTTCAAGGTAACTGAAGTATTCATACATACTATTCAGTACCACGGATTTTGACAGTCCAAGAGAAGAATGCATCATGAAGGAGGGAATGAAGTATTCATTGATAATATCAGCATCTTCTACAAGACCTTCAGGAGCAGGCACAGTCAACTCATCATATGAAGATAGAACAATCAGTAATGGAGAAGCTGGCACAGGAGAGGGAGCAGCTGGCAGAGGCAAAACTTGTTGAAGAAAAGAAGCATCAGCAGCATATCTGTCGGCAAGAAGGAACTCAACAGGAACAGATGTGGAGGCAACAAGATCAGTAGAAGATACATCGGCATGGACGATCGGCAAAGGAAATGAAGGATGAATAATAACAGCACGTTGAACCGGCAGATGGAACACACCATTGTCCTCCATAGAAAGAAAGATAGCTAGGATAAAATTCAAACAAGCACGACCTTCAAGAAACATGGTCATTAACCCGGAATTCATCAGCCTTGAGGTATAGACCATATGATCGGCACGCTGTCTTGGATGAAACATCGGCAGAGTTAATGCAAGAGCAGCAGATTTTACCAAGTGCAAAAGACCTCAAGAATTAGTGGCTCGGTATTCAAGAATGTCATGGAGTTCATCTTTTATCATCATGCATCTCATCATCAGTCCATTCATGGCGATGCTGACTTCCTTGGATGATGGACCAGGTAGATGAATTTTGCCGCCAATTTTGAGCTTACCAGGCAGGCAATGTAGAGGTTCAAACGCTGGTCCTTTCACTTTGAGCTTGGAGACCCTGTGTGCTTTCCCTTTCCTTCTTTTGAATTCAGGTTTAATCCAGGGCAAGAAAGTAAGCTGTTCACTAGTCGAGCCTGGAAGAAATGAGTGATTGGGGCCAAAAGGATTAGGAATTGATCGGAGAGAATTTGACGGCAGCTCTATATAATCATCAGGATCTATTTCATCGGAGCTGTCATTCCCACCGGCAGCTGCAGCAACAGGAACAGGTTGTGCTTCATCAGCAATAACTGGAGCAATGAAGGCCTCGGGAGCAGGAAGCAAAGGAAAGGAAATAGGAGCAAATAAAGCATCCTGAAATTCCTCAAATTGTAAATCAGCAGCAATCAGAGCATCAAAGTCAGCATTATGATCTTGATTCGCAATCTCTGTATCAGTACCTCCTCCCAACTCAACAATCTCTCTAACACCAGTAGGAGCTACCAGAATTACATCAGTAGAAGAGATAGGGACCTTAATAATCTGAGTGTCGGCAGTTGTCTCAGATGGATGAGTGTCGGTAGTTGGCTCATCAGCATATACATCAGCAATAACCTCTTCATCAGCACAAACTCCTCCTGATATCAGCAAGCCACCAACTTCATCAGCAGATTGAGTTTCTATAGTTGCCTCAATTGATGCAAGTTGGTCTTTTTTAACAATCAGAGGTTGAGTGTCCATAGTTTCCTCAACTTGATTAACTAAGGATTCATCAGCAGTGCTGGTCTCATCAGCAGGTTGAGTTTCTGAAGTTTTCTCAACAGTCTGTTCAATAGACTTATCAGCAGAGCCACGCTCAGAGCCATCACTAGCTAGAACTGAGTCAGCAAATGCTTCAGCAGAAGATATAGAAGTGGGGGCAGCAGCTGCATGAGCTTGATCAGTAGAGGGATTTTTGAAGACAATGCTTATCGGCATCTTATCATACTCACCGATAGAATCAGAAGAAGTGATTGTTTCACCAGCAGCTTTGTGAGAGCAAACAAAATCAGCAGTATCAATGGAACTGACTAGAGTTGGAATGGGTGAGATTGCTGGTGAAAGAACTTGTTCATGAATAGAGGTAGATGCTGGTGTAGAAGCAGCTCTAGCCTTGATGAAGGCCTCTGAATCGTTCAGCAGATTCAGAGTGATCCTCTGCAAATTCTTCACAAATTGAGTAGCTTGAGCACTCTTATCCAGCCCTTCATTATCTTTGAAGTTCAGCAAATCATCCTCATCTTCTGGCCTTCCCAGCTGATAAGGATCTTGTTCATCAAAGTTCATCAGCTGGTTGAAGACTGAGGCATAGGCAACCCATACGTCTTGCACCATCAGATCCTATCTGATCCTATCTTGAAATAGATAGACCTGATTCCAAGGAAGGGGTAGCAAATCAAAATACCTTCCCAAAGTTCAATCTCAACTCACTTTCAGACAACCTTTAGAATTTTTGAACAGGCACAAATTTTTCTTTAAACATATCAGTGACCCTGTTCAGACTTGTTAAATCAACATAATCAGCACGATTGCCAGGGGAAACTGTCTCCTTCCTTTCCTTATGAAATTGGAGAAACCGGCGAACAAACGGATGGAGATGATCAATGGGGAACACCCAATTCTTTGATAAGACCTTATTGGTGAAAGACCAATGGTTTCTGAAGAATATATGAAAGGTTGGATTTCTGATTGGCTTGCACTTTCTGACGGAGGGTCCAGAGGCTACATCAGCAGCAGCATGGAGCTCAGGCAAGTATGGAAGATCTAGAATTCCCTTTTAAAGAGGAACTCTTACCCTTAAGTCAGAACCAATCAGTCTTCTTCTCTCATCCATTTCATCGGCAACATCGGTTTCAGACTTGATAATCACAGAGGGAGCAGTAAGAGTTGCACCGGCAAGAAGAGATGGTGCAAACCTGATCTGCTTAGCTCTTGGATCGGTAGAAGGAATTTGAGAGGAAAGAACTTGAGCAACTGAAGGCTTTGGCTTTAGAGCAGCAGGAAGATCATCAGAAGATACAACCTTTGACGTTTTGACTTGAGCTTTATCGGCAGCTTTGACTAGCCTTCTCTTCTTTGGAGCTGCTGGAGTAGAATCGGCAAGAATCCTGTCGGCAACTGGAGCAGGAGTAGAAACGTCGGCAGAGACTACATCAGCAACCTTGACAACTTTCTTTGCCTTCTTCTTTTTGGGAGTACCAGCAGCAGGAACTATAATTGTGCTGGTAGGAGCCTTCTTGGAAATCCTATTCCAATCGGTAAGCTTAAAGGATTTGAGCTTATCAAAGTCAAGACTAGGGGGTGCCGGTGAAGCCCTAACAATTGCTGAGTTGCGCCTTAAGATAGTGCTAATCAGCATGTAGTGGCATCCTTTACCGGGGTGAGCTTTGTTCTTCTTTCTATCCTCCTTATACTTAACGGTAGCAATGGCAATGACCCTAAACAGGTAGGCACACCAGTTGAACTCTTCTTGCAACACGATGGCTGCCATTGCTTCAAACTGGACATCAGTAACATGGCTGTAAGAGCCAGATCTGCAAACCAAACATCTATCCACAATCTCTGCAAGGGCAAAGAATCTTTTTCTGTAGTGAGCTTTAAGATGGTTATCTCCACTGAGTCTGGGACCGGTTCCCCTCATAAGGGTCCATGCCTTGTCCAAAGTTTGTTCATCAGTAATAGAGTCAGCACCCTCATTCCCAAGCAGAGGGAATACTTCATGAATAGAAGCACGCCGGCGACGGTTGAGGCGATGGAGACGAATACAGAGGAGTCATTGCGATCAGTGATGACGGAGGCATTTGAGAAGAACTCTTGAACTTGACCCAAAAATATAAACTCATACCCGTTGGAGAGATGAAGGAGTCTAGAAGAGAGCCAATCAGAAGATTCTTCAAGAAATCACCGTCAAGAGTGTCGTCGAAGAAGGTGGAGTCAGCATAGCCTCCATAGATATCCTTTTCGTTGCTAGACATTTTCTGCAAAATCACTCAAAAGATCTCACAAGTTAGAATAAATTAGTACAAAATAGATTGAAATGCAAGTGTCAAAATCATCAAGTAGTTACCAGAAAATAGTGTTAACTCTGGTTGAAGAACGTAAGAGAGTATGAAAGAAGATGAACAACACAAGCAGTAGAGATATCAAGAGAGAGTGAAGAGTGAAAAGACCAATAGGATTTAAGTGAAGCTTATATATGTATGGAAGAGAGAGAGAGAATAGAAAGGGTTTGCATGGGAGAAAGAGAAATAATGATGAGTTTAACTGTAGCGAATACCTCAGAGAACGTGCGCACACAATGCATTAAATGCACGAACCGGACGATTTAATTTAGATGGTTAAACTTAGGAGAGAGAAAGGGTAGAAACGGCAACAATAAAGTTAAGGTTACCTTTCTGATTTATCACAAAGAGTTGGGATAAATCTTGACACGATTTGGGTAAGGCGGAGCACACACGTGTCAAGAGGAGGTGTGACCGATTGTACCTTTGATTTGACTAAGCTTACGTCATGTGTCAGAGAATCTTATCCGTTTGAATTGAGATCTACCGATGAATTTTGAATTTTGAATTTTGACAAATCGGCAAGACATGGTTCGGCAAGTTGTTGATCAGCAAGATATTTACCGGCATGATGTTTGTCGGCAAGATAATTTTTGATCTGCTGATTTATTGGCAGACTAACACAAATAGCAAGGTCAGCACAATTTTAACCAAAATAATCAATCATACCTAGTTCACCTCTGAGGAATTCAAATCTTTTCTGATCTAAAGGTTTTGTCAGTATGTCTGCTCTTTGGTAGTCGGTATGAACTTTGAGCAGCACCACGTTTCCCTTTTCAACATGTTCCTTCAGAAAGTGATACTTGATGTCTATGTGCTTGGTTTTGGAATGCATGACCGGGTTGTTGGAAACTGAGATGGCAGATTGATTGTCACAATAGATGGGACAAACTTGAGATGGAACTTCATAGTCAACAAGCTGCTGCTTCATCCAAAGGATCTGTGAACAGCAACTGCCGGCAGCTATGTACTCAGCTTCAGTAGTAGTAGAAGTGGAAATTGATGCTTGCTTCTTACAGGACCAAGACACCAATCTATCACCAAGAAATTGGCAAGTTCCACTAGTACTTTTTTGGTCACCCTACAGGCTGCAAAGTCTGCATCTGAATAACCTATTAGATTAAAAGATGGATCTCTAGCATACCATAATCCAAGGTTAGCAGTGCCACATAGATATTTAATGATACGTTTAACAGCTTGCAGATGGGATCCCTAGGGTCAGCTTGAAACCTGGCACAAAACACAAACAGCAAACATAATATCTGGTCTACTGGCAGTAAGATAGAGGAGTGAGCCGATCATACCTCGGTAGAGTGTCATATCTACTTTCTTACCAGACTCATCCTTATCTAAGTGAATGTTAGAGCCCATAGGTGTGCTTTGAGAGTGAGCATTGTCAAAGCCAAACTTCTTGATTAATTCTTTTGCATACTTGGCTTTACTGATGAATATTCCCTCATTGGATTGCTTGACTTGAAGTCCAAGGAAATATGTTAGTTCACCCATCATGCTCATCTCGAACTTGCTCTGCATTAGCTTCTCAAATCTCTTGCAAAGTGATTCATTAGTAGAACCAAAAATAATATCATCGACATATATTTGAACAAACAATGAATGACCCTTGTGCTTGGCAACCAAATAAAGTAGTATCGATTTTACCTCGAGTAAACCTAAGCCATCACTAAGTAAGAACTTAGAAAGGGTTTCATACCATGCCCTTGGAGCTTGCTTTAGGCCGTAGAGAGCTTTCTTCAATCGGTAGATGTGATTAGGCTTCTTGGAGTCCTCGAAACAGGTGGTTGTTCAACATACACAAGTTCTTGGAGTTCTCCGTTTAGGAAGGCACTTTTCACGTCCATTTGATATAACTTGAATTCTTTGAAGGCAGCATAGGCTAAGAAAAGTCTTATAGCTTCTAATCTTGCAACCGGAGTGAATGTCTCATCGTAGTCAATTCCTTCTTCTTGTCGGTAGCCTTTAGCAACTAACCTTGCTTTGTTTCTAATAATATTCCCATCTTCATCCAATTATTCCTGTAGACCCATTTTGTACCGATCACTTGTTGAAATGATGGTCTTGGCACTAGTTCCCACACATTGCATCTTTCAAACTGGTTAGCTCCTCCTGCATAGCTTCCACCCAGCCAGGATCAGCAAGAGCTTCTTCAGTCTTCTTTGGTTCTATATTGGAAACCATAGCAGATGAGAAGAGACTCTCGGAGAATGCTCTACTAAGGTTCTTGTCAATCTTGGTCCAAAGACATCACCAATCACATTTTCTAATGGATTATCACGAAGCTGTTCTAACTTCTCTCGGCACATCTTGTCTGACTGTATCTTGTTGGAGTGATTCTAGAGGAGGATCAAGATCAGCAGATGGAGAAGGAGAATTAGAGTTCTGGGTGTGAGGTGGATTAGATTGAGAGCTTGTTGGGAAGGGTTATAACAGAAATTGTTGAGGGATGATCTGTCTTCAGGATGATCAGCAGAATTTGCATCGGCAAATGGATTATGAAAGTTATCGGTAAGATCATGTTCTGCCGATGATGGGAAATAGTGAGTATCTCTGATGGTTCTTCTACTGAAATGACTGGATCAGCAGCTGGTACTTGACCTGCAGGGTTAGAATTACTGGATTCACCTGTCTCATGAGCACTAGAAGCATTAGTACTATTTGGAGCCTTGTCAGACTCTAACAAATCAAATTCATCAAAGGTTACATGAACAGATTCAACAATTTCAAAAGTTTCTTATTAAAAACTCGAAAGGCCTTACTGTGTTTAGCGTATCCAACAAAGATTCCTTCATCAGCTTTCTCATCAAATTTACCTCTGTGCTCTTACCGTTGTAAAGCACGTAACATTTGCAGCCGAATATTTTGAAAGAATCCAATGTTGGGAGTTATGCCTCTCCAGAGTTCATAAGGAGTCTTGTTATGGAATTTGTTGATAAGAGATCTGTTCTGAGTGAAGCAGGCGGTATTGATGGCTTCAGCCCAAAAATATTTCGGCAGCCTGGCTTCAGCAATCATGGTCTTACCAGCTTCAATGAGAGTTCTGTTCTTTCTCTCAACGACACCATTTTGTTGTGGTGTACCGGCAGCTGAGAAGTTGTGGTCTATGCCATGATCATCACAGTACTGAGCAATACCATTGTTCTTGAATTCAGTGCCGTTGTCTGATTCATCATGCTGATGATATCGCTTTCTTTCTGAGTTTGTAGTAGTCTGAATAACTTGGTAGCAACGGCATAAGTGTCATCTTTGTGACTGAAAGTTATCTAGAGAAATCATCTACTACAACCAAGGTATATCTACTTCCTCCAATACTTGCTGTAGATGTGGGGCCAAATAGATCCATATGTGAAGTTCAAGTGACTGAGTCAGACCGGTAACCAGATTTGAAGACGGCAAGCAAGCTTGGATAGATATTTGAAGTTCAAGTGACTGAGTCTCTTGTGCCATAGCCATGAGTTCTCACTGATGTTCTTAGCTACAAAACAAACATTAGCAACACCAGTAATAGCACTTAAGTCTACTGCATAAATGTTACCTTTTCTTTTGGCAGTGAGAAGGGTTTCATTGGAAGCAATGTCTTTCACATAGCAACTGGAAGTAGTAAATACACATTGCATTCCTTTATCACAGAATTGTGATATAGATAGAAGGTTGTGTTTCAGACCATCCACAAGAGAGACCTTCTGTACAGTAACTGCACCTCTCTTGATGGTACCTATACCGATGATTTTTCCTTTGGCATTATCACCGAAAACCACTGGGGGACCTGATGCTTCTGAGATATCGGCAAGTAGATCTGCAAATCCTGTCATGTGTCTTGAGCAGCCACTATCTAAAATCCACAAATCCTTGCTTGCACCAGTTGAGGCCATGAAGCATTCCTGAAATAAAAAGGTATGCTTATGGTCCCCCTTATTCTTGGGTCTGAGGGTTAGTTCCTCTTTGGCAACCACATCTGGCCACCACTAGAGGATGTAACCTCAGTGGGTCCAGATAGGTGCTTCAAGAGGCATTCATGAGCCTTGTGACCATAATCAGAACAATTAGAACATCTCACTTGATTGATAGGCTGTGGAGTCGGTAGAACGCCATTCTGTTTAGTCAGTGCATCGGCAGAACTAGGGAATTGAGCAGGCACAAACTTAGTAGGTTTAAAGGTTTTAGTGTTGCCTTTCTTTCCATTCTGTTTACCTTTGGCAGTTACCTTTTAGGTACTTGTCCATCGGCAGCAGATGTGGTTAGACGGCAGTACTAGCTCTGCTGATGTATTCACCAAGAATACCGTTATCGGAGGACTCAGTATCTGGCATACTTCTTAACTTCTGTTGTTCTTATCCAATTCCTTTTTTCTCGGTCTCATAAGTTTCAGTAGAGCTACTGCTACTGGAATCAAATCCTAACCCAGATTGGTCCTTATATGACATTTGGGTCTGTAGGATTGTTTCAACAGCAACTCTAGATTTTGTGTAAGAATCAACAATCCTTGAGAGATTATTGTTTCTTTTCACAAGATCTTCGATCTGAGCTATCAATACTGTTACTTGGCTTTTGAGATCCAGGTTTTCTTTCTTTAGAAGAACAGACTCAAGCTTATGTCCTTTGAGAACATTAAGTTCAGACACAAGCAAGTCATTCTCTGCAGAAATTCTATTGAAATCAGCAGCCATCACTTTATGAACGCTACTCAGCTTCTTCATGATCAATAAAAAGTTCATCCATTGTCTCTACCATTTCAGCTTTGGATAATTCAGGAAAGGGATCAGCTAAAATTTTGGGGGCATAGGAATAGATTTAGGAGAGAAGTTAGGTAGGGAAGAGATGGGTTTCGATAGGCTTTTGGCAATATGGGATGCTCGGTGAATGAGAATTTCCTGGTCATTGGTAAGGGTTTAGGTTTGATGGCAGTGAATTGAATAGAGTTACACTGACCATAGAGAGAGGTTCCCACTTGGTGAACTCTGTATCCATTTGGGTTCTCTGCTTTGACACTAATCTCTTTGAAGTGTGGTTGAGGTCTTCTAGTAGCTTCTTCTCTGACTGGAGATCTTGGAGGAGATGGATCTCGGTAGACAGGAGTCGGCAATGTGGATGTATCGGCATCTTCCAAGTCTAGGGCGACAAAGCTTACATCGCATCTTCATCTTCATCGGCATCTTCATCTGAGTCAGTTTCACACCAAACCGGCAAGGCCTTTTCTGTGCTTTCATCGGCAACAAAGCTTCGAGACTTGGGATGTCTCTTGTTGAATGACTTCCTCACATACTTATATTTGGTTGAGGACATTTAGAAGCAAAGTGACCAGGTTTTCTGCAGTTGAAGCAAACGAGATCACCTTTGTTGTTCTTTCCATCGGTAGCACTTTGTGATGGTTTGTTGTAACTTGCTGGTTTTGAAAAGTTGGTGTGAATGATGATTTGGTTGCTGGTAGCTTCCTTTGGCATCCTTTTGAAGTCCTTAAACCTTTTGTAGTTC
>JAOWBW010001188.1:104116-165336 GCA_026119855.1 Campanula takesimana | reverse complement strand
AGAAGAGCAGCAAGGCTGCGTCGACTTCAGGTATCTATATGATAGATATTCTCCTTTCTACCACTGATTCTTGGTATTGGATACCGGATGTGGTTCTCACATTTGTCTAAATGTGCAGGGACTAAATAATAGGAGACTGCTTAAAGAAGGTGAAGTAGATCTACGCGCGTGGGGAATGGAGCAAGAGTTGCTGCATTAGCCGTAGGGACTTATGAAGTCACTTTACCTTTCGGATTAATTCTTGTTTTGAACAATTGTTATTATGTTCCGGATTTAAGCAGAAATATTATTTCAATTTCTTGTTTGGATAATGAAGGTTTTAAGTTTTTTTTTATTGAGAATAAGAAATTTTCTATTTATTTAAATGATGTGCTTTATGGTATTGCTAATTCATTTAATGGCCTTTATATTTTGTGATGTCAAGAATGAAAATAATGTCTATCATGTAAATAAGAAATCTAAACCTAATGATGTAAATCATACTTATTTGTGGCATTGCCCGTCTTGGTCATATTAATGAGAAGCGTATCTCAAAACTCCATGGGGACGGACTTTTGGGTTCATGTGACTTAGAGTCTATGACACTTGTGAGTCGTGTCTTCTTGGAAAAATGACTAAGACACCTTTTACCAAGTTGGGTGAAAGGGCAAGCGACTTATTGGGGTTGATACATTCCGATGTATGCGGACCATTAAGTAGCAATGCTAGGGGAGGATTTCAATACTTCATAACCTTCACTGATGATTATAGTATAGATTTGGGTATGTTTACCTATTGAAACATAAAAGTGAAGTATTTGAGATATTTAGAATATTTTCAAAATGAGTAGAAAAACAACTTGGCAAAAGTATAAAGGCACTTCGATCAGATCGAGGTGGTGAATACTTAAGTCAAGAATTTGACGATCATCTAAAGAATTGTGGAATAGTTTCACAATTGACTCCGCCCGGAACACCACAATGGAATGTGTGTCTGAGAGGAGAAATCGGACTTTGTTAGACATGGTTCGATCAATGATGAGTCAGTTGATCTTTCCAATATCCTTTTGGGGTTACGCCCTAGAAACCGCTGCTTTCACACTAAATCAAGTTCCAACTAAATCGGTTCCAAAGACTCCATATGAGATGTAGAGTGGAAAGAAACCTAGTTTATCTTTCATGAGGATTTTGGGTTGCGAAGTTTATGTCAAGAGACTTATCTCTGACAAACTAGCACACAAATCTGATAAATGTATTTTCGTGGGATATCCTAAGGAAACTAAATGATATTACTTTTACAACCGAGAGGACAACAAAGTGTTTGTTGCCCAAACTGGTGTCTTTCTAGAGAAAGAGTTTCTCTCCAAAGAAATCAGTGGGAGTAAAATAAATCTTGAAGAAATTCGAGACCAGAAAATAACATTGAACCAATAGTGGAACAGAACAAGAACCACAAGGAGTTGTGGAACCTGTTCAAAATACACAAGCATCTCGCAGATCTAGTAGGTTACGATCCGAGCCCGAGAGATATGGATTTCTCGTAACGGATAGTAATGAGGTAGAAATCATTGAGAATGATGAACCGTCAACCGAGAGATATGGATTTCTCAAATGAGTATGCTTGCTTGACTCTTCTTGAGTTGAACTAATGACGGATCTTCGGATGCAACTAGTGCTGTGGCCCAACTTTATCTGAGCTGCACCTTGTGCTTTTGATCTTGGAGAAGGGGGTGTTGAATTGCAGAAACATTGGGATTGGCCGTGGCATTTCCCGCTATAACCCTGTTTTGATTAGAGTTTAGCATATTGAATCTTTTTCCTTTTCTCTAAGACTTCCTTCAAAATCTCGCTTTGAGTTCTAACAAAAATCATCAACTTCATTCATAACATCGGAGTCTTCATTTAAAACCAAGAGGCCTTTGACTTGAAGTGTTGAGAGACCCTTGAATCTTGATTGCTCTCATGGAGCCATAAGACTACTCCACATTGCACTTGCTCGAGTATTGTTGCCCAAAAGTCTGTCGGTCGCGAAGCCCTAATACTTCCCTTTTCTTGAATTACTGTAATGCCGTAGCCCAAAAGATTGTAGATTGCGAAGCCCTTGAAGACCTTCGGTGCCGAACTGAGGGAGCTTCCAATGTTGCACATGACTTGGCTGGGGATACTGCCGAGGAGTTAATTGTTCTTTGCCGAGGGAGCCTTTAAGACTTGAACGTAGCCCCTAGAGTGCCATCATTAATTGCGAGAAAGGTCCATCCTTGATTGGGGGAACGAGCACGGGCACACGTGACAAGAGGGCTTTTTGACATCCCTTTTGAGAGACTTTGAGGATAGTCTCACACATCTTTTTCGAGCATAGCCCCTAGGGCTTATTGATTGTCAAAAGAAGCCCTTGTTCTCGGGTCATATAGCCCCTAGGGCGTCACCATTTGTTGAGCAAAGCAAGAGTGACTCGTCCTCGTGTGAGGGAATAAACATGAGAGGATATGGCAAGAGCTACTCCATTTATCGGGAGCCTTTCGGCGTACTTTAGAAGCACATACTTGGAGAAGCCTTGAAAACTGAGACACATGTTGTTGCTATTTGCTGCCCAAGCCAATTGACTAGCTAGGGATTATTTGTGCAACCTCGTGCCCTTTTATGATGGGCTTGTTCTCGGATGGATCTTGGTTACCACGGGCCTTCTTTTCATGAACCAAAAAATGCACACTGCTGGAGAATGATGCCGATAACCCAAGACAACCTTTGATGGTGCTATATCTTGTCGATCCTTTTGCAATCCCAAAGTTGACTCGGTGGGGAATTGACTTGCTGAGGAGATTCAATGTAGAACTTGTCTTCTTTAGAGGCCGGGGATCAGCATTTCTCTTTCCCTTCTCTCTCTCACTCTCTCATTTTTTTTATGACGCACCTGTTTTTTGCCTAGACCGCCATTTTGGGTTTTCAATCTAGCGGGCATCTCTTTTGCGTCTTCATCATTTTTTCTTTGACTCAATTGATGAGGAAGTGTGCATTGACTCTAGCTGAGGAGATAAGACATGTGATTTTGCGGTGGAGACCTTTTGTCACTAATGATGAGTGACATTGACTTGACTAGGGAAGTGTCCCTAGTATTGACATGTATTTTTTATTGAATTGAATGACTCGCGAAGGCAAGTAAGTCATTAAGAGAGAAGAGAAGGAAAGCCCCAATTTGATTGCAAGAAATTGGGAGTGTGCAGAAAGAATAGAAGTCCCTAGACTCGACAAGGAGCGCGAAATGATTCCAAATCTAAGAAAGTTGTTCAATCTTTTTGGTGATTAATTCATTGGCAAATGAATCGTACAAAGATGTCTTGACAAGTTCGAGATGAAGGCCGATCACCATAACGCGCTAGGGCTAAACATATCTTCTTTCTTGCATGAGACCGGACCCGCAGGTTGCCTACGTTCCTCCAGTGTAGAGGCTCAGGTCACCGTAGTTCTTGTGAATTCTCCATTCTTCGGGATGGAATTGTTGTTTCGTCGTGATTTGTTGTTCTTGTCGGTTCGTCGTTCATTGGTGGAATGATGTTGATCTTGATGTGAACTTCTTTGATTGAGGGGGATTTTATTATTATTATTTTTTATTATTATTATTTTTTTTTTTGTGCTCTAACTTTTGCCTAGGTTGATTTGAAGAGTTCAACCTAGCGAGCATTTTTTTTTTTTTTTTTTTTTTTTTTTTTTTTAATCCCCCTTTGAAAACTTTGCTTAATGTCTCCATGGTTGTTGCTCCACCTTTATTTGTCGCTTGATGTCTTGGATTTGATGTTGTCGCCTTCGTCACGATGTTTAGCCCCTAGGCGTTCAAGTGATGGCCTTCGTTCCAAAACTTGTTTAGACATCTTTTCATCATTTTGCCAATAATTAGATTGAACAACTTGGAAGAGTGTATGAGGACAAGAACGACTTTTTATTTGATGATGAGACTTGACTCAAAATTTCACATTAATTGGACAAAGAAAACTTAATGCACACTTAAGAGGACTTTGACTCTTCTTTTTTTTTTTTTTTTTTTTTTTTTTTTAATTCCTATTACTAGGTAGAGAAAGAGAAACGGAGATTGTTGTTGTAGTCCCCATTGTCGTTGTAGTCTCCTTGTGGCATGATTTCTTGTAGAAGCCCCATTTCGAAACCAAATCATTCTTATTTGATGAGTTCTTGCATGTTGGCACTCTCTAAAGGTTGCTCTTCACCCACAGTAAATTCACCGTTGTCGAACAAATCTTGGATGATGTTTCGGAGAAGGAAGCACCCTTCGGTAGTATGGCCACTATGCTTGTGGTAGCCGCACCATTCACCATGTGCATGATTCTTCGGTATCGTCTTCGGCTTGTACCTCTCCAAAGGCTTGACCTTTCCGCTTGCCACCAAAGTTTCAAATGCTTCGGATTGGGTTACTCCTAGGAGAGGAGTGAAAACTCGGTTGTTGGCGGTACCTTTGTAGCTTTTGAGGGACGGGCCACTTGAGCATGCTTTACCCTTAAACTTTGCTTTGCCGTCGGTGAGCTCTTGCAAACGGGCTTTGAGTTCAGAAACCTCTTCCTCGTGAATTCTTCTTTCATAATCAAGATGGGCCTTGAGTTCGGAAACCTCTTCTTTGTGAATCCTCTTGTCGATATCGAAACGGGCTTGCCACAAATTGTCTTTACGGCGGACATCCTCGACAATCCTATCCATTTGTTCCCCCATTGATTTCATTATGTTGAGTAACCCTTCGTTGGATACGAAATCATTTCCACCATTGTTGTTGTTGCCGTTGGAAGCCATTGGACCTATTGGAAGAACACGGTTGATCTTAGGTTGGCCCCACAAACACCTTTTGAGTAAAATAAATTTAACCCACAAACACGAAAAAGACTCAACCATATAAATAAAATGACTCTTTTTTTTTTTTTTTTTTTTTTTTTTTTTTTTTTTTATTTATTTACAAAAGTCGGAAGGACGTGGTCCTTTTTTGGGGTTTCTAGAAAAATAGTGGAATCGTCACACTAGTATATAGACCTTCTCGCGGTCCCATATACTCATCGGATTCCACCACGCTTGTGAATCCTACATGTATCGGGATTAAAATAAATTAATGTAGTAAATCATACATGCGGGGACGGGTTTTTTATTTTCGTCCAAGATAGCCACTTTTGGGGACGGAGTTTTATTTCGTCCATTGCAACAAATTGGCATGTATGATTTGAAAACATTAGTTTAGGGAAATCTCGGTACATGGAAACCGACTTGAGTCACGGAGTGTTAGACCCTAGACTAGAATTGTGTGGTTTGTGCTCGGCTTGAATATGAGGCTCAAAGGTCACCCCCGGCATGTAGTCATGAACTACGCCACGGGCTGAGGTTTACCGCTTCGAAAGAGTCAAGGTCTGGTGGAGCTTGAAACTTCCTAGGACGGGCCTCGACGGGTTTGGGGTTGGACTTGTGCGACTCGATAGTGAGCAGTTGATAAGAATATGTGCATGTAGTGTGAGGTCTAACATGTGACAAGTCATTTTTTTTTTTTCAAAGAAAAAAAAAGAAACAAATAAGCACGTATTTACAACTCCCGAATCACCCATGTGACCGGTAAAAATAAACAGAAAGTAAAATAAATTGTATGTAGGCCCGGTGCCCACACACTGTCATTCTGCTCTGTTCTGCTTTCTGTGCACTGTTCTGTTTCTGGAAAATTGCCCAGAAGCGCACCCCTCAGGGAAGTGATGTGGGAAGCGCGCGCATTGCGCAATGAATATGGGAGGCGCGCGCATCTGGGTTACCTGTCAGAATGTTAGAAGAAACTGCGGACTCAGGGGATTGCCCTAGTCCCAAATTATGTAACTTTCCCCTGCAGAAACTTGTTAGCACAGAAATATGAAATTGAAGGACGAGAAGGAAGACGGGCGATTCTGGTAATTGGGGTCGGACGCGCGCGCTTTAGGCTAAGGAGGCCAGAGGCGCGCGCTTCCCATCCTTTTTACCAGAATGGCCAGAAAACAGAAATTAGAACACCAAAAGTTAAGAACGCAAGTTTAACCCTCTAAATCGTCCCCAGCGGAGTCGCCACTGTAGATACCCCGGGAAACCACAACTTGGCTAGAGCGGTGAATTATCCTAGGATGTCTAACTTGTTTTAGATTGTTTAGAGTCGCCACCTATGTTTTTAAAGGAATATAAGAAAAACCTAGAAATAGCCTAATTTATGTACAAAACCAGAGATTCGGGAGAGAAGGGTTCGGGGGTTAGGTGACGGAGTGGGAAGTACTTAAACACCCACTCCGCCCCGCTTACGCGGGTCTTGCTACTATTGGTGTTCTAATATTTACATGTCCTTCAATTAATTAAATAGAAATGTGCTAACAATTGTGATGAGAAGAAAAGGGAAAATAAAATAGAATTGTTTTATTTATTTAATGATAAAGATTACATGTAACAAGTAATGTTAAAGAATTACATTAAGGGATGAAGAGAAATTAACATGGTGAATTAAAGTTAAGATTAAAATGTAGGGAGATAACCTTAACTAACTTCAATATGTGAAGTAGTCATGTTGGTCATGTCCCATTAATGGGGATTGCATACATCAAGAAGAAGAAAACAAAGGAAGAAAATGGAGTTGTACCTTGAGAAAGGACTTGGAACCTTCACTTGAAAGTGTTGTTGTTGTAATGAAATTGTTGTAGAACAATTTGTTGTATAAAAACTCTTGTTGGAGAATTTGTGTAGAGAATTATGTATAGTGTAGGTGTAGTGAAAATGTGAGATCAAGGTCTAAAAAATGAGGTCCTTTTCCAAGGTAGGAGATGATGGTTTTTATAGGTAAAAAAGAGAGGGAAATGGAGGGAAATTGGTCATCCATGTGAAATAGAATGAGCCAATCACAAATAAGATAAATGAATAAAAGAAAAATAAAAGAAATAAAAGAAATCAAATAATAAATGAAAGAAATATTAGTTTTTGGGAAAAGGCTTAGAATTTGGGATTGGGAGTTAATGAGAAAAGGGGGGATGAATGTGGATGTAAAAAGATGGTTTTTGTGATCAAGAAAAAATGTTTGTAAATAAGAAAAGGGAGGGAAATAAGGTGCAATCCGTTACTGCCAAAGTGGGAAGCGCGCGGGTCCGGCTTTTGGGGCGGGATGCGCGCGCGGCTCACAGGCAGTGCCGGAAGCGCCCGCGGGTGAAAAATGACAGAATGACCCTAAAAGTTAACTCTGTTATGCAGTTTAGTCCAAAACTAACGGAATCAGTTAGGAACTTAACCGAAGTAACAGAAATCAACAAAATAAGTTAAATAAAAATACTTTGTATGCAATCGGGGTGAGAGGTCCAAGGCGGGGTGTCTACAGTTTCACATTTATGTTTGTAGTCTATTTTACATTTTGGTATGCAATTCAAGTTAATTAATCTACGTATAGTATCATAATTAACATGTCCTAATCTACCATGGCACAAATTAGAGGACTCAAGCAAGTAAGCAGAAGAATTATTCATTTCATTAACTTTTGGCTTATTAGCCATTACATTTGCAACCATACCACTTGGCTTATTAGCCATTACATTTTCTTTCACAGCCATTCCACTAAGCTTGAACATACCATCACTCACATAGCCTTTGCCTACAAACATTCCACTCTTAGACAATGTCACCATATCGGATTCAAACACAACACGAAACCCGTGCTTAACCAAAAGTGAACCGGACACTAGATTTTTTCGGATGTCGGGAACATAAAGCACATTACTAAGAGTCACCTCTTTTCCGGAAGTCATTTTGAGCACCACATTCCCTTTACCCTTCACCTTGGAGGTAGCCGAATTTCCCATAAACAATGTTTCTCCACTTTCAAAACCTTCAAATGTACTAAACATGTCCTTGTTGGAACACACATGTCGAGTAGCCCCGGTGTCGATCCACCATTGATTTGGGTTTGAACCCACCAAATTTACCTCGGAAATTACCGCCACCAAAGTCATATCGGCAACTTCATTTGTCATAACATCAACCATATTAACTTGCTTTAAGATTGTTAGACAAAATATGAAAAACTAACAGAATAATATGAATGAAAAACAGAAGCAGAATTTAAAATAAAATTGAAACAGTAAGCAGAAAATTAAAACCAATACTGTAAATTGCCCGAGTCGTGTGAAACACACTCTCCTTAAAGCAATTTCGTCCCCTCACCAAATTGTGCGTGAGGATTTGTCGGACGGTTGCTTCCCAGGATGAAACGGCGCGGACCGGAATGTAAGTGCACAAAGGAACTTCTGGCGAATTGATACTGAGCTTGGTCTTGATCACCACCAATGCAGAATGCAGGAGAGCAACAGAAAGAGGGGTTTATCAATATCCAACAAAAGAAGATTGCAAGGGACTGTTGGTGGAACATTTCGTGTGTGTAAACTGGTGGAGTAGGTCTGTTAATATAGCACTCAAAGGTAAACTGAAGGGAGGAATTAACACAGAGTTAATTTGGAAGCCTAAGTGTTTCAGCTTACCAAAACTGATTAAGAAACTCAAAGGCATGGACTGTTTTGTCCAAAAAAAGAATAGCAAAAAGTGGGTTCGCGCGAGCAAACCATTTCGGGGCTCCATTCGTGTCCGCAGGACGCGCTCGCACATGAGTTCGGTAGCCGGTAGGCAAATCGGGCCCTTGATTTGCACCCCCCTGCGCACCTGTGCGAGAGAGAGAGCCTCTATGCCACACATTCATACCACTATGGAAAGCATTGTAGTATATAAACTTACCCACTTTCACATATTTTTTCAATATGGCATACATGATAGATCCAATTGCTAAAGCAATTGGAATCCTAATCATGTATTCTTACTCATCAGTCTTCTAATAAGACTAAATCTTGTTAAGACTAATGCCATTAGACTTTTGCAAGCAACCTCTCCAAGAGTCTTGCATAGTGAACTTTTCACTAGCTTGTCTTTATTAGTACTTTGACTTTAACCAATCAACCTTTTAGATTTATCTCCATAAATCTAAATTCCAAAGTTATAAGCGGCTTTATCCAAGTCTTTCATTTAGAAACTCTTTCAAAATGAATTATATGTCAACCACATATTGTAATCACAAGTTTCATCTTTGATGAATTCAAACTCTTTGAATAATACATCAAAATGAAATTTCACTCCAAGTAGTTTGCTTCAATCCATCTTATGGATTTCTGCAACTTTCATATTTTATTAGAATTTTATGGATCAAAACTTTTAGGTTGTATCAAACACATCCTAAAGTAAGTTCCTGTTAAGGAATGCTGTTTTGACATCCATTCGTCATATTTCATATGCACCTTGCGATCCATGTCCGTTTTCTCCTAGAAAACTCATTTTCTATCATTTGGTTTTTAAGCCTTAGGGTAGAACAATCAAGTTCGAAACTTGATTATGATACATTGATTGCACTTTTAGATTTTATGACTCCAAGTCATTGATCTAAATTCGAAGCGGACTTTTCATCTTGATAGATGATAGGTCAATCATTCTTAATGATGTCTTCCTTATAACTTTCTATTACGAGAAATCAATATTTCTTGTTTTAGATAATATCATATCAGTTATGCAAATATCTTGTGTAGGAACGCTTCCTATGCGATTGCTTATTAAATAAGCATTCATGTGTTTCAGATACTTCTAAAGTTCTAAACATATGATAGCAAGTCATAGGATAGTTGACATCCATAGATTCATCCACATGTATCTAATTTATGTCTTTGTCCATCCTTAAGGCTTTAGGTTTATTAAGAATAAGATTTATTAAGAATTCATAACTTCCATTCTTGCTTTAGAACAATTCTTAAGCTCATGCTAGGTCAAGGAAGTCAATCTTATTCTCTTTAAGTGGGATCTATCGCAGTAATTAAACATGATTATAGTTTAAAACATTCTACAAAATATGCAAATAAATATACACATATATTTCAAACCCTTATCATTTAGAGACTTATAATGTATTTCATAAATACTCCCACTAAATTATACACCTTCAAATACAATAATTTTACAATATAATTTAAGTGGGCTGAGATCCATATTTCACTTAACTTTGAGTCGGCTTTGGCACGACTGCTCAAAATAAGCTATTTAGGTAGATAACTCCTTATCAATCACATCATATGTGACTCTTAGATCCTTTATGAGATTTTAGACATCATATATCTAACATGTTTTAATCTCATCTATGCCTTAGGCCCAAAACTGTTTTGATAGCCTAATTAAGTCAAACCATTTTAAACGTATAGGAATCACTGTTTCCTCATCTTGCTCATACACTGATAAAATTAATGCACCTCGCTTTGGCAGAGCCCATAACAAAATTCTCGGTGTACTCACAAGTGTTTTAATCATGGATTGACACATGACTTAAGTTTTAAGAAGGTTTATTTGCTTAGAGACATGCATCATATATTTAATTATGTCAAACATAATGTAATATAGTCTTTGCATAATGTATGTTAACTAATCAAATTAATTAACTGAAGCAAAATCTTGTGATTCAATTATGAAGCAACTTTATGGGGACAGAATCTAAATTATCTGTAAACAATTTACAGATTGGATATTTCATTCGTATTCCCAGAAACAAGGCGTAAGCCTGCCATTGGTCTATACAATGAATTAATCCAAATTTAGTTCCTCCTCTTGCAAACAATTTGCACTTTGTTCATAGGGATAAATTCTGAAACTTTTGAATCCGCAAAACATCTATAAATGAGAGAACAAAGCGCACGGTCGAAACTAAGCCAAAAGGTATCCACAATCCCGTACTAAAAATCAAGAAACCAAGTAATTTTGTATACGGCCGATACTAAGCCAAAAGGCATCCACAATTCCGTATAGAAAAATAACTTGTTTCAGGATCATTCATTGTCTCAACAATTACACAGACTACAGCAATTCTGAACTCTTCAGAACTCTGATTTCTGCAATTTTCAGGATTAAATCATATTTCAGGAAACACGGTTTCGAAAACCAGCCATCTGAAATCAGATTCAGTTTCTGATTCGAATTCTGTAAACGATTTACAGAACAATCAGAAAATCCAGAAACAAAACAAAACTATCCAGAGAAAACAAGACCATTCGTACGGCTATCATGGAGACGTACACCACCTATGCCACCGTACGGTGGTGTTCATCAGTTTCCCCAAATTTCCAGAATTTCAGAAATTCGATCAATCCCATTATCGTGTTCATGCATTAATCAGCTTAAACCAACACAAATTTACAGATTACGAATTTAACTAGATCTGATCAATATCATGAATAAACAATTTATTACATACATAAATTAGATCTAAATTATCAATAAACATAATCCAATTATTTATTGATAATCCCAAACATGCAATTATTCATATGAATCAAATCAATATAATAATTACATAATCCTCATCTAATCATGCTCATGAATTTCATATCTCATGTATAAAACTCAAATCACACATTCATCTTATCATCATGCAAAATCATATAATCGAATTAAACAATTTAAACATGATATATTAAAATAAACAACGATGAACGGGGCTCTGATACCACTGTTGGGTTTTGATGCATCATGCGCAGCGGAATAAAACATATAAATTAAACACCCAAGAGCCTGGATCTGTGCATGTTGATTAAATAAATACAAGATGAAAAAAACATACCCTTGAAGATCGAATCCATGAACATGGACTTTGAGGTGCTAACGCAAACACCCTCTATCGGTATCCACATGTTTACGGATATCAAGAACACCTTCTTGATCTGGATTGCTAGACCCAAGGCTTGATCAAGAAATGGTTTCTTCATAGAAATTATTATCTTCATTGATTATTGTATTTTGATGATCATGGATCACAAAATAAATAATCTTACCTCTCTATAATTTATTGTTTCTAAAACAATTGTTTGTGATTTCCAAAATCACCATTAGAGGCTATCAAACCCGGCTGCATATCTTATATGAGGGTCTAACCTAATTCTGTTTGGGATCGGGATTCCTTGTCGTACAAGAAAACCAAACAAACTGACCAGAATCGAGGACCTAGCCGTACAGCTCATTAAGAGCCGTACTCCACGAAAGGCGCCATAGAGTGGCCAGTTAATTTTCCTAGAAAATCCGCCTTTTAACAATCCGTTCTATTGTGTGTGACCCAATAGGATTATACTATGTTGGCAATGAGTCCAAACCAGTCAGAACCCGTAAGTCATAAGCAGACTCTAGCTGTAGATACCCCGGGGCGGGGGCCACGGCTTAGGCTAGAGCGCGCGAGTTACCCTAGGATGTCTAATTGTGTTTTAGAGTCGCCACCCACGTTTTTGAGGAACGTAAGAAAACCTAATGTTTATGAGCCTAAGTTTGATTTACGAAAACAGAGATTCTTTGGGATGAGGGGTTCGGGGGTTAGGTTACGAAATGGGAAGTACTTAAACACCCATTTCGCCCTAGCAAAGTCGGTATTGTTTGTTCATAATTCACTTTTAAAGATAAATGTGTTCTTCCTATTAAAATGATGATAAAAAGGGGTTTTAGAGTTAAAATGTAGGGAGATGACTCCTAGGCCAATTCAATGTAATGAAAGGACCATTGGTGTCATGTCTCAAATGGTTTTGGGTGATTGCACATTTGATTGAAGAAGAAGAAGAAGAAGGAGAAGAAGAGAAATGCTTAAGACATTTACCTATAGTATCCTTCCAAAAGAGAACCTCTTGTAAAGCCTTGAAGAAGAGGTTGAATACTTTGTTGAAGAAATACCAAAGGAAAGGTCTAGGAAAGAAGTGAGTAAAAGGTCTAAAAATAATGATTTTCAAGGTCCTCCTTCCAATGATGGATTGGAGGGGTTTTTATAGTTGAAAAATGATTGTTTTTGGAGCCAAACTGAGTCTCCAAGAAATCTTTCCCGAGCAAAATCATGTATAATGAGCAAGGGAGAGATTCTTGGGCAGAATCTGTAACTGACACGCCCCAGAAGCGCGCGCATCCCACCTAGGCGGCGGAAGGCGCGCGCGTCTGGCTTCAGGAGGCGGAGGCGCGCAACTCTGAAAAGCAATTTTTGACAGAATGGACTAGAAAGTTAGAACTGTTATTCAGTTTAGTCCCGGGACTTAACGGAGTCCGTCTGGAACTTAACCAAAGTAACAAAAACTAACAGAAAACACTTAGAAGAGGGAGAAACATAAAACCAAGTGTGCAATTGGGGTGAGCGGTCCAAGGCGGGGTGTCTACAGAGCCCCTCGGCGGCGTGGATTGCGAAGCAAACGCGCCGACGAAAGACAGACATCCGCCTAGGACATCACCAAGAAAAGGAAAAGACTCGATAAAAGCAGGAATTTGAAATTGCGGGGATAGAGGTGCGCTCCCTGTGTGAGTGGCTTTGAGAGATAAAGATGCGCTCCCTGTGTGAGCGGCTTTGCCAATAGCGGGATCGATTTGCTGAAAACGGGATCTGTTTGCTGGAAGCGGGATCTGTTTGCTGATAGTGAGATCCGTTTGCTGGAAGCGGGACCTAGAGGACCGTTTTCTTGAAGTGCGGGACCTAGAGGACCATTTGCTGAAGTGCGGGACCTAGAGGACCGTTTGCTGAAGTGCGGGACCTAGAAGACTGTTTGCTAAAGTGTAGGACCTGGAGGATCGTCTGCTGAAGTACGGGACCCGGAGGACCGTCTGCTGAAGTGCGGGACCCAGAGGGCCGTTTGCTATAGTGCGGGACCCGGAGGGTCGTCTGCTTTGAATGGATGTAGATTTTGTTTGATGAGGAAGCAGTGATTCTGTGGTTCATCCCGAACCAAGTTGTTGTCGTGAGTCGTACTTTGATGTTGACTGTTTGACTTTGACTTTTGATGGGGTGCGGGCACAATTGACTGCGGAGTGCTTTGTGCTGGGGATGAATTGTAAAAACTGATTTTAGAGAACTAACGGCGTCTGTTACGAATCTCACTCAGCTTGTAGTGGTGGAGCTAAAAACTCAGATGAACATGGATGTGACACCTTGATTCCCGCGTGAGGAGTTGTGTTTGAATTCCTCAGGGAGCAAAGGCGCGTGCGTCTGGTCTTCGCTATGGGAAGCGCGCGCGTCTTAGTGACATAGCGGGGGGCGCGCACATTCCGTTCCAGTTCAGCATACATAAACAGACAGTTCACTTTTTCGGCGAGTTTTCAAAATTTCGAAGAGCCCTCCAAATTCTGAACCAAATTTTCACAGAGAAATCACCCCAAAACACTTTTTTGTTGTTCTAGGTGCGATTCTATCATAGAAACGATGTCGGATCGTCAACAATCCCTTCTATTTGAGATGCCACAGGGCGAGGAGCCCGAGGTTAGAATTGAGGCGATGGACCCGAGTTTGCTCACGTATCAGCCGCATACCCATATCTCCCACTTTGTCACAGCGGGATTGGTAAGAATCTTTCATTCTCTTTGTGATTTTTGCACTTTTGGGGCTGCTCTGTTTCACCCGTATTTTTTCGCTGCAACTTCTTTTGTTGATTGTCGCTGTTAATTTGCTGCAAGAAACATGTTCGGATTTTGTCCATTTTCTAGCCGTTATGTTGACGAAATTTTCGTTGTTTCTTGTTTCTTTTCAAGAGTGGAGCCGCCTGTCGGAGATTCGAGGCGGAGCTCATGGACCGGTCACCATTTGGAGTAAGCTGCCCGAGAATGTCAGGGCTCGGGTTCAGGCCACCCATTTTGGCCTCTTTATTACCAGTCTGCCGGCGTTAAAGAATGATCCGAATGTTATTCAGGCTCTGAGAGAGAGATGGTGGGACACCACCCATACTTTCCATCTGCCTATGGGAGAGGTCACGATGACGCCCACTGATTTCATGGCATTGACTGGTCTGCCGTTTGCGGGGGAGCCTGTCCCTTGTGTTTAGAGAGGGACCCTTCGGACTGCTGACGAGCTGTTGGCCCTGGTTGACTGTGGTTTCCCGGTGAAGAACTACCGAGTCACTTGGGGGAGCATCCGTCGGTATTTTAGTATTCTTGCAGCCGAGCCGTTGGGTGTCACTGTTGAGCGGGTCGATGCTATGGCCCGTTGTTTTATATGGTACCTGTTGTCTCATACTCTGTTTGCCAGTGGAGGATCATCGACTTATTTGGCTTTGCTTGATTTGTTGGTAGACTTGGACCAGGCCGGTCAATATAACTGGGGCGCAGCGGGCTTGGCTGCTTGTTATCACGGCATGGATCTGACCAGCCGTTCGACCACTAGCTCGGTCACGAGCTTCAGCCTGTTGTGGGAGGTATACTGCTTTCCCTTCTCTTTTCAGCTTTCTTGTCATTTCTCTACTGTATTTTAGAACCGTCATTTAATTCTGCTCTTGTCTCTGTTTTGCAGCTATGGGCCTTTGCTGTCTTGGAGCTGAGGGACTTCAAGATTAACAGAGAGGGTCAGCCCCAGTATCCAGACTGTGTGAGGTGGTCGTATAGGGAGAGGAATGTGAGGACTGGCACTGTTCCCATCGACCTGCTTTCAGCTCGACGCCACTTGGATGCTTTGAGGCCAGAGGCTGTCGCCTCTTCTTTGTTCCCGTGGAGAGCTATTTATGCTTTTATTAAGCATACTCTGATTCCCACCCGCTCGAGACTTCTGATGAGCTCAGTGGAGTGTATGGAGATGTATCTTGGAGAGAGAGTGTTATGGCAGCATGGTGGTCAGGTGACGGACTTCCACCACCTTCCTAGGCCAGCGGTTCCTGATGTTCCTCCTTTTTGTCCTCGTAATTGGAGGGCTCTTTCAGAAGCAGATCGGGCAGTCTACATTGTGGGGGTTGATGATGTCCCTTTCATTCATCTAGAGCAGGATTACGGTTTATTCTGGGAGCATAACCTCCAGCAGGGTTTCATGTTTACTGATCCGAGGGAGACACATGCTGCTCCACAGACTTCGGCTCGATTCTATCCCACCGGTGATGGATATTGGTTTGATCCACCTTTGCCTCCTTCATATTATACTTATTCAAACTTTGGGGTGTATGAGGAGCAGAGGGAGATTGTTCCTGAGGACATGTCGCCGGAGAGAGAGCCTCCTGTTCAGGCTGTTGTGGTATACTTTCCTGACTGCCTTTGCATTTCTCAGTTCCAGTCTTGCTTTTCTGTTCTTTGTATTGATGCAATTTTATTTTTATGTCCTTTGTTGTGACAGGTACCTGTAGCTGCTTATAGGCACTTGGGCAGACAGAACAAAGGGATGAGGAGGAGACTCCGTTAGCTGGAGGAAAGGGTGCTAGGGCTGTGCAGGGACATTGCCGCCATGACTAGAGATGCTGCTGGTGCTGTCTCCGGTGCTGCGAGAGGAGCTGCCCGAGGTGCTAGGGGCATGGACCGAGGCTGCAAGGATGCTGCACTGGATATTGATGAGGCTGTCACTTCGGCGAGGCAGTCACTGAGCAGGAGTCTGAGCCGAGGAGGTAGCCAGAGTAGGAGCCTGAGCCGAAGAGGTAGCCAGAGCCGGGGTGGTGCTAGTTCATCAGGGAGAGCTGCCAAGAGGACCCGGCATGATGTTGTGGTGGAGACATCTGAGGAGGAAGAATCTGCTGATGATGATGATGATGATGTTGACGAGGAGACTGAGAGCGGCAGTGGGGGTGGGCACGGTGCTGCCGATGATGATGATTCTGAGTAGCCTTCTAGGGAGGACGAGAGATTGAATTTTTTTTATTTACCTGTAATAAACATTTAGCATGTATTTACAATCCTAGCTATTTACTACGCTTTTTTAGTTATCTATCTAGGCTCGTTCCTAAGTGCCAAATAAATGTGTGCCCAAATGTGTTCATTATTGTTGCTTGAACTCCTTTTCTATGCTGGTATCTGATTTCTTGCAGGTTGAAGGCGTTTGATCGTGCCTGGGCTTCCTTCTTGAACTGACAAGGGCATGTTCTGTTTCTGTCTGCTGTAAAACGCGCGCACGTCTGGCTTTGGTCGCGGGAAGCGCGCGCATCTGGAATCGCTTGTCGGAGGCCGCGCTTCTGGCTTGCTGAATTCCAGCCCCTTTCTTTTCTGAGCAGGGCACTCCAACAGCTACAAATTCAAACCATTTTTTATCAGAATGATCACACAGCAATATTCTGCATCCTTTCCTTTACTTTATACCTCAAAATTCTTGTAGCGATGGCCCCGATGACCTTTACTTTTGAAGTCAAAGTTTCCGTTCCCGAAGGCGATAAGTCCTTCCCCATTGCTCCAATTATGAAGACGCATCCTAGCATCTTTGATCGTTTGGGAAGGCCAAGTGAGGATGTTGTTGCCGTGGATTCCGTGAAGCCGGTGGTCCATGTGAGGGATTATAGGCCTCATTATTTGCCTAAGAAGAAGAAAGGCAAGGGGAATTCTTCTCATGTGTGGAAGCGTCCTGTGGTTGTTCCGGTCAAAGCTCCTTCTAGCAAGGGAAGGGAGAAGGTTGTTGATGAAGCTCCATCTCACCAGAGTGTCTTTTCTCATCTTGGTGGTCTCGAGAATGCTCCGCCTCCATCCAAGAACACTAAAGGCCGTCCCCAAAAGCGATGGGTCCCCAAACCGAAGAAAGATTAGATATTTATTTTGTACCATCGAGATTGCAATTAGAATAGACCGCTTGTTTTAATATTTTAATGTTTTAAGCCTTTTAGTAGCTCAACGTTTCCATTGTAATGGCAAAGTAATTCACGAAATGAATAAAAATTGCATCTTGTTAATTTGAAATGATTTGGGTATTTGTTTATGTTTTAGACCGCACCCGAAGGTTGCCTACGTTCCTCCAGTGTAGAGGCTCAGGTCTCCGTAGTTCAAACAAACGAAGACCATTTTTTTTTGTGTGCACCCTGTTTTTTGCCTAGACCGCCCTTTCGGGTTTTCAATCTAGCGGGCTTCTTTTTTGCACGTGCTCTAATTTTTGCCTAGGCCGCCCTTGCGGGTTTTCAACCTAGCGAGCTCTTTTTTTTTTTTTTTTTTTTTTTTTGGTCTTCGTTTGTTAGACGTAAAATCTCTTCAATTTGTCAAGGTTGACTTCCTTTGGCAGCTGATCTCCGTCTAATTTCACAAGTCGGACTGCACCGCCGCTTTGTATCTTCTTGACTACGTACGGACCGATCCATCGGGGTCCCCATTTTCCAAAGGGGTTCATGGCATTAGGAGGGTGTTGTCTTAGGACCAAATCTCCCACACTGATGTTTCGGGGCTTCACCTTTTTGTTGAAAGCCCTAGCCATCCTTTGTTGACAGGCCCTCATACGCTCGATTGCCCTTAGCCTTTTCTCGTCGAGTAGGGCTAGCTGTTCATATTGACTTTGCATCCAATCGACTTCATTGACTTGGTTCTCGAGGAGGACCCGTAGGGATGGAACTTCGAGCTCTATTGGTAGTACAGCTTCGGAACCATATACCAGTGCATTAGGAGTTTCTCCAGTCGCTGTCCGTATTGACGTGCGGTAGCCCCATAACGCTAGAGGTAGATTTTTGGGCTAATCCCTTCCAGTGGAGGCCATTTTCTTCACAATGGTCTCGATTGTCTTATTAGCTGCCTCGACCGCGCCGTTTGCTTGAGGGCGGTATGGAGATGATTTGTGCTTAGTAATTTTGTATTCTACCAGGAGCTTCCATCTCCTTCTCAAAGTGAGAACCGTTGTCTGAGATGATCTCATGAGGGACGCCGTATCGGCACATGATGTGGGTTTTCACGAATTCAGCCACTTTTTTGGCGTTGAGAACTCGGTAAGCCTGTGCTTCGACCCATTTTGTAAAATAGTCCACGGCTACTAGGACAAAAGATTGTCCGTTGCTTCCAGTAGGGTGAACTTTGCCGATGATGTCTATACCCCAACAAGAGAAATGCCAAGGCGTAGTCATATTGTAAAGCTGTGAGGGTTGAGCGTGCTGTAGGTTGGCATGGAATTGGCATTTGGCGCACCTCTTGACTTTCTCGATGCAGTCCCTTTCCATGGTACTCCAATAATAACCCATGCGGAGTATCTTCTTGGTCAACATAAACCCGTTCATGTGGGTCCCACATTCACCTTCGTGGATCTCATGCATTATTTCTTGAGCTTCGGTCTCATTTGCGCATAGGAGATTGATCCCTTCGTGGTGTCTTTTGTAGACTCTGTCCCCAATCAGTACATATCGGGAGGCTAGCCTTTGCAACGCCATTTGAGACTTCTTATTGCTATTCTCGGGATAAGCACCATCCTTGAGGAAATTCATGATATCTGTGTACCACGGGGAGTTTGCTTGGACCTCGTTGATCTCAATACTCATGCAGTATGCCGGACTGTTTCGTCGGGAAATTTTGAAGTGCTTCACCATTTTACCCTCAGGCATTTCGACCAGTGAAGCGATGGTGGCTAGTGCATCAGCAAAACGGTTTTTGTCCCTTGGCAGGTAATTGAAGGTGATTTCTTGAAACTGTTCAACCAACTCCTCGAGATGTTGACCATACCGTTGCAGAGTCGAGTCTTGAATCTTCCACTTTCCGGATGTCTGATTGATGATGAGCAAGGAATCACCGAATACTTCTAAACTTGTGACATTTCTTTCGAGGGCTGCTTCGAGCCCCGTTATGCAAGCTTCGTACTCAGCGGTGTTGTTAGTGGCTTCAAATTCAAGGCAGATAGGGATTGGAGTATACATGTCCTTTAGATCAACAAGTAACATCCCTATGCCATATCCATGCTTATTGGCTGCGCCATCGAAAAAAAGTTGCCACTTATTTTCTTTTGTTGTATCACAAATTAAATGCTCGTCGGGGAACTGTACATCTTCCCCCTTCACTTCGTCACACGGAAATTCAGCAAGCTGATCACTGAACACTTTCCCCCTGATGGATTTGAGTGTGACGTAAGTGATATCGTAGCCGGCGAGCATGAAATACCATTTGGCTATTCTTGTTGACATGAAAGGCTTTTCGAAGATGTAGCGGAGCGGGTCCACTTTTGCTACTAACTTGATTGGGAAGGATTCCATGTAATGCTTGAGCTTTTGAGTAACCCAAACCAATGCAGCACAAGACTTCTCTAAGACAGAGTAGTTCTTTTCAGCTCCTTGAAACCGGCGGCTGACAAAGTAGATAGCATTCTCTTTTGTGGAGTCTCGCTGTTCTTGTGCTAACATAGCCCCTAGGGCTTCATCATTGATAGTGAGATAGAGAAAGAGAGGCTTCTCTTTGTGTGGTGGAACCAAAACTGGAGGGCATGTCAAGTAATGCTTCACTTGGTCGAAGGCTTCTTGGCACGCATCGGTCCATTCTAGAGCCACATTCTTTTTTAGTAGCTTGAAGATCGGCTCACACATGGAAGTGAGTGGTGCACAAACCGACTGATGTATTGAAGTCTGCCCATGAAACCTTTGATTTCTTTCTGCTTCTTGGGGGAGGCATGTCAATGATTGCCTTGATCTTGGACGTGTCGGCTTCAATTCCTCTTTCAGTGACCATGTAACCTAGAACTTTTCATCTGATGACCCCAAAAGTGCACTTTGCGGGATTGAGTCTCATTTTGTATTGTCGAAGCCTTTCAAAGAATTTGCGAAGATCGATCAAATGTTGGCCATTGGTTCCCTTCGAATGGATGATCATGTCGTCTACGTAGACCTCGATCTCTTTATGAATCATGTCATGGAATAGATCAGTAACAGCCCTCTGGTAAGTAGCCCCAGCGTTCCTTAGTCCGAACGGCATGACTGTGTAGCAGAAAGTGCCCCACGGATTTGTGAAAGCTGTCTTGTGTTGATCCTCTTCGGACATGAGAATCTGATTGTAACCGGCAAAACCGTCCACAAATGAGCGGACTTCATAGTTGGCAGTTGAATCGACGAGCATGTCGATGTTTGGTAGTGGAAAATCATCTTTTGGGGAAGCTTTGTTCAAATCCCTGAATTCCACACAAACTCGAACCTTGCCGTTTGCCTTTCTGACTGTCACAATGTTGGCTAGCCAAGTCGGATACTCAATGACTTTGATGAAACCCACACTGAGGAGCTTTTCAATCTCTTCTTTGACTTGTAGAGACCATACCGGCTTGATCTTTCTGAGCTTCTGCTTTACTGGCTTGGCGTCCTCTCTGATAGGAATTCTGTGCTCCGCGACCTTTCTGTCCAAACCAGCATGTCTTTGTACGACCATGCGAATACATCCACAAATTCTCTTAGCAGTGCAGTCAATCTGTCTTTGTCTCCCCCTTGAAGAAGCTGCCAATCTTCGTTTCTTTCGGCTCTTCGTCGGTACCCAGATTAACAACATGCAATTCCTCATCAGCCCCTAGACCATTTTCACCACGACAACGAACCTGTTGAGCTAGTTCATTTAGGTATGTTATGTTTTCGTGGTCTATTTCATCATAATTTGAATCGTTATTAACTTGTTCATTAAGTTCGTTATTAATTAATTCAACATTTATGATGTTTGCAATCTCGGGGTACTCAGAAATATCGAATTTTTCATTAGCAAATAAAGGGAACACACGCTTGGCTATTGCCTCCATATCCTCTTGGGTGAGGGCATTAGAAACACTCTCGGACTCGAAAGTAAGTGTGAGCCGCTCTTCCTTTGTTGCTGTACGGGGTATGCAACCCATTTCTCGGACCAAGAAATCCTCGGACACTAAGGGCCCCTTCGTTGAATACCAGTTGTTGATTGGCTCGGAGCTTGGCGGGATCTCACTGATGGTTTCCTTTCTAACAACGGTGTCGTAGATGGCATTGACTTGACAATCGTCCATGATGGCAAATTCTTCGAACATGGAGGCTAGATCGGATAGTTCTTCCCCCACGGTAATCTCTACCTCGGACTCTATAGTCACTTTCTTGCCCCACCACTCTCGGGGTGACATTGGAGTAGGCTCCCTTTCTTGTGTCGGTATTTCACAATCAGTGAAGATCTCGAGACCGGGCTTTCTGACGCCCTTGTCGTTAACCCACGGTTCGGGAAAGATCATGTACGGAACATCTTCCCCTTGGCGAACAAAGTAACCGTTTAGTGTGTTGCGGTAAGGTCTCAAGTCAGGGATTTCATATTGTCGACCTTCTTTGCGAGCTTGGGTCTTTTGATTCTTGACTGCTTGCTCGTATTTCAAGTCATCTTCAGTGGGCTCGTACCCAGACCAAACTTGTTCTTGACAAAAGGAATTTCTATGGGGTGTAATATCCCTTGTTGACGCTTCCCTAGGCCTAGACCGGGAAAGTGATTCATGTTCCTCATAATGCGGAGGATTTTAGGATTGCCGAGGGTCCATTGTCTGTTTCCCCCTTCTTTGTCGATGGTGTTGACGCCGGAGAGAGTGGCATCTTCTATCCCGTTTTGGACTTGGTGAACGGGTTATCCCCCACTTCTGTGGATGGTGACATTCTCGGCCATAATGGTGACTATCTCGTCCCCATTTCTGATCTTGACACACTGATGGAGAGTGGAAGGTATCGCATTGGAACGGTGGATCCAAGGTCGGCCCAGAAGTAAGTTGAATGAAGCAGGGACATCTAGTACTTGGAATGGGACGGACATAATCATGCTTCCAAATTCGATATCAACTTCTATCATTCCCATAACTGTACGGGCAGTGCTGTCGTACCCTCTAATGACTTGTGCAGAGGGTTGTAAGTCAGAGCTTTTGATCCCCAGTATGCCCATGACTCTGCTAGGCATTAAGTTGAGTGCAGAACCACCGTCTACTAGAACCCTTGAGGTGGGTTTCCCCCTTGCCCTTACTTTGAGGTAGATGGCTTCATTGTGTTCGGACCCAAATGGCAGGAGGTCCATATCGGCAAAAGTGATGACATTGCCGAAGTGAATGTGACCTATCATTGCTGTGAGGTCCTCAGGAGTTGTGTCGGGAGAGACTGATGTGTCATCCAAGTTCTTGATGACGAGGTCTCGGTGTCTCTTTGATGATGCAATAAGGTCCCAGATGGATATGTTGTCTTGCGTCTTCTTGAGTTGTGTTAACAAAGGATCTTCGGGTATGTCGCGTGTTTGCGATCTTTGAGAAGAGGTGTTGGTTCCTGCGGTATTGGGAGGGATTGCGCTCGTTGTTACTCGGCCACTGTGAGTGAGCACGTTCACGGTCCCTTGTAGCTTCTTCTTCCTATTCTCTAAGACTTCCCTCATAATCTTATCATAAGTAACAACATAACAAGAATTATCAAGTTTATTCATATCATCGGAGCCCTCATTCACAATTGGGATCGAATGAGTGGTTCCTTCAAACTATCCTACCTCTATTACATTGACACCACCCTCATTAGGGATTATGAATTCTTTCTCGTCTATGAGGTCTTGGATGGTGTTGCGGATGGAGAACCAATCCTCGATGAGGTGGCCGATGCATTGATGGTAGTCACACCATTTGTGGTGGGCATGATTGGGACGGAGCGGTTGTGGTTGCTTATACCCTTGAAGAGGAGTGATTTGCCCCTTGGCCTTTAGAGCTTTATAGGCCTCGGTGATGGTCATGCCATTGAGAGGAGTGTAGACGCGGTCGTTTTGGAACCGCTTGCCTAGTGGTGGGGGAACCTTCTTGTAATTCCCCTTGTCAGTAGTAACGGCATTGATAGAAGCCTCTTTGTTTGAACTAGAGGCGGCCTTGTATCGGTAAGTAGGAGTGGCCTTTTTAATCTCCTTGAACAAGTCATCCATGCGTACCCCGCCTCATACATTTGGGAGAAGTCGGAGTAGCAAGCCCCACTTAGGTGGGTGCGGAGATCAATCTTGAGACACTTGAGAAAGATGTCCATTTGCTCTTTTTTGTTTGGCCTCTCAACAATTTCAGAGAGCTTGTCATTCCATCTCCTTGTGAAGTCAATGAAGGACTCGTTGTCTCTTTGAGTGGTGTTCTCGAGCTCTTTCCTTGTGGGCCGGTGAGTGGTGTTTCCTTGATGTTGATTTTTGAAGGCAATCATAAAGGCATCCCAATCAAGATGGACAGTGAGCGGGAGAGTTGCATACCAATCCTTTGCCGCCCCCTCGAGAGTGAGAGGAAAGCATTGAGCCATAACTTTTGGGGAGACCTTCTTCGGAACCATAGCCCAAATGTAAGTCTCGATGTGAGCCATCGGGCATGAGTTGCCCTTAAACTTGCTAATGTCGGGCATCTTGAATTTTTCGGGGAGAGCGACCATCGTGCTCATAAGGATGGATGACTGATAAAGGCTTGTGTTGGAACCTTTTCCCATGTTGAGGCCGTCGAATTTCTGATCAATGTAGGCCATGATGGAATCGACCATTTTGGGGTCGCTGTTATCGGTGCTTGGTTTCCCCACTTTTTTGGTGCGGGCGCTGACATATGGGCTTTCAAACAAACCCTCGGTCTACTCGGATTCCTCATTGTCATTAACCCCCTTGTTCTTGGAGAGCTTGAGGAGCTTGGCTTTCAGTTGGTCAACCTCGGCCTCGTGGGCCTCCCTTTGACTGTCGACATGAGCTTACAACAAGGCTTCTTTGGTTTGAGCCTCTTGGTTAAGGGTAGAGACTTGTTGTTGGAGCGTTTGAACCATGGCAGAAAGCTGTTCGAGAGTCATGGCGTTGTTGGTGCTGGAGTCGCCGGCCATTGATGATGTAGAAGCTGTTGGAGTGATCGGTTCACGGACAAGCCTGTTGGATGAATCCCTGTAGATGCGGAGAGTACCAATCGGACCTATAATTGGAGAAGTATCCCTTGTCAGTCTCGGTTCACACTTTCGGTCCATGAAGAGGTTGAGAACACACAGTTGGGCACACGACTCGAACCACATAAGAAAAAAAAAAAAGACTCTTTTTTTATTTATTTTATAAGTCGGAGGGAATGGGTCCCTTTTGGGGTTTCTAAGAAGATAATGGAATCGTCACACTAGTATATAGACCATCTCGCGGTCCCATATACTCATCGGATTCCATCGCGTTTGTGAATCCTACATGTGTCGGGATTAAACTAAATTAATGTAGTAAAGCATACATGCGGGGACGGATTTTTTTATTTTCGTCCAAGATAACCACTTTTGGGGATGGATTTTTATTGCATCCGTTTCAACAAGTTGGCATGTATGATTTGAAAACATTAGTTCAGGGAAATCTCGGTACATGGAAACCGACTTGGTCACGGAGTGTTAGACCCTAACTAGAATTGTGTGGTTTGTGCTCGGCTAAAGAGAGGCTTAAAGGTCACCCCCGGCATGTAGTCATGAACTACGCCACGGGCTGAGGTTTACCACTTCGAAAGAGCCAAGGTCGAGTGGAGCTTGAAACTTTCTAGGACGGGCCTCGACGGGTTTGTGGTTGGACTTGTGCGACTCGATAGTGAGCAATTTATAGGAGTAATGTGCATGTAGTGTGAGGTCCATCACGTGACAAAAAAAATTTTTTTTTTTTTTTTTTTTGAAAAGAAAAGATAAAAACACATAAGCACGTAAATTACAACTCCCGAATCACCCGTGTGACCGGTAAATAAAACATAAAATTAAACAGTCCAAGGGTTCAATTCTGTCCTGATGCAGGCAACTGTGCCCACACCCACTGTTCTGTTCAGTCACTGAAACCTGTTCTTGCCTTAGAAATTGACCCAGAAGCACGCGCCTCTCGCTAGTGTTGTGGGAAGCGCGCGCCTGGCGCATTGTACCTGGGAGGCGCCCGCTTCTGGGCTCACCTGTCAGATTATCAGAAACTTATGGACTCAGGGGATTTCCCTGGTCCTGATTGTGTGATGGAACCCCTGCAATGTTTTTCAGCACAAAATAATAGGAAGAATAGGAAGAACACATGGAAGGCGGGCGATTCTGGAATTTGACGCGGGACGCGCGCGCTTTGGACCATGAAGGTCCGAGGCGCGCGCTTCCCATGTCAATTTCTAGAATTCCCAGAAAAGTTAATTATGAACAGAAACACAAGTTTAACCCTCAAGCGTCCCCAGCGGAGTCGCCACTGTAGATACCCCGGGGCGGGGGCCACGGCTTAGGCTAGAGCGCGCGGGTTACCCTAGGATGTCTAATTGTGTTTTAGAGTCGCCACCCACGTTTTTGAGGAACTTAAGAAAATCTAATGTTTATGAGCCTAAGTTTGATTTACGAAAACAATGATTCTTTGGGATGAGGGGTTCGGGGCTTAGGTTACGAAATGGGAAGTACTTAAACACCCATTTCGCCCGAGCAAAGTCGGTCTTGTTTGTTCATAATTCACTTTTAAAGATAAATGTGTTCTTCCTATTAAAATGATGATAAAAAGGGGTTTTAGAGTTAAAATGTAGGGAGATGACTCCTAGGCCAATTCAATGTAATGAAAGGACCATTGGTGTCATGTCCCAAATGGTTTTGGGTGATTGCACATTTGATTGAAGAAGAAAAAGAAGAAGGAGAAGAAGACAAATGCTTAAGACATTTACCTATAGTATCCTTCCAAAAGAGAACCTCTTGTAAAGCCTTGAAGAAGAGGTTGAATACTTTGTTGAAGAAATCCCAAAGGAAAGGTCTAGGAAAGAAGTGAGTAAAAGGTCTAAAAATAATGATTTTCAAGGTCCTCCTTCCAATGATGGATTGGAGGGGTTTTTATAGTTGAAAAATGACTGTTTTTGGAGCCAAACTGAGTCTCCAAGAAATCTTTCCCAGGCAAAATCATGTATAATGAGCAAGGGAGAGATTCTTGGGTAGAATCTGTAACTGACACGCCCCAGAAGCGCGTGCATCCCACCTAGGCGGCGGAAGGCGCGGGCGTCTGGCCTCAGGAGGCGGAGGCGCGCGACTCTGAAAAGCAATTTTTGACATAATGGACTAGAAAGTTGGAACTGTTATTCAGTTTAGTCCCGGGACTTAACGGAGTCCGTCTGGAACTTAACCAAAGTAACAGAAACTAACAGAAAACACTTAGAAGAGGGAGAAACACAAAACCAAGGGTGCAATCGGGGTGAGCAGTCCAAGGCGGGGTGTCTACACTAGCAAGTCATTATGACTACCCAATTAGTATAACTTTGAAAGTCCAATGTTATTTTATAGAACATATCACAATCCCTTTGCCGCGCGATATCATATTGGACATGAGTCATGGTCCACGTCAACTAATATTGTCCAATGCTTTCTCGATTCTGAGTAGATTGATATGAGCAAATAACATTGAACACTTCAATTCATTTGGGTACGGCCATACACTATCATCAATCTAACTCATCGAGTGGCCAATCAGATATCTCTCTTGAGAGAGGGACAAATCCCATCTTGACTTATCATTCTTCCCTACAAGAATCCGATCATGCCAATCGTAGCCTTTATAACCACCCGGTTAGGGGTAGCGTTTGAGTACGTCAAACATAATGTTCACCATGTGGAAGACTATGATAATCTCAGGTCTAAGGATATCAAATGATATAACTATTATGAGATTTAATTATGACATTTGACCATGACATAAATCTCATAACGGTCTATCCAGTACCTTGTTCTCCTACAAGTACCCACAAGTTTAATCCGCATCCTATGCACCATAATCATCATATGATTATTCATTAAACTTATGCTAGCCCTTCATAAGTGCTAGGGACAATGATTATTATAATAAAAATGCAAAAGATATAATAATCAGGTTTATTATCTCTATAACAATGAAACTATGATATAACGCATAGGCCTTTCTCAAGGGCCTAGGGCATAATATCCAACAGATCTTCCATATTTCTTGACATCATCACATGTCGTCTAGTATACTTTCATAGTTTTTCAAAGTTGATCCTTAAACATCCTGTTAACTAGTCTTTGATAAGTTGCTCCAGCATTCTTCAAGCCAAATGGCATTGTAATAAAGCGATATATTCGTTCTTGTGTCATGATGGCTGTGTCTTCTTGATCTGATGGCTCCATTTGAATCTGTTAAAAACTAGAAGATGCATCTATGAAAGTCAGGATGTCATGACCTGCTAGGGGATAGCAAAAAAGCCGATAACACCGTTAAAAACTGAAAAACTGAAAAACTGAAACCGAAAAAACCAAAACCGAGGCTTTTGGGCCGGTCCGGTTCACATAAATTTTAGGACCAAAATTTTCGGTCTGGTTTAGGTGTTTATATTATAAAAACCGGTAAGGAACCGAACCGATCCGATAGTGCTAAACTACGTCATTTTATCAATACTATATATACTATTTATCTTCATTTTTTTTCCACACATTCACACTTCAGACACCACGACTCATTTTGTTGAACTGGAATGCGATGCCCTAGCTCAACCACGGCGCTACATCAAAATCAAAGGTGATTCTCTTGTGATTCCACCGCCTGAGCTCCTGCTATCGCCGCGCGCTCCTGCTCAGTTCTCTCATTGCTCTCATATCATGAACCAACAAACGGTACTTTCTTTCTCAAAACCCATTTTCCCCTTAAATCGCAAACCCTAAGATTTGAATGGGTTGTTTCTCTGAGATTGTGCCTATTTCTTTTCAATTTAAGATACAAAGGATTTGAATGGGTAATTGGGTATTATGTAAATGTGATTATTTATTTATGTAATGGTTGCTGCTGAATGTTGACATGTTGCCTAATATTCTCTGTTTATTTAGGAATTTGAAATGAGTTGTTGCATTACTGAGTGGGTGTTTATGTGTATTGAATTATTTTATGTGTAGTGATTTAGTGATTTTTTAATGTGCTTCAATTTAATTGTTTTGGCTTGTATGTTTTTGTAGATGGAAACCATTGATGTTGAAATTGGGGATGAAAGCAAGAATCAAGAGATAGTAGTTGATGAACAAAATTATAACCAAGAAGGAAAAGAAACCAATGAAGAAAAAGATGGGAATAACTCGAACGATGAAGCTGCTGATGAAAATGGGAAGGGGAAAACGCGGGCTAAGAGATCAATGGTATGGGAACATTTCACTTATGTAAAAGCTGCAATCAGCGCAAAATGTCCCTACTGCCATTATCTTTAAAATGTCATTCTAGTAAAAATGGTACTTCTAATTTGAAGAGTCATTTATAATATCATTGTCTCAAATCCCCAGTTTTAAAAAGGAAGAACGGCGATAAAAAGCAATCGACCTTAGGTTTTAAGCCAATAGGGAAGGGGGAAGGTAGTTCTCTTACTACTCATTCCTTTAATCTTGAAAAGTGCTAAAGGGCCCTTCCTAGAATGTGCATCAAAGATAATAGACCGTTTAGTATTGTTGATGATGAAGGATTTAGGGAATATAATTGGTAATTAAATCCAATGTTTAAAATCCCTTCTCTTTGGACTGTAGCTAGAGATTGTTTGAGGATTTATAAGGAAGAGGCTGCCAACCTCAAGAATGTTTTAAAAAATCAAACAGTTTCTCTTACTACTGACACTTGGTCATCTGTTCAAAATATCAATTATATGTGTCTTACTGTGCATTAGGTTGATGATGATGATTGGGTTTTGAAGAAAAGAATTTTAAACTTCTGTCCGATAGCTAGTCATAGAGGTACAACAATTGGAAGGTTCGTTTATGGGTGCTTACAAAAATGGGGTATTGATCGAGTTTTCACTGTTACTGTGGATAATGCTTCATCGAATGACGGGGCTATTCGATATTTGAAAACAATACTTAAAGGGCCTGATGCCATTCTTGATTGTAAGTACATGCATTTAAGATGTTGTGCACATATCATTAATCTTGTTGTGAGAGAAGGGTTAGAGGAGCAAGATGTGTCTATCTCAAGAATTAAAGATGTTGTGAGGTATGTAAGGTCATCACCATCTAGGGCTGTAAAGTTTAGGGAATGTGTTGATACACTTAAAATTGATTGTAAGAAAAAACCTTGTTTTGATGTTGAAACTAGATGGAATTCCACCTACTTAATGTTGGAAACGGCTGTGAGGTACAAAGAGGCTTTTGATAGGATGAAAATAGTAGATAACAATTTCTTGGGATACTTTGATGTTGATGATGATGATGTAGGTGAAAGTGGTATGAGAAAAAGAAATAGAAAAGAAAGAGTTAGGGGGGCTCCAAATGCAAATGATTGGGAGAATGCGAATTAATTCATAGAGTATTTGAGTGTTTTTTACAACGTGACCAACATGATATCGGGGTCTAAGTTTGTCATGTCTAACTTGTTTTTTGGTGATCTTGTGACAATGCATGCAAGCATATCACGAATGTGCATGGATGAGAATAAGGGAAGAAAGAAAATGGCACGTTCAATAAAAGAAAAATATGATAAATATTGCGAGAATATGAATAATATGAATTTCTTGTTGTATGTAGCTGTTGTTTTAGATCCTGTTAGTACCCGATCTGAAAATGAGTTTATTAGGGCTTTTCCAAATATACAAGGACTTTATAGGAATTAGAAACCTTACAAAGACTTGTCCCGGATTCCCAAAAATAGCTCAATGTTCTAGAAAACATTAAATATGGACATTAACGGTTGCCTTGTATGAACAGTAAAACCCTAGCTTGAATTTCAAGTCAGCGCGCAACGATGGCCACGCGGCCACTTTCGCCACCACCGTCCATCTTGGCCACGCGGCCACATCCGCCCCGGATGATCTGGACCGTCAGATCTCTCCATCAGTTTCCTATTTAAAGACCTCCCTTGCCTTATAATAGGGGGATCCGAATTTAGAGCTCACAAGTGACGATTTTGCTCCCAAATCAAGTCATTCAAGCCTCCAAAAACACTCTCAAGAATCCCAAGAAGATCCAAGGTTATTTCTTGCCAACAAAGGTAAGTTTTCTAACTTTTTCTTCACGTTCTTGTCATATTATTAGTTTAGATCCATAATATTCATATTCTTAATATGTTTATTCATGTGTTCTTTATAATATTCATGTTCCTAACATCTTTATTCATATTTTCTTCATGACATTCATATGTTCATAATATGTTCTTCGCATATTCATCATATTCTAGGTTAAAACCTTATTTATGCTATATTTAGGGTTGCGATCTTCATGTTAACATTTATTTCATAGCCAATGATGATCTAGGGTTCATCAACCCAAGGATGATCTAGGAACTACTTCTAAACCCTAATCTTTAGGTAATTCCCCCCTCATTATGCATGATCCCGATTCTTCTGCCTATTCTAAATTCTTCTCGAACTACGCTGACCTGAGCTTCTCACATTGAGAGGAACGTAGGCAATCTTCGGATCCGGTCTCAATCACTAACACACTACATACACCGCATCATGATAGAAAGACCGATCATTCCGGCAATAGGAGTGATAACGTTCAATATTCTTCTCTTGTTGTAATTTGACCCCCGAACCCATTAAACATGCTTTTCTCAAAGTTTTGGCTATAATTAAAACGGCGTGGCGACTCTCATATTTTAATGTTACTATGAATATTCCCAATTTCAAACACACGTATTCACAGTGGCGACTCTGCTGGGGACTGCTTTGAAACTTTTTCAAACTTAGTGGGTCTAACTTTCGTCACATCATGATGCTTGCCATGTTTACACATGCACACACTTGCCATGTTTACACATGCACACACCTGCCATGTTTACACATGCACACTTGCCATGTTTTCACGTGCCCCTATAGTTAAGCCATGTTTACACATGCACCCGCGCACTCCGCCATGTTAATACTTGTACCTTGTTCCTTGTACCACGTACCCTTGTCATCTTCGCTTTAGTATTAGGGTCAAACAAAACTCTGCTATGCTCCCTTGTACATTATTCTCTCTCTCTCTCTCTCTCATGCATTGCATTTGCATCATCCTAACATTAAAAACTTCTCTCTTTTCTCCCTAAAAAAAGAATTAGTTTTTGCCTCACACTACCACTAGTCCGTGTCAGCACCGCACATGTCCCCATTACCAGGAGTATTCGATGTGCAGGAATTTGTGCGCTACTGCCGCCCTCTTTTCGAGTCACTCGTCTACTCCACTCACCGTGTACGTTCCGCGAGCGGTGGGAACCTTTTACCTTACCTGTGTCAACCCACACATAAAGATTAGGACACTCCTTAGACCAACCATTTAGGATGTAAATAAATGCAAAACTCTTCGCAAAATAAAATGTGCATTGCATCTAGACGACCTCTAAGGTCCATCGCTCACCCCTTGGGCCATCTATCAAAATTCCTCATCTTGGCCTATCTAGGTTACCTACCCATCATTGCGATCCATTTGGGTCTACCCTTCATCTCGACCCGCTTTGGTCAAAATCCCACCATCCTTTGGCCTCTTAGGACAATCTTATCTACATTTGACCTCCTAGGTCAACCTTTGACCCCCTGGGTCAACCTTATCTACCTTTGACCTCTTAAGCCAACCTTTGACCCCCTAGGTCAACCTTTGACCTCCTAGGTCAACCTTATTCGCCTTTGACCTCCTAGGTCAACCTTTGACCCCCTAGGTCAACCTTACCCACCTTTGACCTCTTAGGTCTACCCTTGACCCCCTAGGTCAACTTTATCAACCTCCGACCTCTTAGGTCAACCCTTGACCTCCTAGGTCAACCTTATCACCTTCGACCTCTTAGGTCACCCCTCGACCTCTTAGGTCAACCTTTGACCCCTTAGGTCAACCTCATCCGCCTTTGACCTCGTAGGTCAACCTTTGACCCCATAGGTCATTCTCATCTGCCTTTGACCCCATAGGTCAAACCTTGGATCCCTTAGGTCAACTTTATCACCCCTCGATCTCTTAGGTCAACCTTTAACCACTTAGGTCAACCTTATCCACCTTTGACCTTTGAGGTCAACCTTTGACTCCCTAAGTCAACCCAATCACCTTTTAACTTCTTAAGTCAACCTTTGACCCCTAGGTCAACCTTATCCGCTATTGACCTCTTAGGTCAATCTTTGGTCCCATAGGTGAACCCAATTACCTTTGACCTTAACCCCCTTAGGTCAAACCGTCATCCTGACCCACCTAGGTCATTATTTGACCCACCGTTGTCCATACCAACCTAGGTCAAACCTTCTCGACCCGTTTAGGTCCACACACCATCCTTGACCCATCTAGGTCAACTCGTCCATCTTAGGTTAAAACTACCCCTTTACCTTTGACCCATCTAGGTCAATCCTTGGCCCGCTTAAGTTGACTTGCCCGTCTTGAATCTATCTACCGACCTCCCTAGGTCAACCAACCCGAATAGGTCAGCCTACCCATGTTTAACCCGTATAGGTCAACCATTTAGGTCAACCAACTCACATTCGACCCGCTTAGGTCAAACCATGTCTATCCCGCTTAGATCATCCCATAGGCAACCCGCTACAACCCGCTATCTTGATTCATTCACCATATAGGTCAATCCAACCCTTCTCATTTTGGTCGACGTATCCTTTACCCATCTACGTTAACCCACCATTATCGTCGCATTCTAGCTTGAACCACTTCTTGTCTCAAACCTTAGGTCAAATTTAGGTCAAACCATAAGTCAAACCATACCCGACTCAATCAAAACCAACTCCTATAGGTCTTCGTCACCCATGCTTGACCAAGGACCGAGTCATCTCCTGCTTTTGACCTCAAGATCGCTCTTTATCTTAAAAAGACTCTATCAAATTGACCCCTATGGTCACCTCTCACCTCTTTTTAAAAGTCTAACTTGACTCGAACTATGGCGACCTGAGCCTCTATTGTGTGGGACCTCTCCCTCATGGTAAAGGGAACGTAGGCAACTTCGGCCCGGTCAAACTTTCAAATTCTTGTCAAAAATTCATTTCAAAGTGTGGAGACCGAATCTTTTCCAAAAGTGATTTTATAACGATGCCTTGTCATTAATTATAAATCTAAGCTCAATTCAAAGACATAATTCCTCCACAACTATTGTAGATCCTGCATCATGTTTGTTGAAAGGAACATCGAAGTTGCAAATGAAGCTATTACCCAAGGTCTCGAGACAACTCTCCACACCAATATTGATCTTAATGAGCAAGCACTCCATTTCGAGACCATCCTCAACGAGCAAGCAACCCTCTTCCGGACCGTTCTCGATGAACAAGAAGCCTACTTTGAGACTGTCCTCCTCAAGCAAGTCGACCGCTTTCAAAAAGAGATGTGCAAGGCTCTAAAGGACACCGAGAAGCGCCTTCACTCTGATATTTATTGCATTTATGATTACCTCGGCCGAGTTCTCCCTCTTGCTCAATTTCAACACCCGTACGCTCCTCAAATGTATGGGCCATCACAGATTTCCCCCGTTGGGATGCCTCCTAAGACTACTCATCAACAACAGGTACCGGTACCTAAACCACCCTCAAAGACAGTTCGGGAGGACGAACGCGAGTACAATGACTTGGGTATGCCGTTAGCCAAACTCTTCAAAAGTCTAGTTCAAGCCGGCAAGTTGTCTCCTTTGTTCAACTATGAACCAAGTAGGGTGAAGCAAGGCTTGGATCCCTCCAAACACTGCCAATACCACCAGTACATTAGGCATGACACCGAAGATTGCCTCCAATTGAGGAGAAAGATTCAAAGCCTCATTGACAGCGGAGCCATCACCCGCCAATGGAATACATGGGCATGGGCAAAAGAGGAAATTGGGGCTACCTCCTTTAAATAAAAGAAAAGAAAAGGGTCATTCAGTCTTCGTAGGTTCTAGAGTGTCCTTAGTCAAAAGTCCACCTTGGACGATTTTTGTTTCTTTAAGTAAAAGTCCACCCCAGACTAGTCAGTTTAAATCTTTTAGTTCCAATAAAAGGGTCTTTATTTCTTTTCTTTTCTCTCTAGACTTGAGACATAAGCTTGCATATATCAATTTCATGAAAATTGTCTTATTCACCATTTTCGCTTGATTGCTATATCTTTATATGATGAATTAATCTTAATCTTACTCATTAATGACGACTCATTAAAAGGTAAATGGACCCACAAACCATTCACATAACTAAGTAAACGATTAATCTCAAAATAACAAATGCTTCGATCAATTGGGATGAACGAATCACTTTCTCTTCTCTCTACATTCTACCCCCATACACTCTCTCGATACACTCACCCCTTGTACACACTTCATGTACACTCTCTATATACACCTTCTCCCATACACTATCCTCATACGCCTCTCATCCCACCATTAGACCCCTTTTTATAAGGTCGTGACAAAGAAATGGACTGCGGTTGCTCATCATCAAATAGACATCCATGCTGCCACGATTTAAAGGATTGGTTTGTTCCCTTCATGAGTACTACATGCCGTTACACTGGGGCTGTCCGTATTCCATCGCAAATGTAAGACAAGTGCACGAAGTCATTCATGCCATTAATTGGTGCAAGTGATAATCCAATGGAGCTCTACCGGTGAAAATCAAGGGGCTAGGATGCCCGCCGCCAGCAAAAGGCCGCTTGAACTATAAGGAAGCTACCTCGCAATCGAGAGAGGCGAAAGCAAACTAGGGGCTTGTCTTGCCCAATGTTTCATGTACAAATATAAAAAAATAATAATAATAATAATATGGCTCGCTAGGTTGAAACCCAAAAGGGCAACCTAGGCAAAAGTTAGAGCATTGCACAAAAAGAAGCCCGCTAGGTTGAAAACCCGAAAGGGCGGCCTAGGCAAAAAAGGGGGTGTGCACAAAGAGATAAAATGAAAAAGAAAAAGAAAAATAGAAGGGGCTATCACCATGGAAAAGTAAAAGTCCCATTTTCTTTTCACCTCAAATGTTCTATTTTCCTTTCTTTCCTTACAAAGTAGATAAACGGCAGCAACCCATGACAACTACGATGGAGCAATCCACTGCAACAACTACAAAGGAGTAATCCACCGCAATGAGCTACAAAGAACAACTCACCTCAAACGAACCTCACACCCCTAAACTCAAAACCCAACTTCATCGTCAACCGGGCAACCACTCAAAGCCAACCATAACCTACCTTGGGCCAACTTTCTTTCTTTTCTTTCCTCCCACACATACCCACTGAAACCCGACACCATCGTCAAGCGGGTCATCCCCGAACTACGCGGACCTGAGCTCCTCACCTTGAGGAGAACGTAGGCAACCTCCCGGTTCGGTCCAAAATATACACAACCCACCTCGAGCCAATTTTCTTTCTCTTCTCTCTTCCCTCATATTTCTACTCCTGACTTCTTCACTCACAATTGATCAAAACATTTATTAATTTGAGGATACTTGTTAACCAATTAACCATAACTCATTAACTAATCAACGAGGTCCATTCTCGAGCAATCAAATGAGAATCTTGAATAAAACAATTTTCAAATGTCTCGACAAGTCTTCTGTTCTACAATCTAGGAAAGAGCTAAACACTTACTTTCTGTCAAGCAGGGGCTTCCTTCCTTTTATATACACTCAATTGTCCAAAGAGTCAAAATGCGAGTACTATCTCTCTCTCCCTCTCACTATCACCAAAATGCCCCCGCATGTTTAAACAATTATTTTTCCTTTTTTGAGTCGACTGAATGATTTTCAAAAAAAAAAAAAAAAAAAAAAGAGATGACGCAAAAGAGATGCCCGCTAGATTGAAAACCCGAAAGGGCGGTCTAGGCAGAAAAAAGGGTACGTCTTAAAGGAGGTAGGATACCCCGCTCTACACCCTTATCGAACTGGGGCTTCCCCAACAGAATGGGTCGATTATGTGTTTTCTCGGAGAATACCGAAGTCCCAACAAGAATATACTTAGAAGAAGGGCATCCCTCATCATCAAGCTTGACGTAGAGTTTCTCAAAGGAGGGAGGGTACCCGCTCACCAAATTAGATAATCCCCAACGGAATGGGTCGACTATGTGGTTTCCCAGAGAATACCGAGGCGTCAACAAGGATATACTTAGCAGAAGGGTATCCCTCCTCGTCAAACTCGGCACGAGGCGAGCTCTTTGAATTGGTTAGAATCATAATTAATTATAAGGCATCTTTGTAAAATAATAACACTTTCAAAAGTTTTCTCTTCTCCGACACATTGTTTATAAATCCGCACTCTCGGTCTTCACAAAATTGTAAAAATATCTTCGGTCTGTCTAAGACCCATCTCCGTGATTCTCGGACCGATTCGGTCCTTCACCCTATCTCCCACACTTTAGGAGACCCCCAAAGCCTAAACCCTCAACTCTCTAGGTCCCAAACTTACCTGATTCAAAACCTTAGGTCTCAAGCCTACCCAGTGAGTCTTACCTAGGATACATCATAACCCCTTAGCTCGATCTTCCGCAAATTCGTAGCATGATCCCTTAGGCCTTAAAACAGTTTTACCCAAAACCCCAAACCTTAAACCAGTTAACCAAAGCCATATCCTTAGAGTGACCCATTAGGTCCCGAACCTACCGGTCCCGAACCTACCCGATCTCCTAGATCTCAAACCTACCAACACATACTCGTCCTTACCCTGTCTAAGCCATAGCTCTCTTATCCTCTTAGGTCCAATCTAACCTGTTGAGCGATCCCTTGGATGCCGAGACCATTCGAGTCTACCAAACTTATCCTTGAAGTCCATGATATGTCTGATCCATACCTTAGGCCTAACCCCTAAACCTTTAGGTCACAAGACTTTCTACCCTCTAGGTCTCTCACCTTACATCTCCACCCTTTGGACTCTTTAATTCCCAAGCCTACTTGGTCCGACTAAAAGCGACACATCTACGTCTCCCGACTCCCGTCATGTCCAAGCCATGACCCTACCACTCTTAAACCTACCATGTACCAACCTAGTGTCACCCATTAGCCTCGAGAGACTACCTAGCCTGACCTTCACCCCTTAGGTCTCCAACCTACTTAATCCAAGTCGAGTCCAAACCTCGAACCTACGCGATCCTCTCCTCAAACTCCATGGATCTCAAACATCGCTCCCCCAACGAGCCTAAACCTCAAACCTGCTCAAGCACATAGGATCTCCTGCGTACCGCGCCATGCCATAGACCCGTCCGGTCAGAACTCGTGCGCTTAACACCTTTGGGGTCCCATCCCTAGCCTACCTTCACAATCGCCGAACGGGCTTGGTCACGCGCAATGACCTCTAAGACAAACTTAGGTCCTAAGCATACCCAATCCAACTTAGGCACCTATTGTACTCGAGCAAAGTCTTGGACACTCAATCCCTTTACCTAAAGCGCCAACATAGTCACATGTCCAGACCCATTTCTCGCACATGGCTCACACCTAGCACACCTTAGAGCCCAAACCCGACATGCGTATTAGGTACTAGGATCATCCAATCCCAATCCATTGCTCCTTGGCCGACCTCAAGCCTTCTTGGTCCTAATCTATAACGCGGTTTCTCTAGGACAAAAGACTTACCCGATTGAAATCCTTATGTCCCAAAGCTACCCTGCCTAGCCTTCGATCTCCTAGATCTCACGCCTACCATTCCATTAGGCCCCGGTCTCCTTAACACATGTCTGAGTCTTACCCTAGCTAAACCCTAGAACTTTAGCCTAGGTCTAATCTATCGAGCCTATCCAGCCACGAGGTATCAAGCTCATTTGCCCCAAACCGCAACACTCTTAGACCTCAAACTTGCTCGGTCTAAACCAAGACAAACCTTCAAATGCTTTCGGTCTCCAAACCCTAGCCTTAAACCTAGGCAAACACATTCTTTAAACCCTAGCCTCAAGCCTAGGTAGTCATATCATTCTCTCTGAACCCTAGCCTCAAGCCTAGGTAATTACATCCTTCCTAAACCCTAGCCCCGAGCCTAGGTAGGTACATCCCTTCCAAACCCTAGCTTAGAGCCTAGGTATTTACACCCTTCCTAAACCCTAGCCTTGATCCTAGGTAGTCACGTATCCTCTCTAAACCCTAGCCTCAAGCCTAGGTAGTCATATCATTCTCTCTGAACCCTAGCCTCAAGCCTAGGTAATTACATCCTTTCAAACCCTAGCCTAAAGCCTAGGAAGTTACATCCTTCTTAAACCCTAGCCTTGATCCTAGGTAGCTACACCCTTCCTAAACCCTAGCCTTGATCCTAGGTAGTCACATATCCTCTCTAAACCCTAGCCTTAAGCCTAGGAAACCACAACATCCCCTTTAACCCTAGCCCAAATTCTAGGGAATTTCCAAAGCCCCGTATGCAACATCATTTCCAAATTCCCGAAACCCTAGTCTCGAAACCTAGGAAATTTACAATCTCAATTCTCCGTTTTATTGAACCCTAGTCCAAAACCTAGGATATAATGCCCTGTCCAAAACTCAATCAACCCTAGCCTCAAGCCTAGGAAGCCGCATTCACTCTAAACCCTAGCCGCGAGCCTAGGTAGTCGCATTCGCTCTAAACCCTAGCCTCGAGCCTAGGTAGTCGCATTCGCTCCAAACCCTAGCCTCAAGCTTAGGTAGTCGCACTCTTTCTAAACCCTAGCCTCGAGCCTAGGTAGTCGCATTCGCTCTAAACCCTAGCCTCGAGTCTAGGTAGCATTCGTTCTAAACCCTAGCCTCAAGCCTAGGTAGTCGCACTCTTTCTAAAACCCTAGCCTCAAGCCTAGGTAGAAATTATCCTCTTTAAACTCTATCATCAAGCCTAGGATTCAACATTCCCTTCAAACCCAAGTCCTAGACCTAGGAAACCCCTTCACCTTAGTCTCAAAGCGTAGGAAGTTTACAGTCCTTAGCCTTAAAACCTAGCCTAAAGCCTAGGTTACCATGAACATTTCCAAGCCATAGTCACCAATCCCGGAAAATGGTGAACCCTAACATCAAGCTTAGTGGACCTTCCACAAAAGCAATCCCTCTTCCCAACGGTCCATGGTCTCAAGCCTAGGAAGTCACAACCCTTTCAACTCCCAGCCTTAGGTCTAAAGCCAACGCCTTTGCAACCTCTGAACCTACCACAACTCCAAGCCCTAGCCTCGAAGCCTAGGATATTTCTAAACCCTAGTCCCAAACCTAGGAGAGTCATGGTCCTTAAACACCAGTTTCCAAACCCTTGTTCGAAACCCTAACATCTAGGAAGTTCCCAAACCTCAACCTCTCCAAACCTTAGCCCCAAACCTAGGAATTTTCATTCTCTCCAAACCCTAGTCTCAAGCCAAGGAAGCACCATCCTCTTTAACCCTAGCCCAAGTTCTAGGGAATTTCCAAAGCCCTGTGTGCAACATCCTTTCCAAATTCCCGAAACCCTAGTCTCGAAACCTAGGAAATTTATAATCTCAATCCCCCGCTAGTCTTATGCCTAGGATACAATAGCCTTTCCATATTCTCTCCGAACCCTAGCCTCGAGCCTAGGTAGTCGCATTCTCTCCAAACCCTAGCCCGTAAGCCTAGGAAACCCACATTGTATCCAAGACACAATCTCAAGTCTAAACAACCATAACATCTTTTGCATCCTTATCTCAAGGCTAAGAGGCTACCCATCCCCATTCCTTAAAAGCCTTGGGTCCTACCCTAAGCAACCAAGCAAAATGTCCCTTACCTAATACCTTCATCTTAATGGTTCGTAGCCTCATATTATGTATTCCTCCTAATTTAGGGTAAGCGGATCCCAAACATTACGCTTTCCGTGGTCGTCCTTTGCTCACCAAAGAGTCCTTTACCTTGGCGACTCCCCGAGAGCCCATCACCTTTGCGACTCCCCAAGAGTCCATCACTTCTGCGATTCCCTGAGAGTCTATCACCTTCATGACTCCCGAGAGTTCATCCCGTTTGCGACTTGATAACAATCCATCATCTTTGCCTCCACATGCAAAAAATTCAGTTTTACCCCTAGTACATTCCGCTTTGTTCATTTCAGGTTCCCTTAGCACTATTGTGACTGATATTCGTTACCTTTGGGTACGGAAAGCCCCTTAAAATTTCCATCCTTCACCGAATATTTGCTTAGGATTCGTATGGTTGTAGAGACTTCGGCGCCTCTATGACATACGCATCCTAGATCGATCGGGATTGGCAGAAGCCTCAGCGTTTCTGTTTGCGAGAGATCCAGCATCTATTATTAGGATTCGTATGGTTGTAGAGACTTCGGTGCCTCTATGACATACGTATCCTTGATCGATCGTGGTTGGCAGAAGCCTCGGCGTTTCTGTTTGCGAGAGATCCGGCATTTATTATTAGGATTTGCATGATCGTAGAGACTTCGGCGCCTCTATGACATACGTATCCTTGATCGATCGCGATTGGCAGAAGCCTCGGCGTTTCTGTTTGCGAGAGATCCAGCATCTATTATTTTCTTAGGATTCGTATGGTTGTAGAGACTTCGGCACCTCTATGACATACGCATCCTAGATCGATCGCGATTGGCAGAAGCCTCGGCGTTTCTGTTTGCGAGAGATCCAGTATCTATTATTTGCTTAGGATTCGTATGGTTGTAGAGACTTCGGCGCCTCTATGACATACGCATCCTAGATCGATCGCGATTGGCAGAAGCCTCGGCATTTCTGTTTGCGAGAGATCCATCATCTATTATTTTAGCACTTCCTAATATTTACTTAAGATTCGTATGGTTGTAGAGACTTCGGCGCCTCTATGACATACGCATCCTAGATCGATCCCGATTGGCAGAAGCCTCGGCGTTTCTGTTTGCGAGAGATCCAGCATCTATTATTTTAGCACTTCCTAATATTGGCTTAGGATTCGTATGGTTGTAGAGACTTCGGCGCCTCTATGACATACGCATCCTAGATCGATCGCGATTGGCAGAAGCCTCGGCGTTTCTGTTTGCGAGAGATCTAACATCTATTATTTTAGCACTTCCTAATATTTGCTTAGGATTCGTATGGTTGTAGAGACTTCGGCGCCTCTATGACATACGCATCCTAGATAGATCGTGACTGGCAGAAGCCTCGGCGTTTCTGTTTGCGAAAGATCCAGCATCCATTATTTTAGCGCGATCGGCAGAAACCCGGGCGTTTCTGTTTGCGCTTACCTCAGCGTTTATTATTCCACCTCGGGATTATTTAGACAACGTAGTCTTTATTGTCCCATTATCCCTCTTGCTTCAAATGACTTCATTTCCTAACGAATGTTCGTTCTTCATACAGGATAGTGCCCGTAGGTTTATTATCCCTAGCAGAAGTCCGATGGCTCGTTTTTCCCTAATCCCTTCGAACTACGACCGGCTTGATTCCTCCAAGGATACGTAGGAAACCTGAAAAGGTTCAGCCACCCGACCGACATGGTCATCTCTCATCCCCAGCAGGTGCATTTTCCCTAGCAGACAGCGTTGCTCCCCATCATAGGACAATCATCCTCAATTTCCCCATCAGATTTGAACTACGTTGGCTTGATTCCCCCGCGGATACGTAGGTCGCCTGCCAAGGTTCAGCCGTTCCCTTACCTTTCCTCTGTTTTGAAACTCATGTTTCAGAACGGTTCCTATTTTTATCGTCGACCCTCCATTGCCTTGCAAGAAGCGTCGCCGAGGGGCTACTGTTAGTACCCGATCTGAAAATGAGTTTATTAGGGCTTTCCCAAATATACAAGGACTTTATAGGAATTAGAAACCTTGCAAAGACTTGTCCCGGATTCCCAAAAATAGCTCAATGTTCTAGAAAACATTAAATATGGACATTTACGGTTGCCTTGTATGAACAGTAAAACCCTAGCTTGAATTTCAAGTCAGCGCGCAACGCTGGCCACGCGGCCACTTTCACCGCCGCCCTCCATCTTGGCCACGCGGCCACATCCGCCCCGGATGATCTGGACCGTCAGATCTCTCCATCAGTTTCCTATTTAAAGACCTCCCTTGCCTCATAATAGGGGGATCCGAATTTAGAGCTCACAAGTGACGATTTTGCTCCCAAATCAAGTCATTCAAGCCTCCAAAAACACTCTCAAGAATCCCAAGAAGATCCAAGGTTATTTCTTGCCAACAAAGGTAAGTTTTCTAACTTTTTCTTCATGTTCTTGTCATATTATTAGTTTAGATCCATAATATTCATATTCTTAATATGTTTATTCATGTGTTCTTTATAATATTCATGTTCCTAACATCTTTATTCATATTTTCTTCATGACATTCATATGTTCATAATATGTTCTTCGCATATTCATCATATTCTAGGTTAAAACCTTATTTATGCTATATTTAGGGTTGCGATCTTCATGTTAACATGTATTTCATAGCCAATGATGATCTAGGGTTCATCAACCCAAGGATGATCTAGGAACTACTTCTAAACCCAAATCTTTAGGTAATTCCCCCCTCATTATGCATGATCCCGATTCTTCTGCCTATTCTAAATTCTTCTCGAACTACGCTGACCTGAGCTTCTCACATTGAGAGGAACGTAGGCAATCTTCGGATCCGGTCTCAATCACTAACACACTACATACACCGCATCATGATAGAAAGACCGATCATTCCGGCAATAGGAGTGATAACGTTCAATATTCTTCTCTTGTTGTAATTTGACCCCCGAACCCATTAAACATGCTTTTCTCAAAGTTTTGGCTATAATTAAAACGGCGTGGCGACTCTCATATTTTAATGTTACTATGAATATTCCCAATTTCAAACACACGTATTCACAGATCCCCGAAACAAAATGTGCTTTCTTGAGTGGTGTTTGGGTCAAATTTATGGAGTTAAGTCACCAAGGACCAATGAGATGTGTAGCAAAGTGATTAGAACATTGAATGACTTGTTTGATCATTACAAAATAAGAGAGGAGAATGTGAAGGGTGGCAACAAGGAAGCTTCATCATCGACAAGTTCTGTTGGAGGTTCTACTTATGTGGGTATTGGTGCTAAAGTTAATCTTGAATCAAGATTCTTGAAATATTTGGAGGAGCAAGGGGGCATGACCTATAAGTCAGAAGTTGAAATATATTTGTCCGATGGAATGGAAAAGAGAGATGATAAATTTGATATTTTAAATTGGTGGAAAGTAAATTCGACAAAGTTTCCTATCTTATCTCAAGTTGCTAGACATGTTTTAGGGATGCCAATCTCCACTGTTGCTTCGGAGTCCGCATTTAGCACCGGTGGTAGGGTTATTGATCCATTTAGGAGCTCTCTTACTCCTCAAACCGCTGAAGCTTTAATTTGCACACAAGATTGGATACGCTCTACACCCTCCGATCTTGAGCTTCAGGACGTGCATGCTAAAGCTATTGAGGAATTGCAAAAGAAGTTAGAAAAACTTGAAACTGGTATGAAATTTTATTGATTTTTTAGTACTTTCAGGATTTTTTAAAATGAACTTGCTTCAGATTTGACATATTTCATTATTTTTTTCTTTTAGATGCATTTGGAGGTGGATCAAAGTTCTTCGAACCGTCCTTGGTTGATGATGATTGATTGATATTTGGTACATGTTTACTGGTTTTTCTCATTTTTCTGTCTCAATTTTTTTTCTCATTTTTTTTGTTTGCTGGTACAGGATGGTATTTTGGACTGTGTTTAGATGATTGAGCCTGCATGTTGAGGCCTGCTGCCTGCTGGTATGTTTCTAAATACTGTGTCAAAACCTACATTCAATTTGTCATGAAATTTAGCAGATAATCAGTTACCTGTAACTGCTGTATGATCTTGTTGTTATGTTTCTAAATACTGGATCAAAGTTCTTCGAACCGTCCTTGTATGCGTTTTCATTGATTACCTCATTATCTTGGCATGGTGGCAGTTGGGAATTATGTGGATTGGATAGGCTCATGTTTTATGTGTCTGGTCAGTGGCCATAATTTTGGTTTTTTGATGAGATGTTAGCTGTAATAATTATCATGTTCAAAGTGTATTTTGTTGTTATGTGCCTTTCATAAGTTGCAAAAGTAGCCAAATCTCAATATATTAGTGTCTCATTAAGAAGTTTTGATGTAAAAAAAATACAAATAAACCTGATTGTAATGATTTCATCACATCTTGTTCCCATGATGAAATCGAAAAGGCAGAGAAGTTTATATTATTGATGTAACTAACTGAATTATGCACAATTAATTATTTCTAGGTTACTTTTGTTACAATTATCAACTTCACAGGTAGAGAAATAAGCTAGTAGTAATGTAAGAATCAAAACTTAAGAACTACTATTAAACTGGAGATATTGTCTCTATGTAATATCAAAATGTTAAAATAGGATAGCACAATAGTAATATTGATACTTGTTTGTGTATGAAACAGTCATACATTTTTATGTCATACTATGCCCAATATACTTCTCTTTATGGATGGTTGTTATGGAATACTCAAATACAGATCTAACTCAGCTATCCATTGGACTTGGAGAGTGATATTAGTACACAAATGCAGAATATTCAACATCATCCTCAACTAGTTGTTTACACTTGATACTGACATGCGATAATTATACTCCCTCCGTCCCAAAATGATCTTCATATTTTTTTCAACGTTATTGCGAAGGATTTTTGAGCAATAATTTTAGGTTGACTCAATTGTACTAATGAAAATCTAAAACTTGTTATTGACACATCATCATCAATACTATTAATAACAAGTTTTAGATTTTCATTAGGATAAATTAATCAACCTAAAATCATTTCTCAAAGTTCCTTCGTGGTAATGTTGAAAAAAGTATGAAGATCATTTGGGACGGAGGGAGTAGTTGTTACTCCTTACAGCTATGTGTGTATCTTGCTGCTTACTAAATAGTTTTCTGTTTACTTGCATTATTCATATGGCTGGTTCCCTTGTGTTGATACTTTAGAAATCAATGGTCCCCCATTTTTATTAAGTATACTTTATTCGTTTTTGGATTATGCAGAAGTTACCTTTTCTTGAAGTATTGAAGATGAGGAGATTGATTGTTGGAAAATTCAAGAGGATATCTTTTTTTTTTTTGACCAAGCAGCACCTATCTATCTATCTGTTATGTTATATTTATTTTTAGACAATGCACCTATCTATTTCTCTATAAGACTATGGTTGGATGTCATTATGGATGTTTTTAGTGTTTTAGATTATGAAGAACATGGATACCTATCTGTTTTATTTTGTTTTGGTAATGGTTTGGTTTAAAACATGGGGCTGATTATTTATGTGAGACAAGGATGGAATTGTTATAATTATTTGGGGGAGTCCAATAATTTATGGGCCCAAACAAACACTTGCTACAAATTGGCCCAACAGGCCCAACAGTAGCCCCCATAGACACCGAACCAAACCGACACCAAACCGACACCGAAATCCACTGAACCATTAAGAAAACGATCTTTCACGGTTTCAAAAGCCTCACACCGATAGTGTTGGCTCGGTTTCGGTGTTGGCTTAAAACCGAGCCAAACTGAGTCGAGCTCACCCCTATGACTTGCTGTCTCGTCAACCAGAGATTCTATGTGAGGCAGAGGGAACAGATCCTTTGGACATGCCTTATTCAAGTCCCTAAAGTCCATACATACATGCCATTGTCCATTCTTCTTCTCGACAACTACCTCTGGTACATTCATGACCGTCTCTCTTAGCTCATGTAATTGCCTTGCAACTGAGCTTCCTGCATTAGGGTTAGAATAAATTAACATTATTATCAAAATTTGCATTAAAACTCCCTGTTAATCATGTGGATGGTGTCAAGAATGCTTGAGAACGTGTCGGCAGGTTGACCAGGAGTTGTAACTAAGCTGTTAGTTTGCATAATGCTTGCCATTGGTAGGAATTCAGTATTGGTTATCACACCCAACTCTGTTTCAAAGTTAATCACCCTTGGTAGTAAAGGTGAAGGTGTTGTCTGAACCACGCTGGAATTAATAGGTTGGACAACACTGGAATGGAATAGTTGAGGAATGCTAGAAAGGACATGATGAGGCACAGATCGTTCATGTTGCATCTTAGATACGGCATTTATTAGCATGGTGTTGGTATGTTGCTGGGAATCCATTTGTTGCTTCAACCGTTGCATCATGCTGGTGAGATTGCTAACAATGTTCAATGAGATTTCATGTAACCCCATGGCTGATGTGACAGCTTGAGCATGGATTTGCTGGTTGGCTGATGTTGTCGTGGTCAAAACTTGTGTTGATGATTAACCAGTGGATGGTGTCTTTCCTGATATTCCCCCAACTGCACCTGGTATTCCAGGTGTGATATGGCCAGTTGTTGAATTGCTCATCTCGAATATCTTAGGAATCTAAAAACCCAAAGTTCCCACAGGCGGTGCCAAATTATTTTGGACAATTTTTGACAATTGAACAATATAAGAAAGTAGGCACAAATGGAATATAAATTCCAAAATTCAAGATGTCAGGACAAGATATTTAACGAGGAAGGCCCTTGAACAACTATTCTCTAGCATAGAACCTCGGGAGGTTTTGGAAGACCTTATTGACCAGATAATGTTGGTAGTGGTGCCCTAGGCACGTTTAATAAATGTTGTAAATGTTATCATTTATTTCATATCAATAAAGAGATTTTTGATTATTGTTGTTTTTCATGTTTACTTATAATAATCTCCGTCCCTAGTACTTGTTAAGCACTAGTATAAAGGCTAAATGATCATGGGATGATCATGTTAGATTTATGGGTACTTGTTTGGAACAAGGTACTGGACATGACCCGCTGTTTGAGATTTATGTCATGGTCTATGTCGTACATACATCTCATATTAGTTATGTCATTTGAATCCTTAGACATGAAGTTATTATAGTCTTCCACTTGATGAACATTGTGTTTGACATATTCAAACGCTACCTTAACACGGTAGTTATAAAGGGTATGATTGGCATAATCGGATTCCCGTTGGAAAGAATAATAAGCTAAATGGATTTGTCCCTCCACGGAGAGATGTCAAGCTTGGGCCCCTCGAAGGAATGATGTTGATGAAATGTTCGGCAGGACTCAAATGGATTGATTGGATCAATAGCATTTGAATTATCAACATATTCAGAATCGAGAAAGTATTGAACAAAACAAGTTGACTGTTTGACCATGACTTGTGTTCAATGACATCGTGGACAAAAGGATTATGACATATTCTAAAGGAATGCGAACTTGTATCTAGTTATACTATTTGGGTAGGTATGACGGTTTGCTAGAATCTAATCATATCTTATGGGATCATGTTGAGCCCATTTCCAACTTAGTATAATCCTAGAGGGTCACACACAATAGAACGAATCTTAAATAAGAGGACTATATTGGCATTTAGGGTCGGAGGACCTCCAAGGAATTTCTGGAAAATTCTGGGCTTCCTGGTCAACCAAGCGGGCGCTTGGGTTGAACCATGCGGGCGCTTGAGTGAGCCGAAAAAAGGAACTTGACCTTCTGTTCAAATGAGTGGGCGCCTGGGTAGGACCAGGCGGGCGCCCGGTATGGCGGCAGGAATTTTCCTAATTTGATTAGGAAAGGTTTTTGGCACAAGTTACCTATTTGGAATAGGTCTTAATTGTGTATAAAAAACCCCAATTCGGCCAGACCATATTTACTAGTGCTTTTGTGAGTCTCAAAGAGTTTGAGAGAGATTTTATTTTGTTCTAAGATATCATTGATTGAGGAACAAAATAATTCACAAATAAATTCCATATAGTTCTTTATTGAATTTTGAAAGTGTGTTTCATAATTATTGGTCTAGCAACCAAGATCAAGGAGCCTCTTGATATTTGTTCGAAGTGTGGACACCGCTAGAGGGTGAATTTTATCATCTACAAAGTTCGTGATTTTGTACTTGATAAAGCTTCAAGTTTCTCCACCAAGACCGAAGAAAACTTTGATAGTCATCAAGGGTTAGTTTTTCCTTTATTCGTTTATGTTGTATTTGATTTAATCATATGAACGGATCCATGGCTTTGGGTTTTCTTAAAATTTTAACTGCTATATTCCGCTGCGCATGTTACTTGGAAACCCAACAGTGGTATCAGAGCCCCGTTCATGTTGATTATTTCAATACCTTGATCATGTTATGAGTATATAAATTGTTTATGTGCCTAGCATGATATGAATATTGGAATATATGATGCTTATGTGTTTTGTGATTTTATGTGATTTATTGTTTTGCAACTTTAATCGCATGATTCAATCGCAATAAAAATTATGGTGGATTCTGAATTATTTCGATTATTGATTTTTGATTGGATCAAAGTTTTAATAATCGGGGAAAAATAATTTTGAGACAAAATTTTCGAACTTTAAAAAAATTATGTACCATTCTGACCATTCAGGCGCCCGCTCGCTGAAGATCAGGCGGGCGCTCGCTGGTCAAAATTTGTTCTCATTTTGTTTAAAATCTGAATATGGAATTTTCGATAAATTCAACAAAACCAGTAACAGAACCAGTCCAGACTTGCTGATCTGGAATGGGTTTTGGGTAGTTGGTTTGTGTGTGGATTTTGGGGTTTGATTTTTCTATTTGTTTTAGTCTTATGATTCCTAGATTGGTTCAAGTTTTGGATGAAATCTGCGTTCATCGAGATTGTGTTTCCCAAAATTGATCGCAATCAAAGTTTCAAAGATAAAACGAAGTTAGAATTATGAAGAGTTCATAATTGCTAAAATTGAGAAACAAAGTTCTTGATTCAATGATTGGAGATCCATGTGGAATTGTGAATGCAATTGGCCTACGTTCATCGAGACCATCTATTGCTTAGTTTCGGCCACATGGACTACTTTCTTGGTTTCTTGAATTAGTGCAGGATCGTGGTTACCTAATGGCTTAGTTCGACCGCACTTCTTGTTGTCTTGATTTGGAGATAATAACCGAAGTTGAAATAGTCTCATCCTCATAATTATAGAGAAACTAATGACACATAAATATCATGCTTAAATTAATGGAGATTAATTTAGTGACTAAACTTGATGTGTAACATGTTTATATTATGTGCTCATAAATGTGTTATATGCTATATGTGATGAACCTTCAAAGAAAGTTTTAAGTCCTTCTTTGCCATGCCATGATTAAAACACTTGTTTATATATGGGTGATTTTGATGTGGGTTCGCCTCCGCGAAGTGCATTGATTTTATTCATGTATGAGCAAGATGAGGTTCATTAATTTAATGTGGGCTTGCCTCCGCAAGGTGCGTTAAATTGAATGGTTCCTATGCGTTTAAAATGGTTGGACTTGATTAGGCGTCAAAACAGTTTTGGGCCTAGGTAAAAGATGAGATTAAACATGCTTTTTGAAATTGTATTCCTAAGAATCATATGGGATATGATTGACATGTTTGTCTACCTAATTAATTTAGTTTTGAGCGGTCCGCCTCCATGGACTCAAAAGTTAAATTAAAGTTGGATCTTAGCCCAATTAAATTATATTACACATTGGATGTATATGAAGGTTATATAATTTAGTGGGAGTATTTTGTTTGAAAAATACATTATTTATCTCTTTAATGAAAATTGGTACTTATTAAATTTTGAAAATTTTGCATACTTGTAGATAATGACTAATAACACTCAATAAATGTCGTTGCGATCGATCCTTGAGAAGGATAAGCTCGAAGAGAATGGTACTAACTTCATGGATTGGATTCGTAGCATAAAAATCGTTCTTAGGCAAGAAGATAAGTTGTACATTCTCGATGGGCCTCTCCCTGCTGAACCACAGCCTACTGCCCTTAGGGCAGAAAGAGACAATTACAAGAAACATCGTAATGATTCTAGAGATGTAAGTTGTCTCATGCTTGATGCTATGTGTTCAAAACTCCAACAAAGTTGGAACATTTGGAAGCCTATGAGATAGGCGTGGAGTTGAGAACCATGTTTCAAGAGCAAGCTAGGCAAGAGAGGTACAAGACCATTGTTGCATTCACTACTAGTAAAATGAATGAAGGGCAACAAGTGAGTCCTCACTTTCTTAAAATGAAAGGTTATGTAGAGCACCTTGAGAAACTTGGCTACCCAATCCCATTGGAGCTAGCCACGGATCTCATTCTTAATTCATTGCCTAAAAGTTATAATCAGTTTGTGATGAATTATAAACATGCATGGAATGGATAAGAATCTCTCTGAGTTGCATGGGATGCTCAAAACTACAGAGATGAAAATTGTGGAGAAATGTTCTCCCGTGGTCTTGGTTGAACCAAAGGAAAGGGTAAGAAAGTTGTCAAACCCAAAATAGCAAGGCAAAGGTTGCCAAGGCTTCTGAGGCAAAAACCCGATTCACAAAAGGATGCAATCTGTTTCCATTATCAAGAAATTGGTCAATGGAAACGTAATTTGCAAGGCTTTCTTGGAAGAGCAAAAGAAAAAGAAGAGCAGCAGGCTGCGTCGACTTCAACAGGTATCTATATGATAGATATTCTCCTTTCTACCACTGATTCTGGGTATTGGATACCCGGATGTGTTCTCTCACATTTGTCTAAATGTGCAGGGACTAAAGAATAGGAGAATGCTTAAAGAAGTGAAGTAGATCTACGCGTGGGGAATGGAGCAAGATTGCTGCATTAGCCTAGGGACTATGAAGTCACTTTCACTTCCGGATAATTCTGTTTTGAACAATGTTATTATGTTCCGGATTTAAGCAGAAATATTATTTCAATTTCTTGTTTGGATAATGAAAGTTTTAAGTTTTTTATTGAGAATAAGAAATTTTCTATTTATTTTAAATGATGTGCTTTTATGGTATTGCTAATTCATTTAATGGCCTTTATATCTTGGATGTCAAGAATGAAAATAATGACAATGTCTATCATGTAAATAAGAAAACTAACCTAATGATGTAAATCACACCTATTTATGGCATTGCCGTCTTGGTCATATTAATGAGAAGCGTATCTCAAAAAACTCCATGGGGACGGACTTTAGGTTCATGTGACCTCGAGTCATATGTTACTTGTGAGTCGTGTCTTCTTGAAAAATGACTAAGACACCTTTTACCAAGTTGGGTGAAAGGGCAAGCGACTTATTGGGGTTGATACATTCCGATGTATGCGGACCATTAAGTAGCATGCTAGGGGAGGATTTCATACTTCATAACCTTCACTGATGATTATAGTAGATTTGGTTATGTTTACCTAATGAAAACCTAAAAGTGAAGCATTTGGAGATATTTAGAATATTTCAAAATGAAGTAGAAAAACAACTTGGCAAAAGTATAAAGGCACTTCGATCAGATCGAGGTGGTGAATACTTTAAGTCAAGAATTTGATGATCATCTAAAGAATTGTGGAATAGTTCACAATTGACTCCACCTGGAACACCACAATGGAATGGTGTGTCCGAGAGGAGGAATCGGACTTTGTTAGACATGGTTCGATCAATGATGAGTCAAGTTGATCTTCCAATATCCTTTTGGGGTTACGCCCTAGAAACCGCTGGCTTTCACACTAAATCGTGTTCCAACTAAATCGGATTCAAAGACTCCATATGAGATGTGGAGTGGAAAGAAGCCTTGTCTGTCTTTCATGAAGATTTGGGTTGCGAAGCTTTTGTCAAAAGACTTTGTCTCAGACAAACTTGCACACAAATATGATAAGTGTATTTTCGTGGGATATCCTAAGGAAACTAGAGGATATTACTTTTACAAACCGTGAGGACAACAAAGTGTTTGTTGCCCGAACTGGTGTCTTTCTAGAGAAAGAGTTTTCTCTCCAAAGAAATCAGTGGGAGTAAATAAATCTTGAAGAATTCGAGACCCAGAAAATAACATTGAACCAATAGTGGAACAAGAACAAGAACCACAAGGAGTTGTGGAACCTGTTCAAAATACACAAGCAACTCGCAATCTAGTAGGTTACGATCCGAGCCCGAGAGATATGGATTTCTCGTAACGGATAGTAATGAGGTAGAAATCATTGAAAATGATGAACCGTCAACCTACCAAGAGGCGATGTGTCCTTCTCCTGATTCCGGACAAGTGGCTTGGAGCCATGGAATCCGAATTGCAATCCATGCAAGACAATCAAGTTTGGAATTTGATTGATGCGCCCGAAGGTGTAAAAACCATAGGATGCAAATGGGTCTTCAAGAAGAAGACTGACATGGATGGGAAGGTGCATACTTACAAAGCTAGGCTTGTAGCGAAGGGTATATAGCAATTTCATGGTATTGACTATGATGAGACCTTTTCACCCGTAGAAATGATCAAGTCTATAAGAATTTTGCTTGCCATTGCCGCATATCATGACTATGAAATATGGCATGGACGTCAAAACCGCTTTCCTCGAATGGAAAACTCCAAGAGGATGTGTATATGACACAACCAGAAGGTTTTGAACAAGATTCTAAGGTATGCAAATTGCAAAGATCCATCTATGGATTGAAGCAAGCTTCAAGGAGTTGGAATCTCCGTTTTGATGAATCGGTCAAAGAGTTTGGTTTCATCAAGAACGAAGATGAGCCTTGTGTATACAAGAAGATTAGTGGGAGCATAGTGCTATTCTTATTTTATACGTGGATGACATATTACTCATTGGAAACGACATTCCTACACTTCAGTCTGTGAAGACTTGGTTAGGAAAGTGCTTCGCGATGAAAGATATGGGTGAAGCCGCATTATACTTGGCATTAAGATCTATAGAGATAGATCAAGGAGGCTACTTGGTTTAAGCCAAAGTACATACATTGACAAGGTCATTAGAAGATTCCGTATGGAAAATTCTAAGAGAGGCACCTTGCCCGTGTTACATGGAGTTTCTCTAAGCAAGACTCAATGTCCAAAGACAAACGATGAGCGTGAGAAAATGAATGATGTTTCCATATGCTTCGGCAATTGGGTCCATCATGTATGCCATGATTTGTACTAGGCCGGATGTATCTTATGCTTTGAGCATGACAAGTAGATACCAATCCGACCCTGGCGAAAATCACTGATAGCTGTAAAAGCGATTCTAAGTACTTGAGAAGAACTAAAGACTCGTTTTTGGTCTATGGAGGAATGGAGAGATGATCTCATTGTAAATGCTTACACGGATGCAAGCTTCCAAACCGACAAAGATGATAGCCGATCGCAATCGGGTTTTGTGTTTATGTTAAATGGTGGAGCTGTAAGCTGGAAGAGTTCCAAGCAAAGTACAACCGCTGATTCTACAACAGAAGCTGAGTATATTGCTGCATCGGATGCTGCAAGGAAGCTGTTTGGATTAAGAAGTTCATCACTGAACTTGAAGTGGTTCCTAGTATTGCTAATCCATAGACCTTTATTGCGATAATAATGGTGCTATTGATCAAGCAAAGGAACCAAGAGCACATCAGAAATCCAAACACATACTTAGGCGTTTTCATATCATTCGAGAGATCGTTGATACGGGAGACGTAAATATATGCAGAGTACCTACTGATGACAATGTTGCGGACCCGCTAACAAAGGGACTTCCACAAGCTAAACATGATGGTCATGTTAGGTCCATGGGTATTAGATACATGGGAGATTGGGCCTAGGGCAAGTGGGAGATTGTTGGTAGTGGTGCCCTAGGCACGTTTAATAACGTTGTAAATGTTATCATTTATTTCATATCAATAAAGAGATGTTTTGATTATTGTTGTGTTCATGTTTACTTATAATAATCTCCGTCCCTAGTACTTGTTAAGCACTAGTATAAAGGCTAAATGATCATGGGATGATCATGTTAGATTTATGGGTACTTTTTTGGAACAAGTACTGGACATGACCCGCTGTTTGAGATTTATGTCATGGTCTATGTCGTACATACATCTCATATTAGTTATGTCATTTGAATCCTTAGACATGAAGTTATTATAGTCTTCCACTTGATGAACATTGTGTTTGACATATTCAAACGCTACCTTAACACGGTAGTTATAAAGGGTATGATTGGCATAATCGGATTCCCGTTGGGAAGAATAATAAGCTAAATGGATTTGTCCCTCCACGGAGAGATGTCAAGCTTGGACCCCTCGAAGGAATGATGTTGATGAAATGTTCGGCCGGACTCAAATGGATTGATTGGATCACTAGCATTTGAAATTATCAACATATTCGGAATCGAGAAAGTATTGAACAAAACAAGTTGACTGTTTGACCATGACTTGTGTTCAATGACATCGTGGACAAAAGGATTATGACATATTCTAAAGGAATGCGAACTGTATCTAGTTATACTATTTGGGTAGGTATGACGGTTTGCTAGAACCTAATCATATCTTATGGGATCATGTTTGAGCCCATTGCCAACTTAGTATAATCCTAGAGGGTCACACAAAATAGAACGAATCTTAAATAAGAGGACTATATTGGCATTTAGGGTCGGAGGACCTCCAAGGAATTTCTCTGGAAAATTCTGGGCTTCCTGGTCAACCAAGCGGGCGCTTGGGTTGAACCAGGCGGGCGCTTGAGTGAGCCGGAAAAAGGAACTTGACCTTCTGTTCAAATGAGCGGGCGCCTGGGTAGGACCAGGCGGGCGCCCGGGTATGGCGGCAGGGAATTTTCCTAATTTGATTAGGAAAGGTTTTTGGCACAAGTTACCTATTTGGAATAGTCTTAATTGTGTATAAAAAACCCCAATTTCGGCCAGACCATATTTACTAGTGATTTTGTGAGTCTCAAAGAGTTTGAGAGAGATTTTATTTTGTTCTAAGATATCATTGATTGAGGAACAAAATAATTCACAAATAAATTCCATATAGTTCTTTATTGAATTGTGAAAGTGTGTTTCATAAATTATTGGGTCTAGCAACCAAGATCAAGGAGCCTCTTGATATTTGTTCGAAGTGTGGACACCGCAGAGAGTGAATTTTATCATCTACAAAGGGGGATTTAAAATCTACAATTTGAAGAACTTCTTCTTTAAGTCATGAATGAAAATGTTCTTCTTCTTCTTCTTTAAGTCATGAAAAGGGGGATTTAAATAGGATTTGGAATGTAGGAGATGACTCCTTAACCAACCTCAATGAGATGAGGTGATCATTAGAGTCATGTCCCAAAATGATTTGGGTAATTGCACGTTTTGATTAAAGTAAAGAGAGAGAGAGGAGATGAAGTAGAAAAGAAAGGAAAAGATGGACTTTTACCTACAATTTGAAGAACTTCAAGTGTTGCTTGATGAGATCCTTGAGAACCTTTAGAAAGTGATTTTTGTCTAGTTTCGATCGGGGTTTTTCCGATGATTTTTCGATCCTTGAAAATGGAGGTAAGAGAGGTTTTTATAGGTGAAAGAGGGGTGTTTTGGTGCCAAAACTCAGTCACCAAGAAATCCTTCCCTGGCAAAATCTTGTAAATTGAGCAAGGGAGGGAATCCTGGCCAGAAATCTGTAACTGACGCTCAGAGGCGCGCGCTTCCTGCTTTGGGGGCGGGAGGCGCGCGCGCTCCTGGCTCCTCCTGTCGGAGGCGGCGCGACTCAGAGAAGGCGATTTTGACAGAATGGACTAGAAAGTCAGCCCTGTCATTCAGTTTAGTCCCTGGACTTAACGAAGTCAGTCAGGAACTTAACGGAAGTGACAGAAACTAACGAGAAAACACTTAAAATGGGGAGAAACACAAGATCAAATGTGCACGGGGTGAGCGTCCAAGGCGGGGTGTCTACAGAGCCCTCGGCGACGTGGATTGCAAAGCAAAACGCGTCGACGAAAGTTAAAAACACCCGCCGAGGAAATCACCAAGAAAAGGCAAAGACTCGATGAAAGCAGGAATTTGAAATTTCGAGAGATAGTGGTGCGCTCCCTGTGTGAGCGGCTTTTGTTGATAGAGGGGGTGGCATGATCCGTTAGGTGAACCTGCCGGCTGAATGTTTTGAATGAGGCCATTAGTGAACCTTTTGATGAATCCGTTAGTGAATCCTTTGGATGAGTCCGTTGGTGACCCTTGTTGACGAATCCGTTGGTGAATCCGTTTGATGAATCCGTTAGTGAATCCCTTGGATGAGTCCGTTGGTGAACCCTTATTGACGAATCCGTTGGTGAATCCATTTGATGAATCCGTTAGTGAATCCCTTGGATGAGTCCGTTGGTGAACCCTTTTTGACGAATCCGTTGGTGAATCCGTTTGATGAATCCGTTAGTGTGAATCCCTTGGATGAGTCCGTTGGTGAACCCTTGTTGACGAATCCGTTAGTGAATCCGTTTGATGAATCCGTTAGTGAATCCCTTGGATGAGTCCGTTGGTGAACCCTTGTTGACGAATCCGTTAGTGAATCCCTTGGATGAGTCCGTTGGTGAACCCTTGTTGACGAATCCGTTAGTGAATCCATTTGATGAATCAGTTAGTGAATCCCTTGGATGAGTCCGTTGGTGAACCCTTGTTGACGAATCCGTTGGTGAATCCGTTTGATGAATCCGTTAGTGAATCCCTTGGATGAGTCCGTTGTGTAACCCTTGTTGACGAATCCGTTAGTGAATCCGTTTAATGAATCCGTTAGTGAATCCCTTGGATGAGTCCGTTGGTGAACCTTTGTTGACGAATCCGTTGGTGAATCCGTTGATGAATCCGTTAGTGAATCCCTGGATGAGTCCGTTGGTGAACCCTTGTTGACGAATCCGTTAGTGAATCCGCTTGATGAATCCGTTAGTGAATCCTTTTGGATGAGTCCGTTGGTGAACCCTTGTTGACGAATCCGTTAGTGAATCCGTTTGATGAATCCATTAGTGATCCCCTTGGATGAGTCCGTTGGTGAACCTTTGTTGACGAATCCGTTAGTGAATCCGTTTGATGAATCCGTTAGTGAATCCGTTTGATGAATCCGTTAGTGAATCCCTTGGATGAGTCCGTTGGTGAACCCTTGTTGACGAATCCGTTAGTGAATCCGTTTGATGAATCCGTTAGTGAATCCCTTGGATGAGTCCGTTGGTGAACCCTTGTTGACGAATCCGTTGTGAATCCGTTTGATGAATCCGTTAGTGAATCCTTGGATGAGTCCGTTGGTGAACCCTTGTTGACGAATCTGTTAGTGAATCCGTTTGATGAAATATTGCTTTGAAGTCTCGTGCCATTTGGAGTCACACTTGACTTTTTTGAATTGTGGGGTACGGGCACAGTTGACCGCGACCAGAAAAAAAATGTTCCTGCTGGGGATGGAACGTTGAGATTGACTCTTGAGGGGGGTGTGGCACCCGTGACAGAACTTAGGGAGTTCGGATTTTGAAGAGGACAACCTACTTTTGAGTGGGAGTTTCTATCCTACTTTCGATTTTTGACATTGCCTTAAGGGCGGACCAAAAAGGTGTCCAACTGGGTGCTTGTTGTCGATGCTTTGAACTCTTTTTTGTGCTGCTGGATTTGATTTTGCTGCAGGCTGATATGTTGAAGTGCTTGGGTTCTGTTCTGAACTGACAAGGGCTGTTTCTGTCTGAACTGCTGTCAAAGGCGCGCGCGTCGGGCCTTGCTTGTGGGAGGCGCGCGCGTTGTGAAGCCCTGGTCGGAGGCGCGCGCTTCTGGCCTTCTGAATTACAGCCCCTTTCTTTTCTAATCAGAATGTTCCAACAGCTATAAATTTGAACCATTTTTCGACCAGAATGGCCACGCAGCATTCTTTTGCAAACACTTTCTCCCCCTAAACCACAAAATTCTTGTCATAATGGCCCCAATGACTTTCTCCTTTGAAGTTAAGGTTTCCGTCCCGAGGGTGAGAAGTCCGTTCCAATGGTGAACGCCGTTCCAGCTGTGGGGTCCGTCTCGATGGGGGAGAGGCGTCCGAGCGTTTTTTATCGTTTGGGAGGCCCAATGACGATGTTGTTGACCCCGTGAGACCGGTGGTTCATGTGCGGGACTATAGACCCCGTCATTTTCCCAAGAAGAAGAAAGGTAAGGGAAATTCCTCATATGTGTGGAAGCGTCCCATGGTTGTCCCCGCTAAGGTTCCGCTTGATAAGGGTAAAGGGAAAGCCGTTGATGAAGCTCCGTCCCGTCCTAGCGTTTTCTCCCGTCTTGGCGGTCCAAAGAATGTTCCGTCCCCATCCAAGAAGACTAAAGTACATAACAAGAAGCAATGGGTTCCCAAACCTAAGAAAGATTAGATTTTTCTTTGTACCCCAAGAGATTGCAATAGACTACTTTTTTTAGGATTTAATATTTTGATATCTTTTGTTACTCAATAAATCCGTTGTAATGGTTTGAATAGTTCATTGAATGAATAAAAATTGCATTTTGTTATTTGAAGTGAATTGGTATTTTTGATATGTTTTAGACCGCACCCGAAGGTTGCCTACGTTCCTCCAGTTGGGAGGCTCAGGTCTTCGTAGTTCAAACAAACAAAGACCATTTTTTTTATTTTATTTTATTTTTATTTTTTTTGTTGTCCACCCTGTTTTTTTGCCTAGATCGCCCTTCGGGTTTTCAATCTAGCAGGCTTCATTTTTTGCACGTGCTCTAATTTTTACCTAGGCCGCCCTTGCGGGTTTTCAACCTAGCGAGCGATTTTTTTATTTTTTTTATTTTTTTTTGTTATGGTCTTTGTTTATTAAGCGTAGAACCTCTTGAGCTTGTCGAGGTTGACCTCCTTTTGGCAGCTGGTCACTATCTAAATCCACGAGCCGGACTGCACCACCGCTTAGTATCTTTTTGACCACGTACGGACCGATCCATGGGGTCCCATTTCCCCAGGGGATTCATGGCATTAGGAGGATGTGTCTTAAAACCAAATCTCCCACATTGATGTTTCGAGGCTTCACCTTTTTGTGAACTCTTGCCATCCTTTGCTGATACGCCCTTGTGCGTTCGAGTGCTCTTAACCTTTTCTCGTCGAGCAAGGCTAGTTGTTCATATCGACTTTGCATCCAGTCGACCTCGTTGACTTGATTCCGAGGAGGACCCGTAGAGATGGGACTTCAAGTTCGATAGGGAGTACGGCTTCAGAACCATAAGACCAATGCATAAGGAGTTTCTCCTGTTGCGGATCTATTGATGTGCGGTAGCCCCACAATGCTAATGGTAGCTTATCGGCCAATCCCTCCTGGTTGAGGCCATTTTCTTGACGTGGTCTCGATGGTCTTATTTGCTGCTTCGACTGCGCCATTTGCTTGGGGCCAGTAAGGAGATGACTTGTGCTTGGTGATCTTGTATTCTACCAAAAGTGCATCCATTTCCTTCTCAAAGTGAAAGCCCGTTGTCAGAAATGATTCTGAGGCACGCCGTATCGGCACATGATATTAATCTTTACAAATTCGGCCACTTTCTTGGCGTTGAGGGTTCGATAGGCTTGTGCCTCGACCCACTTTGTGAAGTAGTCGACTGCCACTAGGACGAATGACTGCCCATTGCTCCCGGCAACAGGATGAACTTTACCGATGAGTCTATCCCCCACAAGAACAAGGCAAGGTGTGACCATGTTGTAAAGTTGTGAGGGTGGAGCATGTTGCAGATTAGCGTGGAATTGGCACTTGGCACACCTTTTTGACTTTCTCGATACAGTCTCGTTCCATAGTGCTCCAATAGTAACCAATGCGAAGTATCTTCTTGACTAGCATAAACCCATTCATGTTGGGTCCCACATTCTCCTTCGTGTACTTCACACATTATCTCTTGAGCTTCGGTCTCATTGGCGCATAAGAGATGATCCCGTCGTGGTGCCTTTTTATAGACTCGGTCCCAATCAGTACGTACCGAGAGGCTAACCTTTGCAGAGCTGCTTGAGACTTCTTATTGATGTTCTCGGGATAAGTGCCGTCTTTTAGGAAGTTCATGATATCCGAATACCACGGAGAGTTTTGTTTGAACCTCGTGATCTCGATACTCATGCAATATGCCGGACTGTTCCTTCGAGCAATTTTGAAAGGCTTCACCATTTTCCCTTTGGGCATCTCAACTAATGAGCTATAGTGGCCAGTGCATCGGTGAAGCGATTCTTATCCCTTGGCAGGTAGTTGAAAGTGATCTCTTGGAATTGTTCAACCAGTTCTTCAGGTGCTGACCATATTGTTGGAGAGTCGGGTCTTGGGTTTCGCCATTTACCCGATTGCTAATTGATAAGGAGCAAAGAGTCGCCGAACACTTCTAGTTCCGTGACGTTTCTCTCGAGAGCTGCTTCGAGCCCTGCTATGCATGCTTCGTACTCGGCAATGTTGTTGGTAGCTTCGAATTCCAGGCGTATGGCAATGGGAGTGTAGATGTCTTTTTGGATCGACAAGCAATACCCCTATACCAAAACCGTGTTTATTGGCGGCGCCATCGAAAAAAAGTTGCCACTGTCTTCCTCGGTTGCAGTACAAATTAACTGCTCTCGGGGAACTGTACATCTTCCCCCTTCACTTCGTCACACGGGAATTCGGCAAGCTGGTCACTGAACCACTTTCCCCCTGACGGATTTAGTTGTGACGTAAAGTGATATCATAGCCGGCGAGCATGAAGTACCATTTGGCTATTCTTGTTCACATGAAAGGCTTCTTGAAGATGTAGCGGAGCGGGTCCACCTTTGCTACTAGCTTGATCGAAAAGCTTCCATATAGTGTTTGAGCTTTTGAGTGACCCAAACCAATGCTGCACATGACTTCTCTAAGACAGAGTAGTTCTTTTCGCCTCCTTGGAATCGGCGACTGACAAAATAAATGGCGTTCTCCTTTGTGGACTCTCGTTGCTCTTGTGCTAACATAGCCCCTAGGGCTTCATCATTGACAGTGAGATAAAGCAACAGAGGTTTCTCCTTGTGCGGCGGAACTAGAAAAGGAGGGCACGTCAAGTAATGCTTACTTGATCGAAGGCTTCTTGGCACGCGTCGGTCCATTCTAGAGCCACATTCTTCTTGAGTA
>JAOWBW010001188.1:0-104016 GCA_026119855.1 Campanula takesimana | reverse complement strand
TTTGTATTGGATACAATAGGCAAACAACTATTGTATCCAACACAATGTATGAAGATTGTTGGTTATCCAACAGCAATGTATGAAGATTGTTGGTATTGGATACAATAGGAGAACACCTATTCTATCCAACAGCAATGTATGAAGATTGTTGGTATTGGATACAATAGGCAAAACAACTATTTGTATCCAACAGCAATCTATGAAGATTGTTGGTATTAGATACAATAGCTAAATAGCTATTGTATCCAACAGCAATCTATGAAGATTGTTGGTATTAGATACAATAGCTAAATAGATATTGTATCCAATACAAATTGATAAGAATTCAGTTAGATACAATAGGCAAACACCTATTGTATCCAAATTATTATTAACACTTTTTTTTTTGTTGTAGCTGTTGGAAGTAATCATTTTGGCGTTGAAAGTGATAATATTGTTGGATATTACTCTGCTGATAGCGATGATGCTTGCTCGAAGTTGATTGTAACACCAAAAGAAAGTCGGTATTGGGTTCATGTGTGCGATGATGTTTATAGGCCGGTTATTGGTCAGTGTTTTTGCAAGTTATGATGATGGTTTTTTGTTTTACGAGGCATATGGTCGTGTGTGTGGTTTTGATGTCCGTCGTAGTACTGTTAAGATATCAAGTAATGGAAGAACGAGTTTGAAGTATTATGTTTTCCATAGGGCAGGGGTGATTGATAATAAAGTAAAAAAATCTGATTATACTGATGGTGAGGCAGCAGTAAACAAGGTCGAAAGATGATGTTTCTAGATGTGATTGTAAAGCGATGATTGGACTGAAGTTGTCTGGTTATGATGAGAAGGGTGGGGTAGTTGTGTATAAATTTATTGAGCGGCATAATCATAAACTGGTTGCTCCAAAATTGTAGGCATTTTTTACGTTTTGGTAGGGAAATGTCATTGGCGCATAAAAAATTTTGCATTTGATGCATCTAAGGTGAAAATAGGTGCATCACAAGCTCATGGTTTGATGAAGAGGTTGGTGGAATATGAAATGTTGGAGCTATTGTGAGAGATTTTAGGAATTGGAGCAGGGATTTTAAGCAAGGTATTGGGGAGAAGGATGCTCAGATAATTTTGGATAAGTTTAAGGCTAAGAAGGAGCAGACTGGTTCTTTTTATTATGAATATGAAGCTGATGAATCAGGTCGTTTGATTAAGTTATTTGGCTGATCCTATAGGCCGTAGAAACTATGACAGTATTTTGTGATGTTATCTCATTTGATGCGACATTTGGCACAAATAAGTAAGTGTTTTTGAATATTTTATACTATTGGATACAAGAGCTATCCATTGAGTGTATCTAAGTATATGCAAGTGTATTGTTTCAACAATACTGTTGGATACAACAGCTATGTTAGGTTGTGTATCCAACAGCACAGTGTTGACACATTGCTATTAGATACAGTAGCAATTTAGCTAGTGTATCCAACAGCTATGTTAGGTTGTGTATCTAATAGCAATGTGTCAACATTGCTGTTGGATACACAACCTAACATAGCTGTTGTATCCAACAGTATTGTGAAACAATACACTTGCATACATTGCTGTTAGATACAGTAGCAATTTAGCTAGTGTATCCAACAGCAATGTTGACACATTGCTATTGGATTACAGTAGCAATTTAGCTAGTATATCTAACAGCAATGTTGACACATTGCTATTGGATACAGTAGCAATTTAACTAGTGTATCCAACAGCAAATGTTGGATACATTAGCCAAACACATAGTGTATCCAACAAAAAATGTTTATAACATTGCTATTGGATACAGTAGCAATTTAGCTATTGTATCCAACAGCAATGTTAGTGTATCCAACAGCAATGTTGAGACATTAATATTGAATCTATGTTGATATTTATTATTTGCTTCATGATTTTCATTATGTATGTTCAAATCAGGTACAATATGGTATTTGTGCCATTTTGCGGTGTGGATAATCATAGGAAATGCGTGACATTTGCAGCAGGGTTACTTTCAAGAGAAGATATTCCTCACTACACTTGGGATTTTCAAGCGTTTTTAAACGCAATGGGTCGGGAACCACTTTGCTTAATTACGGACCAATGCCCTGCTATGAAGCAGGCAATACCTGCAGTTTTCACTTCAACGAGGCATCGTTGGTGCATGTGGCATATCATGAACAAACTTCCAACAAAGGTAATCAAAGTGTAATATAGTATCTAGAATAGTGTATTGTTGAAGATTGCACTTGGATACACTAGCTATTTTATGTAATCATATGATTATGCTTCTGAAGTAGGTAATTAACTTTTTTTGTGCAGGTTGGTCCTCATTTGTGCAAGGAGGCTGATTTGATGTCAAAGATTAAAGGTTTCGTTTGGGACAATTGCCTAAATGCATAAGAATTTGAAGAGGGATGGAAAGCAGTCATAGAAGAATTTGGTTTACAAGAGAATGAGTGGTTATCGACTATGTTTGAGAATAGGAGTAGCTGGATTCCTGCATATTTTAGCGATGATCCATTGCTCGGGATATTGCGTACAACGTCGTTGTCAGAAAGCGCCAATGCATTTTTTGGTAAGTACACGAAGCAGAAGGACACATTGACGGAGTTTTACGTACGTTTTGAGACAGCAATGGACAAGCAGCGTCAGACCAATAGACGATTGATCCACGAGTGTTTGACACAACTTCCCAAGACTGTGACTCCATTGTTGATCGAGAAAGATGCAACAGAAATTTACACACGAGAGGTTTTTTATATGGTTCAGGATGAAATTAAAGAAGCGTGTTACAGTTTGGGGATGAAATCTATGGCCAGTGACGATTCCGTTAAGAACTTGGTGTTGACAGATGGGAAAGCAAGAGGGAAAGAATTTGAGGTAACATTTTTTTTATGTAAATAACATTTTTTGACACATTGCTCTTAGATACAATAGCAATTTTAGTTATTGTATCCAACAGCAATGTTGATAACAATACAGTTAGATACAATACCAAAACACCTATTGTATCCAACAGCAATGTTCACACATTGCTGTTGGATACAATAGCTATTTAGCTATTGTATCCAATGCAATGTTCATACATATTGCTATTGGATACACTAGCTACTTCCCTATTGTATCCAACAGCAATGTTGAAACATTGCTATTAGATGCACTAGGAATTTATCTATTGTATCCAATGCAATGTTCAGCTGCTGTATTTTGTACTAATTTAACTTCTGAATGTTACACAGGTAAAGCACTTGTTAGAAACTAATCACGTGCAGTGTTCGTGTAAACTATTTGAAAGAATTGGAATTTTGTGCAGACACGCTTTTTTTGCCTTGAAGCTAGTTAATGCAGCTAAGATTCCTAGAGAGCATGTCCTCAATCGGTGGACGAAGAATGCAGAGCGCCGTGGGTCAAGTGCGGTGGTTGATAGCGTATCAACAGATTGTGTTAGAATGGAGGCGTTTGGGGCAAAAGTGAATGAGATTTGGTTTGATTTCAACACATGTATGGGGTTAGTTGGTAAGGATGGTGAGGATTTGGATCACATCGCAAAGGTTTTGAAGGACTTGAAGCATGAATTAAGAGAACACAGAGCTACAAATATTTGCCAGAAGAACAAAACTGTTATTGAAAACTTAATTGGTACGGATATTCCTGATGAAATTACAGTCAAGCCTCCTAATGAAGGTCGTAACAAAGGGTATGGGAGGAAGAGGATTTTGAGTGCAACGGAGAAGTCGGTAGCTCAAAAGAAAAGGCTATGAGATTATGCAGGTCATGTAACCAAATGGTGCATCATGACAAGCGAAATTGTCCGCTATTATTCAAAGATAATAATTAGGTTTTGATTAGGATTTTGTTTATTTTTATTGGATAATTATATAGTCTTTTCATCTAATACTATATATTTTTGGATAATGATTCAGTTTATTGGATACACTGTTTGAATAGATTCAATATCTATGGTTTAATATCATATTTGATATCTGTAATTTTTATTAGATACATTAGGTGAATAGGTAGTGTATCTAATAAATGAAATAAATTAGTTGCATTCTTATTAGATACACTAGTTACATAAGTAGTGTATCCAATTATTGAAATATAGTATAACCCATTCATTGGATACAGTAGGACAAAACATTATGTATCTAATGTTAATATGATATTTATATTCTGGAATCTAGATATCTTATTAGATACACTAGTGCATAACTAGTGTATCCAATGATTGAAATATATCATAACCCATTCATTGTATACACTAGGAAAAACACCTATTTGTATCCAACAAAAATGTTCATTCAGTTAGATACAATAGGCAAACACTTATTGTATCCAACATCAATTTTCATAAAATTCAGTTAGATACAATGTTCAAGTCTTCAACATAACAAATTACTAGAGCTTCTTTGAATGAACTAAGCAACGATTAAAAAGTATCGTTACTTACATATCAATTATCCAACATAAAAAAACAAATACTACAAGTTTTATAAATAAAATTATGCAACATTAGATAATTTCCAACCTACCTTTAAATTGCTAAGTATCAACCAACCACAAGACTACAAGTTTTCTAAAATTCAAGTTTTCGAAATAAATGCCAAGTATCAACCAACGATAATACTACAAGTTTTCTAACACCATATAAAGATACACAATTCTAACATCCCCAAATTAATCAGTCTCTACAACTTTTGTTTCTTTTTCTTTTTTTGCTCCTTCTCTTCTATCTTGTCCATCTTGCTCTTCTCATTTAAAAAATTTGTTGCTTCCTATATAACCTCATCTCTATTTTTGTTTGTCTCATGGCATATCATCTTGTGCACATAACGGCTTCGCAGCCTCAGGAGTTGTCTATTTTGTTCAAGCTGGTAAGAAATGAAAAAAATAAAATAAAATTAGAAGTTTGTTTGTTTTTCACTTCAACAAACATTTTATTATATACTATACTATACTTACCCCTTCATCCTTTAGTCCAACATCACTTACTGTGCCGCTGCAGCCCATATATGCTTCCATGTGCCTCATCATAAAAATTGCACAGTCGGTATGATTTTCTTTTGTTTGCCAAGAGAATCTTTTTCGTTTAGGTTTAAATAATCTAATTTCATCTGCTCTTTTGTGATTCTTGGATTGGGCATACCGACAAAAAAGTTTTTGCTGCACAAAATAACATGAAAGTAACGGTGCATTATTATATAATTCAAAAGAAACATATTTGACTTGTTGGATACAGTATGTAAATAGTTATCATATCCATTGCAAATATCATATTCAATTTGAATTTTCATTAGATACACTAGTTAAATTATCTAGTGTATCTAAGTTTAATTTGCAGATATTGTGTTATGTATCAATTTTATAAAGATATATATAAAAATTTTGACAGATATAAGCAGGCCAAGTTTAAGAAATTCATACCACATGTATTAGAGGTTCTCTATATTTGTCCATTGTGCCTGCCAAACTATTGTCCAGTATATTAATTGCACCGCCTTTTATATCAAACACAGCAAGCCAATAATGTTCACTAGCAAGAACTGGAAAGAACACCTGATAGACGCAAAAACAAAACATATCAAATGTATGTGAATACTTTTAATTACATACACTATTTTAATTAGATACAATAGCCAATTTGGCTATTGTATCCAACAGCAATGTTGACACATTGCTATTAGATACAATAGCCAAATACCTATTGTATCCAATACAATGTTTGATAGCAATACAGTTGGATACAATAGCCAAATAGCTATTGTATCCAACAGCAATGTTCATACACATTGCTATTGGATACAATAGCCAAATAGCTATTGAATCCGACAGTATTGTTGTCACATTCCAGTTAGATACAATAGCCAAATACCTATTGTATCCAACAGCAATATGTGTATGAACATTGCTGTTGGATACAATAGCCAGATAGCTATTGTATCCAATACAATGTTCATAACAATCCTGTTAGATACAATAGGCCAATACCTATTATATCCAACAGCAATGTTCATATACATTACTATTGGATACAATAGCCAGATAGCTATTTGTACCCAACAACAATGTTCATACACATTGCAATTAGATACAAATAGCCAAATACCTCTTTTATCCAACAGCAATGCTCATACACACATTGTTATTGGATACAATAGCTATTGTATCCAACACCAATGTTCATAACAATACTGTTAGATACAATAAGACAACACCTATTGTATCCAACAGCAATGTTCATACACACATTGCTATTGGATACAATAGCCAGATAGCTATTTTTATCAAACAGAAATGTTGAGACATTGCTGTTGGATACAATAGCTATTCTATCTTGTATCCAACAACAATGTGACAACATTGCTATTAGATACAATAGCCAAATAGCTATTGTATCCAACATCAATGTCTCATACACATTGCTATTGGATACTTTTAAGATGAGTTTTTTAAAATATAATTGAGTTTAAGTTTCATTACCATCTCATAATCATTGAGCGAGTATTTTGTGTTCTGTTTCAATAATCTATCCATGTCATCAGAAAAGTCTTCATAATGTGCATCAAATGATTTTCCAGCAGTAATCATCTGAAATATTGTTTTTTGACATTGGAAATATGTGTGTTAGTGTTTTTTGTTACATATAAAAATATTAGTGGAAGTAAATATTAATATATAAATATATTACCGTCATAAGTGGACTGCAGAAGAGACGTAATGGCGATGCTGGAGACTTGTACCTCTCCAAATCATTTAGCACATCACACCAAACACAAATGATAGTTGCTTCCACTGTGCTGCCAGGAAGCATGCTCTTAAAATTTTCGATAGTCGCAAATGCATGCTCAGATTGATAAAGGAATAATCTGTAGAAAATACAGCAATATATTATTAACAAATACTATTTCATAGTGTAACTTTTAATTAAATATTGTATCTATAACTGGTATTGTGTGCAATTGAAATACTATATTATTATTGGATACACTAGGTATATAGCTAATGTATTTATTGTATCTAATTCAAATATATTGGATTAGATACACACTAGGTTAATTAGATACAATACCAATTTTAAGCAGTGTATCCAAGTGAATTTTATAAAATTACTTACATCACTGTGTCTGGCTTCACATGCTGAATCCATTGGAAGATCACTTTTTCATCAGCCAGTATCCTGCCTTCTATTTCAACCACCCTACTCTTGAATGGAGATTTGCTACTTTCAGATGGTTGCGGTTGACGTTTTTCTATTCGTTGGTCCTGTTGACTATCCTGTTCATCGGAAGAACTTAACAGTTTAAAACTCGGCGTTGTAGTGCTTCTTGTCCTTCTCTTAAGCAGTGGGGGCTTCTTAGATTGAACGTTTTTCTTCCCCTTCATCTCCTTTTCTTTTTCAGCCTCACCTAAGCCTTCAGCTTCCTTTGCTATCAACAAAACGTCTACACCTTCAAATAAATCATCAGATCTTGTCTCTGTTCGTGGTGGTTGTTTTTCTTTGTTATACAGCTCCTCAATGGCTGTAATATTTCTCAGACCCTCACTGTCAAACTCAAAACTATCAACCATTTCTGAATCTTGTATTTCTTCTTGTAGACAGAGTGAATCGATGTTTGCAGATTTTTCAGTTGAAGCAGCCTTTTTTGCTGCTGATATTTCAAGAGATTCTCTCTCCATTCTGTCCATTTGTGAGCTTGTAAGATGTAAAAAATCAAATGGTTGAGAGTCTTGATGCGTTTCATCTGGTATGTTCTTTGGTTCATCACATTGAGAAGCTGTACATGCTGAAGGCTTAGTGGTTCAGAATCAAGTTCGGATTGATCTGGATTGGCTTCTGCAAAATTTGATTTTTGTGGGGAATGAGGAGTTTGGACAGGTTGTTGTTCATCATTATGAAAAGAAGAACTTGTTGGATTGGATGTAGGTGGAAAGGTTGAATTGAACAGTTGAGCAATTGTACGGTGGATTTGTACCACTTTCTCCTGCTCTTTGCTTTTTGACATACAAACCACATATGCATTTTTATATCTATCCAACGCATTCTTCAATTCATCTGAAAAAAATCTCTAGTTGCTTGATAGGACCATCACCTTCCTGTAATGAATAAGAAAATATTTTATAGTAATTGTTTGAACAATTCAATTGAATACACTTGCTATTACATAGAATATCTAAATAGCTATTGTATCCAACAGAAATGTTCATACATATTGCTATTAGATACAATAGTTATATAGCTATTGTATCCAACAGCAATGTTCATACACATTGCTATTAGATACAATAGCTATACAGCTATTGTATCCAATACAATGTTCTTAACAATTGAGTTAGATACAATAGGCAAACATCTATTGTATCCAATAGCAATGTTTCATACAAACATTGCTATTAGATACACTAGATGTTTGCCTATTGTATCCAATGCAATGTTCACACATTGCTATTGGATACACTAGCTACTTCCATGTTGTATCCAATAGCAATGTTCTTAACAGTACAATTAGATACAATAGCCAAACACCTATTGTATCTAACAGCAATGTTCACACACATTGCTATTGGATACACTAGTTAATTCCCTATTGTATCCAACAGCAATGTTCACACATTGCTATTGGATACACTAGCCAAACAACTATTGTATCCAACAGCAATGCTGATAACAATACAGTTAGAGACAATAGATAAACATCTATTGTATCCAGCAGCAATGTTCACACATATTGCTATTGGATACACTGGTCAATTCCCTATTGTATCCAACAGCAATGTTCACCTCTTTTATTTTAAATGGTCTGTTAAATAGTTTAAACATTCATGTTTTTTTTTTCATGTCTTTTTATTCATATTTATTACCTGCTCTCGATCAGGAACTTCAATGGAACTAGAATGAGGAGCTTCTGTAGGAAAAAAGGGGCTGATCCTGTATATGTAGGTGAAAATAAATTTCTGAGACAAATTATAAATAAAGATACTTTTTTAATATATATTTTGAGATGAAGTAAAGACACTAATAATATAAGTGAATAGTACAAGAAAACCTTAAATCTTGGAAGTTAGATACACTAGCTATTTTGCTGTTGTATCCAATAGCAATGTTGACACGATGCTATTAGATATACTAGCAAATTAGGTATTGTATCCAACATCAATTTTTATAAAAATACAGTTAGATACACTAGCTATTTTAGCTATTGTATCCAATAGCAATGTTTCATAACAATAACCATGCAAACAGTAGCTAATTTGCTTTTTATATTTATGAAGATACATTTAAAAAAAACAACAATTAAAAAGGAACTTATTTATTAATTAATATTAAACATTAAGACAGCAGGAAATACACTTAATTGACCACAATACAAATATAGGCTCCTAAACCTAATTTATGGTCATAAACTTGTGCAGGGCTGCATGCATGTACATATCTGTCGCTCCATAGTGTGCAAGGGTAGACCCACGATCATTTGCATGCATAACGAGAGCTTCACATGACCAGGTTGGGGTGTTTTCGGTACTGTCTCTTTGCAGAAAAAACAATGGAGATGACCCCATTTATTGTACAAGGTATACAGCCCCAGCCTGAAATTTTCAAAGTAGTAGGCTATGTGGTCCTGGGGGGTCTTCAACGGAAAGTATGTACCTTCTTCCTCAGAATCGGAAGAATCAGAAGGATTAGTCACAGGATGCTGTGAACTAGTGGTAATATCAGGGATATTACCAGGCTCAATTTGGTTATTCTGAGCTGTATTGCCAGTTGAAGAACAAGAGGGCTTGTTTTCAACCATTTTCTTCTTGTAGTGTTTGGTTTTTAGATGTGTAAAACACAAGTGAAGTTGCAATGTATTTATAGTGACAAATTGTAGTTGAACAGTTATTTTAATTTGTCTTTTTGCAATTCATTTGGTCAATGCATTAATTATGTGTCATGAGCTTTCAGATACAGATAAGATCAGATGAAATTTTTCATCAATGCATCTTTTTTGCTGTAATTAATAATTCTGATATATGTTCCATATAAGACATTCAGATTTTAATTTATTAGCTAGCATTTGTATTTTTATTTTTTATTTTATTTTTTTGGTAGGGGAGGTGTGCAGTTGGATACAGCAGAATTGTCCTTAATGTATCCAATACCTAATATTAGTATTGTTAGATACAATAGCTATTAGATACACTTAGATAAAATAGCCAAAATACCTATTTGTATCCAACAAATTTTTTTTATTTTTATTTTTTTGGGTGGGGGCTTGGTAAACTGTTAGATACAGCAGCAATGTATTTGATGTATCTAATACACATTATTAAAATTCTTAGATACAATAACTATTTTATACAAGTTTTAAACTATTATATAAAATACAGTTCGATACAATAGGAAAATAACTATTTGTATCTAACACAAATGTTTTGATACATTGCTATTAGATACACTAGAAGTTTAGCTATTGTATCCAATACAATGTTCATAACAACATACTTAGATATAAAAGCCCTATCATTAATGCATTGACCAATTTAATTGTGAGATGTTCCATTTTTCATCAATACTCCCTCCGTCCCATTTCAAATTGCAAATACTAGGTTGGCACGGGGATTAAGGGAAAAAGTGAAAAAGGTGATGTGTTGTGAATGTTGATAGTTGAGTGGGGGAGAGAAAGTGGGGTAGAAAATAGTTAGTGGTTTAATGGATGTGAGTGTACAAGTGGGTTAAAACTTGCTATTTTTTAATTTTGCAATTTTAGTTGGGACACCCTTTTTGGCAAGTTTTGCAATTTGAAATGGGACAGAGGGAGTATATGTTTTGACTTTAATCAACAATTCTGAGATGCATGCCATATAAGACATGCAAGCTGGCATTTTTGTATTTATTTTTGGCAGAGGAGGTGGGTGGAAAAAGCAGAAATGTATTTGTCTATATGCAGTCTAATAGTTTAATGCATTAATGATATGTCTGCAAGTATGGATGAAATTATATTTAATTTTTTCTGAATTTTGTAAGTTTAACAAGACCACTGATTTTTTTGGGAATAGTTGCTTTGACATCTAAGTTTTAACCTATTATATACAACACAGTTAGATACAATAGCAAAACACCTATTTGTATCCAACGCTGATTGTATCTAACAATAATTTTTTGACACGTTGCTATTAGATACAGTTAGATACAATAGGCAACTACCTAATGTATCCAACATCAATGTTCACATATTGCTATTAGATACACTAGTAATTTAGCTATTGTATCCAACATCAATTTTTTGACACGTTTCTATTAGATACAGTTAGATACAATAGGCAACTACCTAATGTATCCAACATCAATGTTCACATATTGCTATTAGATACACTAATAATTTAGCTATTGTATCCAACATCAATTTTTTGACACGTTTCTATTAGATACAGTTAGATACAATAGGCAACTACCTAATGTATCCAACATCAATGTTCACATATTGCTATTAGATACACTACTAATTTAGCTATTGTATCCAACATCAATTTTTTGACACGTTTCTATTAGATACAGTTAGATACAATAGGCAACTACCTAATGTATCCAACATCAATGTTCACATATTGTTATTAGATACACTAGTAATTTAGCTATTGTATCCAACATCAATTTTTTGACACGTTTCTATTAGATACAGTTAGATACAATAGACAACTACCTAATGTATCCAACATCAATGTTCACATATTTCTATTATATACACTAGTAATTTAGCTATTGTATCCAACATCAATTTTTTGATTAGATATCTCACCTCTTGATTTTGCTGCATAGAAATGTCTCGAACATTGCCTATCCCAATTGTTTTATTTTTCATCTCAAATTCTTCTCTGTTTTCCAAAAATTTTGTCGTCCATTCTTTGTATGCTGGAAGATGCCTCTGAACGACATTCATACCTTGTATCTCCACACGATCAATATAAAGAAACTAGGAAATAAAAATAAAACAATGTAGGTTAGATTGAAAATAATTATCAATATCGTTCATATTAAGAAGAAGTTTGAGCAAACAGATAAATGAATTACTTACGCATAAAAATATCAACGATCCTGTAAAATTTCATGTTTCCACCCAGCTTGACCTTGCATTTTTCAAATGGTGTATGAGATACTCACACCAGTTGTATTCTTTGCATTCATCAAAACTGAGATTAGAATTTAAAATCTCTTGATTTGCATAATGGCTTGACATGGGGCAGATGAAGAGATTGCAGATCAAAACCACAAAATTCTGTTTGAAAATATAATCAGCCTCAGTGCTGTTCTCAATCTTCTTTAATATATCTGTGGGGCTGTGCTTCCAAGGGTCCTTTCCTACTTCAAACTGAGCCCTCCAGTTTCGCATTGAGCCCTCAACTTTCTCATTCTTCCTGGCTTTCTGCTTGATATTGATTGTTCTTTCCTCCCTTGGAAGCCCTAATATTCTCTCAACTTCCTCTTCAGTGACAGGAATTGTTTGTCCATTTTTCAGCGTTATTATGTTATCATGGTGGTTGTAATGTTTGATAACATAATAACCTATCATTTGAGGAAGGTTGTTGATTTTCAAGTCCAAAAGATCCTTAAATCCAGAAGATTTGACCCATTCAATTTGCCCAGGAGATAAGCTTTGAATTGCTTGAACTAAAGTCCTTGGTGTGCCTCTCATTTTTGACATAGGGTAGCTTTCAGTATTTTGAACTGGAGTTGGAACTGTGGTTTCGGTCTGAGGGTTTCTAGGACCCTGCAATTAAGATTGAAAACAGGTTAATATTATGATTTTACTTAATGTATGCACTTTCATTTTTTTTTCAAACAACCCAATTGGATACACGAGCCAAATAGCTATTGTATTCAACAGCAATGTCGACACACATTGTATTGGATACACTAGCAAAATGCCTATTTGTATCCAACAGCAATGTTGACACACATTATATTGGATACACTAGATATTTAGCTATTGTATGTAATAGGTACACATAATATAGGTTAATACCTTGATTTTTACTCTTTGTAGTTTTGATGAACTTGGACCAGAACCATCTTTTTTATCTGCATCACGATTTTTTCTTTTCCTAGAAGCTTTTATAATATCTGCAAGTGATTCTTCTGCTGGGGATTTGTCTGATAAAAAATGAAAACAAGTTTTTAGTACAAGAAATAGATCTTTTTAGTTGGATACACAAACATTTTAATTATTGTATATAATTTAAAATATAGTTATAAATTTTTTACTGGCCTATATTTTTGCCTTCTGCAAACCTAGGAGATTTTCTTGGTGTTGATTCCAATCCTGTTAATGTTGTTGTTGTTGTTGTTGTTGTTGTTTGCTCTGTCCTTTCTTTAGATTGTGTTGTTGGTTGTGTTGCTGGTCCTTCTGTCATGGTTTCTGTAGCTGTTGTGTTTGTTGTTGTTATTGCTGTTGTTGTTGTTGCTGCTGCTTCTATTGTTGGTATGATGATTATTGTTGTTGTCACTTCTTCTGAAATTCATTTAAAAAAGGTAAATATTTATATTTACATGTAAAGAAATCATCTTATAATCAACTTTTACAAGTATTATGACAATTTATTTGTCACCTATATTTTCTTCAGAAGAAGAACTACTGTCACTTTCATCAAGTAGAACTCTTCCAAGTGTATGGAGCCCTGACGCTTTTTGTTGTTCAATATGTTTTCTACACTTCTCATTTTGTGCATCAATTACCCTCGTAGACTTCCTCCTTCGTGGTTGTCCTACAAACATTCAATCATAATGTGATAAACATTTCGAATGGATACAATTGCCCTTGGATACACTAGCCAAATATCTATCGTATCCAGCAGCAATGTGGACCACATTGCCCTTGGATACACTAGTCAAATAGCTATTGTATCCAACAGCAATGTGGACACACATTGCCCTTGGATACACTAGCCAAATAGCTATTGTATCCAACAGCAATGTGGACCACATTGCCCTTGGATATTGCCCTTGGATACACTAGCCAAATAGCTATTGTATCCAACAGCAATGTGGACCACATTGCCCTTGGATACACTAGCCAAATAGCTATTGTATCCAACAGCAATATGGACACACATTGCCCTTGGATACACTAGCCAAATAGCTATTGTATCCACACTAGCCAAATAGCTATTGTATCCAACAGCAATGTGGACCACATTGCCCTTGGATACACTAGCCAAATAGCTATTGTATCCAAAAGCAAATATAACGATTAAATTTGTGAACACAGTTAGATACATTATGCATTTTTTCTAGTTTGAAACCGTAATAAAAATTTCAATTAAACAGTTTTGAATCGTGAAATATGGCTAATAATAACAGTAGAGAAATGCAATTAGAAACCTCACCTTGTTGATTTTGGTTCTCTATGTTGCTTCTATCGTTAGGAGATGCCATTTTAGTTAGTTTTTGTCGTAGAAAGAAGCTTGTGAAGAGACGAAGGTCGCCGGACAGTCAAATCGGAGAATCCTCGGTGGAAATGCCTCGGAATAGCCGGAGAATTGGGAATGGTTTGATCGCCGAGGGTTTAGTCTCGCCTTTTCAAATTCGCCGGAGTGTGTGTGTGTGTTTTGTGTGTGAACGCGGTTAATGGACGGTTTATACGCGATTTGACCTTTTTGCCCTTTGCGTGTCCTGGTAATTTCAAAATTGCCACCGCCTCTTTAATCTCTTGTCTCTAATCTGCACCGTTGGTTTATTTCTAATCCAAAGGCTATAAGTGGTTCTCATGGTTCTCATGTAATTTGGTTCTCACAGGAGCAAGACCATATATCAGACAAAAGGATATGAAAATTATGAAGGAAATAATATTGTAATAAGTATTGGAACACTAGGAAAAGCTAGTAATAGAAGTGGAATGAAATACAAGGTTAACATTGAAGGAATAGTAAATACAATAGCTTCAAAATCAATACAAATGATAGATCCGATTAAAATAGACCCGGAAGAATTAGCAGGATTAGAATGGTCGTTAGACGACATAAAAGAACAGGAAAATGAAATATTAGTTCCAAGACAAAGTTACATATATGAAGGATTAAATGGATCACAAAGTTTAAGAACTTATTATAACTGTCTTCATAGGTCCATCCTAATTCTGTAATACACTCTATTATCATATCATCTACTTCTTCTTGAATATTTAACTCAGTGAATTTTTTATTTATTATTTCTTCAAATGTTTTGCTAGTTTCTTCTATTTTAAATCCTGTAGATGGTTCCATTTCTAAATTTTAGGGGGGTATAGGGCAGATTTTAGCGGTCTCTGTTAACCATAATAATTTAAAAAACATAGATTTAAAATTCAATATTATAAAAGACATAGTTTAGAAAACTTACAAGATATGTGCGGAGGCGTTTGTTTATGCAGGGGGATTCTGGGCGTCTTTATGAACAGTGGCTGGTACACTTTTTTTTTTTTTTTTTTTTTTTTTTTTTATATATATAGGGCTATAATATTAAGTACTGAAGGATTCGAAGGATTTTAAGTAATATAACTAGGGGAATCGGAAGGGGGTTTTAAGCTGCCATTAAGAAAGACTGCTTTTTATTAAATTGCTCTCGTGGTTTTTTCAACTCGTGGTTTACAAATGAAATGAACTGAGGTTTATATAGCCTCGAAACCTATCACCTAATAAGCCGGTTAACATTACCGGAAAACCTAGGAATAAACTTTTTACAAATTTCAACCTATGAATAGTAAAAGGCGAAATAATTTTCGCTAAAGTATAATCTTTACAAAAAGATGAAAATGACCTAAAGCTAAACTTTTAGAAAAGTAAACCTAATCTGTGAAGTTTTCAAAAAGCATGAAAATACTGTCGGCCGCCCCATGTCATTGCTTGCGTCTTTGTGGTTGATGCTGTCATTGCTTACGTTTCTAGAAGTCTCTGTGTGTACTGTCAATTGTGGGAGTTGTATCCCCATCTGACTGTGCGTCTTGCATGTTGTCATCATATGGATCGCCTAGTCCTGGATAAGACCATGGCCTTTCGTCGTTGGTAATGTGTTGTTCTTCTAATGTCTCGCCTTCTCCAAAAAATGGTAGAAGCATGTTCCAATTGTCTGTTGCCCAAAGTTGAATGAAATGTCCTTCCGCCATTAGCTTATAGAGCTGCCATGGGAAGTTCTTTGGGAGATCTGGTGTCTGTTGGTGTCTCTTTATGAATCCGGTGTGGAAGTCCGTAATTTTGTCTACATCTTGCTCATGTAACCAAGCAAGGCTTGTAAAATCAATATGGCTCTCTATTTTAACCGCCATTGATAATAATTTATGATCTGAAATGTTACAGCTGATGAAGACCCTCTTTCTTGCAGGCCTGTATGTATGGCTGTCTGATTCCGGAAAGGATGCGAATATTTTGCACCCAACCTTCTGTGTGAAAGAATGTGTAGCTATATTTCCAGCTACCATTGTAAATTTTTCCCCGAATGTGTTTAATATTTCTTCTGTATCAGGATTTAATCGGAATTCAATGTAATCGATCATTCCGTAATGATAAAACTGTGTGATGAGTTCTTTTGGCATGTCAGTTTTGAATAAATCTATCTGTAATAGTAGAATGCCTGTATCATGTCCATTGTTGTCTATCCTTTCGACTACTGTTACTCCTCTGTAATTTAGTTCTTTAAATACAATTTGAACTATTTTTTGCTGTAACTTATACAGGATTAAGGGAAATCCAGTACAAATTTTTTCTGAAATTATGTCATCGAGGCCTTCTATTTTCTCTAAAACAGGTTTCAGAGTATGCCTCCATGGAATGTCAAGTACTCGAGCCTTAAATTTGTCAAAGTTTCTGTAAATTGGCTCTTTTGATTTGTTTTTAAGAGTGTCAATCTCTTGTTTCAACTTTTTATTTTCCAACTGTAAAGGTATTTGAATTTCCTTTCCCTTTTGAGAAAGCTTATGTTGTAGATTTGAAATGGATTCTTCTTGTCTTTGGATGATCTGTTCTGGACTTTCTTTTACTATTTGAGAAAATGTTTTTACTTCTTCGGGTTCGATAAAGAAGTTGTCAAGTCCAAAATATCCTCTTGCCATGCTTATGGCTTCGGAAAAACTGTAATACCCTTTATAGAGGGGATCTATGCACTGTATGTGTTTTGACACTGTTTCCCATTTGTTAAAGACTCCAATTTTGGTGCCTCTAAAAATAATGTAATGTGAGAATCGTTTGGGTGTAACTGTATTCTCGGACACTTTTCGAGTCATTTCGAGAAAATAAAATCCCAGGGAATTTAAAATTTGAACCTTTTTTGTTGATTCATTGGGAAATGTATGTATATGCCAGAGATTATCAAGCAGGCATTGTTGTTTGTCTGTTAATCCAGTCCCAAAAACGGGCCTGAATTTTTGTTTGTCCTCTGTACAAACAGGTAGAATGTTTGGGCCGAATGTAATTGTTGGTTGTTGGGCTTTTGGTTGGGCCCTATTTGAAACAAAATGTTTATCGGATAATTTTTGTATACGGCTTGGCCCAGCCTGTGAGAATGCTTGTGTCTGACTGTTGGGAATTGTTAACTGTAACTGTGCTGTATTGTCACTACTGCTGTTACTGTCAGATGTATCCATGGATGTATTCTTCGTCTGTTTGGGATGTACCACTCTTCTAAATCCTTTGTCTTTCTCCATGAAACAATCTGTTCAAATTTCTAGATAAAATGTCAGCAATAGTATTATTTTTTCCTTTAATGTGTTCAAAATTAATACTATATCCGCTTCCTTGTATTATGTTTTGTAAATTAATCCATCTGGTCCTGTTGACTTTTTTACTTTGATCATTTTTATAAATTTGACTATTGCCTCACAATCTGTTCTAATTGTAAATTCTTTATTCAAGAAAATCTTAAATTTTTCTAAGGCATTTATCAAAGCTTGTATTTCATAATCTAAACTGGTCCAATTTAGTCCTGTTTTGTTAAAGTTTCCGCTAGAGTATGCGCAAACTTTTTCACTATTTTTAGGTGAATATTTATCTGGTTTACAAAGAAGAACGGCTCCCCATCCTTCTTTACATCCATCTGTTTCTATTATTATGTAATCAGTGACTAGGGGTAATTCTAAAGGTTTAATCTTCTTAACTACCTCTTTAATTTCTTTTACTAATTTTATATCTTCCTTGTTAAAATGTCTTTGTCCGTTTTTTGTGGTTTTACTATATAACGGTCCTACTAGTTTTGATAAATTAGGAATAAATTTTCTAGCATAATTTACTAAACCTAAGAAGGCTTGTATTTGTTTTAAACTTTCTAATTTTTCTGGGAATTCTATAATTTTTGTAGCAATATGGGGTTGTAATTCTATTTTCCCATTTCCTATTTCTAATCCTAAAAAGGATATTTTTCTTTTAAAGAGCTCCATTTTCTTTTTTGATACTACTATCCCATGATTTTTAATTTCGCTAAACACCTGTTTTAAATGATTTTCATGTTCTTTAATGGTTTCACTAGCTACTAAAATGTCATCTATGTATACCATGCAAAATTCATATTTTAAGAATATGTTGTCCATAAATCTTTGAAAAATCGAAGGGGCATTTTTTAAACACGTTCCATTCGTACTGTCCTTCGGAACATGTGAAGGCTGTCCATGGTTTAAATTCTTCTGTTAATTTGAGTTGATTGTATCCTGATTTTAAATCAAATTTTGAAAATACCTTTTTCTTTTGTATTAAATTTATTAATGAATCTTTATTAGGTATATTATATCCGTCATCTTCTGTATTATCATTTAGTCTTTTATAGTTATAGACTATCCTAGCTTTTCCCCTTTTTATTTCGCTATGATTTCTAACTATGAATGCTGCTGATCTATGTGGACTTTCTGATTTTCTAATTAATTTTTGTTTTATCATTTCAGGTATCTGGTTTTTGAATTCCTCTTTATCTAGAGGACTATATTCAATGTTGCTGTTCTTATAGTTACATCAGGGTTTTTTATTTTAAACTTGCATATATATGTAACTTTCGAATTCATAATATCTTCTCCTATTAGTCCTATTTTTTCTAAGTGTAGAATGATAGGATGATTATTACTTTTTGTTATGTCCAAGCCTTTTTCTAACTCATGTGTTAACATATTTGTAAATAACTTCAATGTTTCATTTTCTATGTTCGTATTTGTTTTAGGGTGATTTTGGCGTAAAAATTCTAAGTGGCCAAGTCCACCACGCTTCTGTGCTAACTCTGATGTTTGTGTATATCGAAGGGTTGGTATACTATAAATGTGTTTGCTCAAGGTAATATAATTTTTGGTAATAGTAATTGCACCCTGTAATAGTAGAATGCCTGTATCATGTCCATTGTTGTCTATCCTTTCGACTACTGTTACTCCTCTGTAATTTAGTTCTTTAAATACAATTTGAACTATTTTTTGCTGTAACTTATACAGGATTAAGGGAAATCCAGTACAAATTTTTTCTGAAATTATGTCATCGAGGCCTTCTATTTTCTCTAAAACAGGTTTCAGAGTATGCCTCCATGGAATGTCAAGTACTCGAGCCTAATCGATCATTCCGTAATGATAAAACTGTGTGATGAGTTCTTTTGGCATGTCAGTTTTGAATATATCTATCTGTAATAGTAGAATGCCTGTATTTTTGTTATGTCCAAGCCTTTTTCTAACTCATGTTGGTCTTTGATCATCAGCCTGTTTTGAGAACTCTTGTTATAGGAATTTGATATTTTGTCTGTGTAACTTGGTATTTTACCAGACAAATTTATGTTACTTAAAACAGTATATGAATATCTTTTGGCAGGGAATGTCCCTGATGGTGAGAATGTTGCTTTGTCCTTGTTGTATCGAAAAGCAAAAACATGCGAAGAGTTATATAAGATGTACAAACAACACGCAAATGCATTAGGATTTTCGACAAAGCTTTCAACTGTGCGTACGTCCAAGAAATATGGAAAACCACTAGAAAGATATTTTAGATGTTCCTGTCAAGGAACATACAAACCAAGAGGATCTGCAGCTATAAGTATAAGTCCTGTTGCGGTTGATCATACATTCATCCCGTCTCCATTGCAACCGTTGGATAGTGAACTGAAAAAGGATAGAAAAAAAAAGAAATGTGTTGTGAAAAGAACAGGCTGTAATGCTATGATGAGGGTGAAATTGCTCCCGAAGAAAGACTTATATATAGTTGCACGCCATGATATAGAACACAACCATGAAATGACAAGGACGCAGTGGAACCACTTAAAGCGTAGCGAACGGAGTGTCTCAGATGCAAACACCATTTTAATTGAACAAATGGAAGATGCTGGTATAAGGCCAATGGATGGATTTAATGTTATGGCAAAAGCAGCAGGTGGGGAAGAGCATTTGGGTCATACTAGGGTGGATCATGTGAATTTTGTGCAAAGGTTAAGATCCGAAAAGATTGATGGTGGTGATGCTCAAACTGTTGTGGATAGACTTTGTGATCTTGAGGAAGAGGATTCAAACTTCTATTATAAGATACGCCTCGGAGAAGATTCTAGATTATGCGCATTATTTTGGAGGGACACGATGATGAGAGAGGATTATGAGTTGTTTGGTAATGTTGTTATTTTTTATACAACATACAACACCAATAAATATGGTCTTATTTGTGCTCCTATAGTTGGTGTAAACAACCATTGGAACACAGTTATGTTTGGTTGCGCGTTTTTGTATAATGAAAAGGCAGAAACATTTTCATAGCTTCTTAAGGAATTTCGAAAGTCAATGGGTGGGAAAGAACCGAAGACAATTTTTACTGATCAAGACTGTGGAATGTCGAAAGCGATTGAAGAGGTATGTAGTTCTTAAAATATGCTTTAATAATTGCAAGTTTGTTTATAAAATTAGCAAGTTTTGGTTATAAAATATCAAGTTTGTTTATAAAATTATCAAGTTTGGGTTATAAAATACCAAGTGATACAGTAACAAGTTTGTTCATTATAACACGTATGTTTCTCCTATATAGGTGTTTGAAGGGAGAACGAGGCATAGGCTTTGCTTGTGGCACATTTTACAAAATGCAATAAACCATTTTGGAAAACTCAAGAAGGATGACGAATTCAAAGACGAATTTGATCATTGTCTTAGAGGTTGTGCTAATGAGGCTGAGTTTGAACGTTGTTGGCATTCAATGATTGGCAAATATCAACTCGGAGAAGTCACATGGTTTCAGCGTCTATATGAGATTCGAAGCAAGTGGTGCACTGCATTAAGCAAAGACTTCTTCTCCGCCGGCATTTTGTCATCTCAAAGAAGTGAAAGCACTAATCATTCAATCTGTTTCAAAGCAAACAGAAATACGTCACTAACAAGGTTATTTGAGTTATTTAACGAGACTGTGAAACGATGGAGGAGTAAGGAACAGCTGAAGGAGTTTGATTCCACTTTCTCTGTCCCACAAGCTGAATTGCGCGGTGGTATTATCAAGCACGCAGCTGAAGTTTACACTTTGGAGATATTCAGGTTTGTTCTTCCTGTATTAATTTCATGTGTTAAAACATCAAGTTTTTGTATTAAAAAACTAAGTTTTTGTATTAAAACATCATGTTGTTTTTCCCAGGTTTTTTCAAGAGGAGATAAAGGCTGCATTCGCATCAACTTATCGTATTGGTTTCTCTATGGATGACGACAACAAATTGTTTGAGATTGCTCATGAAGATCATCCTGAAAGAGTAGAGTCAGTAAGTTACATAAACAATAATGGAGATGTAAGAGTGAATTGTACCTGCAATTACTTCACTGAGGTTGGATGGCTTTGCTTTCATTGCATTAAAGCTTTGAATTTGTCAAACATCAATAGGATACCTGATGTGTACATTGAAAAGAGGTGGACAAAAAAGGTAAAAAATGATGTATGGGACAGAACATACCGAGGGGATGACGTTACACCAACAACCAGACAAATTGACTTTAATCCTTGGACACAACAAATGGCAAGAAAGTATTATGATTTGATGTCAACATGCCACGAAAACATTGCTGCAAGACGTGTACTAGAAGACGGGTTCAACCGAGACCCTCTCCAAATTCAAGAAATATTATCTGCAAACTTGGAAGATACTACTACAGCAAGTGCAACAAATAATGCTACAGGAAATTCTTCAAGAACTGCACCTGCTATAATTGATCCAGTACGTGCCAGTACAAAAGGGAGGAAAAAAAAGCCAAAAGCAAAATTCGAGCGGAAAAGGCCAATTTCGGATAAGTTTGGTTCAAAAACACCAAATCAACACTTAATTTGATTTGTGTAATTGGTGTTCAAATTGAAACATAACCTTGATGTTTTGTGTAACTTGGTGTTTTGGTACAATATCCTGGTCTTTTGTCATTGTAACTTGATGTTTTGTTACATTAACTTGATGTTTTACTAGAGCAACTTGACTGGTCAAACTTGATATATATTTTATTTGGTATAACTTGGAGTTTTAGGATAGTATCTTGGTAATTTTTCAGTGTAACTTGATGTTTTGGTACAAAACCTTGTTGCTTTACTAATGCAACTTGTTCATTGAAGGTCAGCCTGTTATGGGAACTTGGAGTTTTGTCTGTGTAACTTGCTCTTTTACCATACAAACTTGGTGTTACTTAAAACAGTAAGTCCAATCCCAAAAAACACTAGGATGCAACTTCAACTCATTAAAAAAAGAAATTGAAACTTCAACTAAGCAAGTTTTCAACTTATATATACATGTTTGTTCACTAAAACATCATGTTAGGAACTAAAACATCCCACGCCGTTGACCATGGATTACAAAAACAGTCACTTGTATGCATAGTCCTACTACTAAAACAGTCATTTCACAGACCTAAAACACAACCATTTTGGAGTTACTAATAGCCTTAATAACCAAATGTTAAGTCACATCTACTACTAACCAATTGTTAAGTAACTTCACAGACCAAGTTAAAGCTTTACTAACTAGCAGCCTTTTTAGACCTTGTTTGTCTAACAAACGTCATACCATCATCAGCAGCTTTCCTCCTCTTCTTTTCCTCGTTGTCTTTCTTCTAAAAAACAGTGTCCATGTGATCTTGTTTGATTTCCAAGAACTCTGCAACTTTCTTCAGCAAAAAATCTCGGTTCTTGTTCATATCACTGAGAAGCAATGCAGCAAGAGCCTCTCCCCAAAAAGTAGTCCTTCGCAAATCCTAAACCAAAAGATGTACTACAATTTAAATAAAAATACAAACAGACATACAAAAAGATATAAAATTAAATTTAAATTTACCTTGGACAACTCAGGACATTTATATTTTTTCCTTGGAAGTCTTTCATCTCCCATATAATGTAAAGACCACAATCACTGTTATGATGGTTTTCTCGAAGCACCCAATCAAAATTCATATATTCAAAATCATAATTTTTGATCTCCTCCCATTTTGAGTGACCAAACTCTTTCAACAGTGGACTCAATTCTTGACACTATAAAAATAAATAAAAATAAAAACAATAAGTAACAATAAATAAAAATAAAAACAATTGGAGCAAAAAGGACAAGACTTACCAGAGTCTTAGCAAAAAGGGAAGAATGACACTTCTTAACATCATTCATTGGCAAGTTGTCCAAATACTGACACTTTTTTGTGTCAGTATTCACAACATACATTGTGTAATGGCCGTGCTTAGCAATTGGAAGAAAGAACTGTGGAAAAAAAAATGAATTTTAGTATTAAATTTGTTATACAAGAACAAGTAGTATAATATATAAAAACGTTAAAATCAAAATATTAACATTACCAATTTGGTTTCTCTAAGATTCTTCATCTTATCACTCATCACTTGATTCTTAAAATATTCTTTCAATGCCCCACGGAATAAATGGCCTTTCTCATGTACACCTTTACCAGGAGAATTCTCAGACCAATGTGGCTGCATATAAAAAACAAAGTTACTATATCATAACATCAAGTTACTATAGCAGTACATCAAGTTAGAATACTAAACAAGAGTTACAAAAACAAAAACAAAATAAAATCAAACTTGCTGAACAACTGCTGCAACTAAAGATAAACTTTGACATTGTTCCGGACATCAATGTCACTTTGTTCATCAAAACTGCCCAGAGATCAAGAAATGTGATACTTAATTCCTTTCCTTCTTGCAAGGTTTGAATGTCCTCATTAAAAATTAATGCAGAATCTCCATATGAGCAATAGCTACCACTATAAAAAATAAATAAATAATAAGTTATCAGGTAATAACACCAAGTTTACACATAAACATATCAAGTTAAACCAAAAAAGGAACAAAATGAAGGATGTTTTACCTATGAACAGAATTCGTAAAGTAGTCGGAAAAGCAGTAATCAACAACTTACTTTCTCAAAAGCTTCATTGGCATCAACAAAGTCTTATACTTTTGCATAAACCTTGAGCTAAAAAAAGTTGCAACATTTTCTTCCCCACAATGTAATGTACACCCTAGACCATCATCTGAATTCCCTTCCACAATTGGGGAAAAACGTTTAGGATTCCCTTGATCGTCAAAAGCACGCAAAATAATAGAATCTGGCAACACAGTTGTATCAGTATAGACATTATAACCTGCTTCATCAACAGTTCCCTGCTCCTTCTCCCTCTCCTTTTCCCTCTCCTGCTCTTTCTCTTTCTCCCTCTCCTTCTCCCTCTCATGCTCATTCCCCCTCTCCTTATCAACACCAGCTGCATCAGAAACTGTGAAATCATTCACACCATCCCAATTGCCACCACCATCATCAGAATCACTTAAAAGATCAAATGTTGGTCCATTTTTTAATTTGTTCATCCACTTGACCATCTTCTTCAATTCCCTTGTCACAGCATCAATAGCCTCAAAAAACCCAAGAGCATTATAAAATTCTTGACTTGATGAAACTTCCTCAGGCCTGGATCCTGGAGATTCATCAACAGTTTCATTCTCCTTCTCATTCTCCCTCTCCTTCTCCTTATCATTCCTTTTCTTTCCGACTTTTTGAAGTCTTTCAATTAGTGCATGAGTTATCACTTTCATATCTCTCTTGAAAATAACCATAGGCTCTTTGGAAGACTACACATAAATAAAAAAAAGTTAAGCCTATTCATAAACTTGTGAAAAAGAAAGTACAGCAGCAAGTACAAACATGAAAACATAAAGTTTGAACATGAAAACACCAAGTTTATGTATGAAAAATATCAAAAGTTTGCATATGAAACAAGTTATAGAACACATGTCTGTATATAATAAGACAAAGTTCACATATCAAAGAAACAAGTTTAAATATCATAACATCAAGTCCACATATGAAAACTGATTATTGATAAACAATAAAACTTACATCATAACCCAGTGCTTGTATCTCCTTATTTGTTTGACAGCCTTCTGGAATAGAATACCGCACAGTCCTTCGATCTTCTGACATCTCTTCTCCTCCAACTTCTTCTCTAATCTCCTCTCGTTCAGTGTTTTCATTGCCTTCTATCAAAAAATCAACATCATCTTCATCATTACTGATTGGATAAGAATCTGTTGACCTGAGATTTTTTCCATACAATTTTTTCTTTGACTCATCATTAGCTCTTTTCTTGAGCTTTTCAACGGTCCAATGTTGAATCAAAGGCCTTTGATAAGGTTCTCTTACACCTTGAAACGAGAATCTGTGCAAGTATGCTAACAATATCACAAGCACGCACCAACTGCAGCCCCTCATGTTCTTCTTAGTTGTCTTATACTTACCGATGTCTTTGGCCAATCTCTTCAAAATAAAATCACACCAATCAAACTTTTGAATATTACCAACATCCTCAAGCATACTCAACAATGACAAGTCAACATGTTTTGATATAATAGGAGCCAAAAGATGACCAACCACATGTAGAACATACAATCTCTTGAACTCATCACCTCCATCTTTCAGATCATCGTAAGTCAGACGTTTTTCAATACATGACAAACGAATTCCTTCTTTCGTTCTCTTAAAATGTCTACAATTAAAATACTTCTTTCTCACAGCCAAATCTTCTTCATTGCTCAATGCATGTATTTTCAGATTCCTCTTGTTCCTTAGAAGGCAGAATATGTCAAAGACATCATTTGTTGTCAATGTATATGACTCTTTGTCATTGACTGTCTGCACATATGTATTTCCATCAAAGTTTTGAACAAGAAAAGGGACAATCCCAACAGGAAGCTTCTCAACTTTCAAATCCAACAAAGAGCCAAACCCAATAGATTTGACGTCCTTTATCTGATTATCTGTTAATTTTAGCAATACAACCTTGCTTGGTGTACACGTATGCAAAAATAGTTTTTCCTTCCCATCAATTATACATACTTGACTACGAGACTTAGCAATCTTTTCAGTCCTAGCCTTTCTTTTCTTCTTAGATTTCCCCCCACCATATCCTCCCCATCTATTACTTGTTCACTGGTTGAAGTTGTATTGGGTAAACTGGTTGTAATTGTATCGGGTATCTTTGTTTCCCCATTTGATGATGCTGATGTAGAAGAAAATCGTTCCTCAGGAGAATAGTCCGATTCAGAATCACTATTGACATCAGGCTATAAAAATAAAAAACAACAAGTTTAAGTATAAAAAAAATGAGTTTAAGTATCAAAACATGAACTGATAGGTTTATAAATGAAAACATGTTTCTATATAAAAACATCAAGTCTAACTATTAAAACATCAAGTTTACATATAAAAACATAAGTCTCAGTGTTTAAAAAACAGTCTGTAAAATCAACACAAAAACAAAAAGACAAAATGAATAAAAACAATCAAGCAATGGTAGTTATCTACACAAATTACAGAGAACACATGTAATTTGTTCTTGTAAAAATTATCAAGTTGAAAACAACACTCAAAAATACCTAATCAAAGCATTACAAAATTCGAACAAAAATGCTAGAAATCAAACAAATAAACGAACAAAATAGAGTGAGAATCAAGAGAAAAAAGCTTGAAATCAACACATACCTAATCAAACATTACAAAATTCGAACAAAAATGCTAGACATCAACACAATAAACGAACAAAATAGAGTGAGAATCAACAGAAAAAAAGCTTGAAATCGACACATACCTACATCACGCCCGTCCTCTTCTTCATTACATATCTCTTTGCTTTGGGATTCGCTGCTCTTTTTATCCTCATTGTGCTTGGAATCGAGTGGAATCGGGTGAAATAGAGTGAGTATGAACGGAGGTTAGGTCTGAGAGAGAGTAAGATGGAGATAGAGACGGCGACAGTTAGTCGGAGAGTGAGAGAGATGGAAGTTAGGTCGGAGAGTGAGAGAGACGGAGGTTAGGTCAGAGAGTAGTGAGAGAGATGGAGAGAGCACGGTTAGAGATGGAGAGAGAAAGACTCGTACCTGCTAAGCCGCATAAAGGCCGGTTCACAAAAATGAATAAGAGAATTGTATGAACCGGTTTAGAGGTTTATATACCCACTTCCAAAACAGGTCTTTTTTTAACATTAGGGGAAACAGTTTCCCCCTAAATTTTGTGATTTTGGATCAAAAAAAGGATTAGTGGGATACATATATTATTTAAGTTGGGCCCTTAGTGCAAGTCAAGTTAATTGGGTTATTGTAAATTTATTAATTGGGCTCGGGCCATTTAGATATTAACTAGGTAAATTTTTGAAGAGAGTATAAATAGTTCTACCCTAAACCTAGGTCAAGCATAACGACGATTATATTATTTTGACGGCAAAGGAAAAGAGGCGCTGAGATGGAGAAGTAGAAAACGAAAAAGGAAAATATAGTTTGCAGCAACAGCACAAACTGGGGGTAAGTCGGTAAGATTATCTTTATGATTTTAGAATGATCATGCAAATAGTTTGACTGTTTGGGGTTTAAAGTATTTACTATTATGGTATATTTATTTATTGAGAAAAGATGATCATATTAAAAATATGAGATGAGGAGGCAGCATATAATATTGTGTGTGTGTTTGACGAGATATAGTGTATGTTAGTGATTATCTTTTTAGGGGTTAAAGAATGTTGTTTTTCTATTATATTTAATGAGGGATTCTCCTGTACACCCGCCGCATGGCGTGCGGCGGGCTTTTCCAATTTTATTTTATTTATTTATTTTTTTTGTCGATTTTTTTTTTTTTTTTTGTTACCATCCCAACTTTTTTTCCTTCAACAAAAGCAACACTTTTTTTTATTCAAATGTAACACTTGTTTTTAAAAAATAATGTACCACAATTTTGCTTCAATAGATAAAAGGTAACATAAAGATTGACAACTAAACTAATGTAACACTTTTTATAAAAAGAATGTAACAATCATTGTTTCAAATGTAACAATTTTTCTCTCTCAAAATTAACATATGATTCACAACTAAAATTAATGTTACATTTTATAAAAAATGAATGTAACATTTTTTTCTCAATTGTAACAGTTTATATTCTTAAATGTAACATTATATATAATATGTAACAATTTTTTATTGAGAAAGTAACAATTGAAATGCAAACCAATTTTTTTTTTGTAAAACTGCTATTACCTTTAACAGTAGAAAATGTTACTTTTTGAAGATGAAAGTGTTACTTTTATCAGAACAGAGTGTTACATCTTAATTGATGAGCAACTCAAACTTTTTGTGTGTAAAAAATATGTTTTTTTAAAAAAAAAAATTCTAACCATATCATGACCTATGTAGTTTTATTCGTCTCGTCGAGACGAACACAACGGTATTTTTAAATATTTTTTCCGACTTATAAAACTCAAGATATAGCATTTTAAAGTTTTTGGAGATTTTTTTTTTAACCGCTGGACAAACCGCTGGGTAATAACGATGGATAAGGCCTTGGACCGCTGGACAACGCCTTGGACTGCTGGACAAAAGCCGTTTAAGTGGGTTGACCCAAGGGTTTGGCCCGTTGCACCATGTGCAACGGTAAGAATTTGTCATATTTAATTAACTATTATCAAGTTGGCTTTGATATTTGGGTTTAGTGAGAATAGCAGTAATATTTTGGACAAATTGATGGCCATTCCATGCCTTAGTTACTGTACTATATAAACTGTATAAGGTTGGTTTGAATTAAGAGATACGGAGGGAGTATTTGTTATTGGTAAATAAGAAGATTAATTATACTATATATTGCATGTTGATTAGCTTTCAAGCTACGGCAAGAGATCAATCTTGGACAGTACGGCAAGAGATCAATCACAGACGGCTACGACTTCATAAGTTAAATCGCACACCTAAAGTAAGGGAGTATACCTCTATTAGGTTAATTGCTTCGTTGTTTTACCTTTCAGTTATTTACGCTTCCGCATAATTCTTGGCGATGTCCATTATTTGATACGTTTGGACTGACCTCGCGTCAGTATTTTGCTTTGACTCCCTCGGTCACCGTCTTTTGATAATCTTTTGCTATTCGTTTGTTAAATTTGCATTCTTGTTGGTCCTTTGTTAATTCGTTTGCTAAATTTGTATCCTTTGTTTGTCAGTACGTGAAACCTTTTGTGAGCTTTTGAAATTCGTATTTCATATAAAAAGAGTTTTGATGAGATAAGCTTTTGAAAAACATTTTGTATCCTATCAATGAGCACATAAGTTAAACAACTCGTTACGGCGGGGTTTATTTGATTTTGGCCTGAAAAGGCAACTTTGTTCACTGCTCTAGAGGAGTGGTGGGGTGATCCGGATTCACTGTTTAGACCCTGTGGGGTAATTTTGTGTGCTCTTTGGAGTATTTGTCCCTTCGGAGAATTTATGTTTGAAAAGGTCATTAGACCACTTATGTGATCATGATATCTGTGAGGGGTTTCGTTATTTACGGCTGGTATGGGACGGTCGTAAATAATTAGATCTCTCGAGTTAGTTTCGTTCAGTTATCAGTCCTTTGAAATTCTGAAATCTGTGAGTGGTTTAATTATTTATAGCTGGTACGAGACGGTTATAGATAGTTAAATCATTCGAGTCTTTTTGCATCAATTTGTCATCGTTTGGAATTCCATAATATCTGTGAGTAATTTAGTTATCTACAAACGGTATGGGACGGTTGTAGGTAATTAAATCATTCAAGTCTATTTTGTTAATATTGTAAAACCTTTGAGATTTTGTTAAAGCGTTTGAATTTCCATTTTGATTTCGTATACGTTGATATTCCTTCAGGTCAACTCCTCCTTAGTAACCGAAGGGGTTGTATATGAACTTACTGAGCTTTTGTTTGCTCACCCTTTCATCTTCCTTCTTTTCCAGATTATGAATAAAATATGTATGAGATAGCTCGAGAAGAACGCTTAAGGAGCGAATCGGACGCTTTGGCTTTGACATAGATCTTAGTTGGAAGTGGAGATCGAAAATTTTGAAAGTTATAAGTATTTATCATGTAAAGAAATGTTGCAAGTATTATTAAAGGTTATCTTTGTGGTTTAGAATGTGTAAATGGTGACGTGGCCGGACTTTGGGCCCGTAAAGTTTGGGTCCAAAAATTCGGGGCGTTACACATACACTCCCCCAACCCCCAAATAAAAATGTCTCGTTATCCATTTTAGTTTGTCTTAAAAGTTACTCTCATGTCTAAAATAACAATTTAATTTACAAAATTTCTTACAAATTAAATACAAAAGTCTAAAATTTAGTGTCAAGATACGTTACGATCGAATACTTCTTACGTAGGAGTTTTGATGATGAATGTACTCATAATCTAAATCGACCAAGTCCTAACAAGTCTCAATTATAAGTAATAAAACAACCAAGTCTCACTCTCATACCATAGAATTACAATCGAGACTATCAAGTAAATTCCTGATCGTCTCGATTGATGCAAACTCAACACATGGATCATCCTTATGTGGAAATCACTCCAATTCCCCGACAGTCAAATACAGTTCAATAATAATAATAATAAAAATACAACAAAATCCAATTGGTCAAAAGCAAATCAACCGCATGCTAATCTACAAAAGACAACACAAATGACATGCTAAAAATTGGGTTTTATGAATTTACAACAAAATAGTGTAGATAGATGAGGAAGGACAAGAGTTTTACCTGAATTTTCCAAATCCACACATGCCAAAGTTTTCCAGCATTCTAATAATTAACATGTAGCTGAACAAATTCTCATCTACCTTGAACCTTGAAAATGACATTTTTATAGAAACCTGAAAAATGACATTAATCTTAATTTCCTTCCAGATTGAAAGAAAAGAAGTCCTACTTATGCTGAAACTATATTGTGTGGTTTTCTTCCCGTCCAATTCATTGAAAGAAAAGTTGAAAATATAGTGAACAGTCAAAATCAAAGTATATCAAAAACTGAATCAGAATTTTACTTTCCGAAAACTGAATCGAACTAAAAAAAAATTAAAATACTGATCAATATCTTTCTCATATGAATGCAAGTAGGCAATGAAAATCTAGTTTTAAATCAAGTCAAAGAGAGAGAAAGAGACTCACCGGCGGCAAGCAATGGATAATGATGGGAGAGAGTCCGGCCCTGTGGGATATTATTGGCAATGCTCTATGGACTTTAAAAGCTTTCCGAATTAGCTGGATTTGATAAAATTTCAAATCCAATGTACGAATACTCTCTGCATTTCAATAAATTTTCGTCAAATTTCCGGTCAAATCATTGTACTGGTTGATTCCCCAACTTTACTTTTTTGACTACTCTCCTAGCATACTCAAGACCCTGGGAGTGTGTGTTGCTTTATTGTTGGCAGTTGAGAGAGAAGGTGAAATGCTCTTTACATTTCAATAAAGGTCAAATTACCGTCTGAAGAAGCACGTGAGTTGTGAGTTTGCCAGGTACTCCGTCTCATTTTAACCGTTAAAAAATGGGTGGTTCAAGAATTAAGGAAATTGTGATGTGCTATGAGTATTGATAGTTGAATAGGATTGAGAAAGTGGGTTAGAAAAAAGTTAGTGGATAACTGTTGTGAGTATAATATGTAGGACCCACTTTCCTTTTTAAGATTTTGACTCTTAAAATGGGATGACATTTTACGAAATTTTTAATTCTTTAAATGAGACGGAGGGAGTACATTAGTAAGGGGTGGTTTTGTTATAATACTGTGTATTTTGTTTTTGAGGTGGTCTCGTCTGAGAACACATGGATCTGTCTTTATAGTAAACACGGGTTGACTCTGACCCGTGTATAAAAAAAATTATTTTTTTATTTATATTTTTTTATTTTATTTTTATATTTATTTGGGTGTTTTTTTCGTTTGACAAAAATAATACTCCCTCCATCCCCAGAAAGATAGTCCACATTTTTTCGTTGTTACTACGAGGGAACTTTGAGCAGTTATAAATGCTACTCATAATTATGTTAATGTGAATCTAAAAATTGATATTAATAGTTTTTATAATGGTGTATTAAGAACAATTTCAAAAATTTCATTAGAATAATTAAAAGTAGCCTTAATTATTACTCAAAGTTCCTTCGTAAAACCCATAAAAATAGGGGGACTATCATTCTGGGACAGAGGGAGTACTTACTATAATTAAATAAACAACTGTGTTATTTATAAGTAACCTTGTTTATGAGTAAATGTAACACCTGTTTTACAAAAACAAAATTCGCTCGTTTACTCATCTTTCAACAGTAATACAAACTATTATTATGTATAACACTAACTATAACTAAATGTAATAGTGTTTTTGCAGAATAAAAAAATTAGAGTATTTTGATTTTATTTTTTGAAAGAAAGTAACATTTGAAAAATAACAACTTATATTCATGAATGTAATTGTTTGTACAAGAAAATATAACACTTTAGACGAAATTGTACCAGTTTAATGTTCTTAGTTTGACTTTGCACGCTTTTTAATGAATCAAGACAAATTTGAGTCAACAATAATAGTGAATGGAAGATATAATTATCCATTCATAAAGCAAGTGTGTGAAAAGTAGATAGGTAAGTGATGGTGTTTTTGTAATATATGAGCTTTATGAGGACAAGATTGTCCAAAACACTATTCATACTTTGCCATTAAGTAATAAAGCAACTAAGAACCTTAAACTGAGACATACCAAAAAGGAAAGTAAGAACCTTAAACTGGGACGGAAGGAGTAACACATTTCTATAGATAATGTAATACTTTTACATGTAACATTGTTTATAAGTAAATGATTTTAGAATAATGCCTTATCATTAATTATGAGCCTAACCTCATTCAAAATGTTTAGCGTGCCAAAATTATCGCTACCACAAAATTTCCTCAAAATACCTCAAGATGGCCATAACCTGCGTGGCGGAACAATTCAATGCCCAAGAAAGGAAGTATAAGAAGACTTAGAGATGGCTCTTAACATAAGAAACATACGTCATTTGGAAGAATTAAACTTAGCACTGGAAGTGGTGATGTTCAAAATGGACCGAAGTCCACGGAGGCCCGTCAAGCTCGCCGGCCCGAGGCCCGTTGGTCCGAGCCCGTCAGCCCACGGACTGAGCCTGCTCCAAGCCCGCGCGGACACAAGGATGGGCCGGACATTGAAAATGACGCACGGGCCGGGCTAAAGCCCGCGGATCACTTGGCCCGTGTCCGTTTGGCCCTTCTTCTTTTTTTTTTTTTTTTTATGTAGAAGACTTTGTAATTTTTAAGACTTTATTATCTTAAAGACTTTGAAAACTTTGTATCTTAACGACTTTATTATGTAGAAGACTTTGTTATTTTTATCTTAAAGACTTTGAAGATTTTTATCTTGATGACTTTATTATGTAGAAGACTTTGTAATTTTTTAAGACTTTATTATCTTAAAGACTTTGTTATTTCCTAAATTAAGAATTCAATCAATTCTAGACTATATGCCTTAAAATTTAATAAAATTATTATCAAATAACTTAAATTTAATAACTAACTCTATTTAAATATAAAAGACAAATTAAAGTAGATATTAAATCACTTTTTAATGTATTTTAATTTATATTATATATTTTAATAAGTCTAAGTCATTTTATTTTTTTATAATTTTTTAAAAGTTTTTCTGATTTTTTTTTTTTAAAAAAGGACAAAATCCGTTTGGCCCGTAAACCTTTCGGTCCGGACCAAACGGACGGGCCGGACCACACATAAAACGACGGGCCGGGCCGGGCTTTTATCCATCCGTGGGAGGGCCGGACCGGTCAAGCCCGTCAAGCCCGCGGACATGACCAAAGGCGGGCCGGGCCGGATAACCCGTTTGAACATCACCAACTGGAAGCTTAGGAAAGGCGTCATAAGAAAGAGATGGCCAAAGAACTTGAGGAACAAGAAGCCTGCCATTCAGAAGAAAGATGAAGCATCTCTTAAAAGCTCAAAGAACTGGCCAAGATAGTCCAAGGCGGTGTTCGGGATCAACGACCAGATACCTCTGATACCTCTGACTGCTCTAGCAAAAATCTCTCCTCAACTGACTTCAGATCACCCCGACGCACCAAGGATGATGTGGGCTACGCTGGAGATGATTCCCAAAGTGTCAGCAAGGGAGGAAATGCAAAAAATCCATGCGCCAACAACTCAAACCACTTGTACTCGCCCAAGGGATATAGTTGGATATCAGTATGAACAAACTGGGGTTACCTCTTTCATAAATAAATATATATAAAATAAAAGAGTCATTCAATATTCATAGGTTTTGGAGTGTCTTTTAGTCAATAGTCTACCTTGGACATTAGTCTTTTATTTTGTTAGGAAAAGTTCACTCCAGAAATTAGTTGCATTGTTAAAGTACACCCCGAACTAGTCAGTTTAAATTTTTTTAGTTTCAGTAATAAAAAAGCCTTTATTTATTTTCTCTCTAGACTTGAGGCATAATCTTGCATTAATCAATTCCATGAAAATTGTATTATTCACCATGTTCACTTGATTGCTATATCTTTATATGACGAATTAATCTTAAATTTACTCGTTAATGAAGACTCACTAAAAGATAAATGGACCGACAAACTATTGCACATAACTAGGTAAAAAACTAATCTCAAAATAACAAACGCTTTGATCAACGAATCGCTCTCTCTTCTCTATATATATACACTCTCACTATGTTAACCCTCTATGTATACTCCTGCTATACGCTCTTTCCGTATTTCACCATACACCTCCTCAATACATACTCTGTATACACTCCTACTGTGTACACCCTCCAAGTACACTCTTTTTATACACCACCTCATATACACTTCCACCATTTACCACTCTTCCACGTGGCCACTACGCATCAAATAGACGTCTTTGCCACAACAATTCTAGGGGCTGTTTGTTTTCCCTCCAAGATGTCAAGGAAATACAAGGGACTCTCCTTACCATTTACAAGTGCTACACGAAGATACACTAGGCTGTTTGTTTCCCCTCAAAGATATAAAAGAAATGTAAGGGGCTGAGTGTACCCCTTACGAGCTCCGACGTCCAATAAAGCTCAATTAATGAAGATCAAGGGGCTACCGACGCCCGCTGCCAACAAAAGGCAGTTCAGAATATAAGACCACCGGTCCCCGCAAATGACAAGAGCGAAAGAAAACTTGGGGCTCATCTTACCCAATGTTTCATGTACAAATATAAAAGATAAAGCTCGCTAAGTCGAAACCCAAAACGGTTGGCTTAGGCAAAAATTAGACCAATGCACAAAAAGAAGCCCGCTAGGTTAAAAAACCTGCAAGGGCGGCCTAGGCAAAAAAACAGGTTGTGCACAAAGAAATTAAAAAAAAAATAGAAGGGGATATCATTAGGAAAGTAATGTTGGTGTGTATGCCCTAGGCACGTTATTTGAACGATTAATGTTATCATTTGCTTTACGCTTTAATAAAGATATTGAATGTTTGATTATTATATCTTTTGCATGCTTATTATAATAATCTCCGTCCCTAGTAATTATGATTAATTACCAGTATAATTTTAATAGATAATCATATGATTATTATGTGTATGCGATACAATTAGATTTATGGGTATTTGTTGGAGAACAAATACTGGACTGACCCCTATGAGATTTATGTCATGGTCAGTTGTCATAATTAAATCTTATATAGTTATATCACTTGAATCTTTAGACCTGAGGTTATTACAGTCTTCCAGATGATGAACATTACGTTTGACATATTCAAACGTTACCCTTAACCGGGTATCTATAAAGGATATGATTGGCATAATCGGAATCATGTAGGGAAAGGTAATAAGCCAAGAAGGGAATTTTTTTTCCTCGTCAAGAGAGATGTCAAGCTTTGGTCACTCGATGAATGATATTGATGAAATGCATGGCCATGCTCAAATGAATTGATTGGATCAATGTCATTTGTATTATCAATACATTCAGGATCGAAAATCATTGAACAAAGTAAGTTGACCATTGACCATGGCTTACGTTCAATAGACATCGTGTAACAAAAAGATTGTGTTATGTTCTATTTTAGGAAACTTTAGATTTCAAAGTTATACTAATTGGGTAGTCATAATGGCTTGCTAGAGTCCGCTTATGACTTACGAGGTCTGAATGGTTCAGACTCGTTGCCAACTTAGTATAATCCTATTGGGTCACACACACAGAGCGGATAATTAAAAAGAGCAAAAAACGAGGCAGAAAAGCCTAGGCGCGTACGGGATCCCCCCCCCCCCCCCCCCCCCCCCGCACTGCAGTTTATTTTAGGATTTTTCTTGTTGGACAAGAAGTCCTAAACCCTAAAGGATCTTGGAGACCTGTTGTATATATACAACCGGGAATTGTTCCCATAACATTGATTTGAAAAATCACAAACTCTTTCTTGGAAAGAGGGAATACACATAATATACTAGGATTATTAGGTTTGATTATTCCCAATTGTCAAACCATAATAATCATAGGGAGAAATTGAAGAATCATTCTTCATCAAGTTTTTCAATCTGAAGGACCTAGCAGTCAAGTTCAAGAATCGTTATTAAATCCATTCGAAGTGTGGATCACCGGTAGAGGGTGCTCTTCTTAGTATCTTAATCCAAGGTTTCATATCTCGATCTACAAGGGTTTGTTTCTTTCATCTTCATATTATGAATTATTGAACATAACAGATCTAGGCTTTTGGGGTTTTCATGTGATAGCTTCCGCTGCGCATGATTGTACGAAACCCAAGTAAAATTCCCATATTTCTTTCACTTCATATTTTCTATTTTCCATTCTTTCCTTACAAAGAAGATCAATACGTCAACAGTAACCCATGACAACTACAACGGGGTAGTCCAAAGCAACAAGCAATAAGCAACAATGGAGCAACCCACCACAACAAGCAACAACTCACAACTTAATCTGGTTTCACTATAAACTGGGTCAGCCTTGAAATATGCTGACCTGAGCTTCTTACACTGAGAAGAACGTAGGCAACCTTCGGGTCCAGTCTAAAATATACAAAACCCACCTCGAGCCAATTCTCATTCTTTTCTCTGTTCCCCCATATATTTCAACTTATGATTTTCTCGATCGATCAAGGCATTTATTACTTCGAGGCTACTTGTTTAGAGATAACAATAATCCAATGGCTAATCAACGAGGTCCATACTCGAGAAATCAAAGGAAATTATGAATACAATAATTTTCAAATGTCTCGATAAGTCTTATTTTCTACAATCTAGGAAGAGCTAAACACTTACTTTCTATCAAGCAGTGGATTCCTTCCGTTTGTACATGTTTGTACATATACCTCTCATAGTTGTCCAAGAGTTGAAACACGAAAAATTTCTCTTTCTCTCAACATAATGAAAATTCCCCAGCGAGTTTACTACACAATTCTGTTCTTTTTCATTTTTTTGAGTCAACAAAAAAAAAAAAAACGACGCAAAAGAGATGCCCGCTAGATTGAAAACCAGAAAGGGCGGTCTAGGCAGAAAAAAAGGTGCGTCTTAAAAATAAAGGAGGTAGAATCCCCAACCTTATGACCTCATCAAAACTGGGGCTTCCCCAATGGAATTGGGTCAACTATATGGCTTCTCAGAGAATACCGAGGCTCCGACAAGGTCACACCTCGTGGAAGAACATCCCTCATCATCAGTCTCGACAAGTGACAAACTCTTTGAATTAGTTAGAGTCATAATTAATTATAAGGCATCCTTATAAGATCATCACATTTTCAAAAGTTTTTTCCACCAACACTTTGTTTATAAACTCGCACTCTCGGTTTCCACTAACTTGCAAAAATGTCTTCTATCCATATAGGACTCATCTCTGTGATTTCCGGACTGACTCGGTCTTTCACCCTATCTCTTACACTTTAAGGAACCCCTACGCCTAAACCCTCAACTCATTAGGTCACAACACATATCTCTATCATTTACACAGTCTTACCTAGTTTAAACCATAAGCCCTTAGCTCAACCCCACTCAAATCTGAAGAGTGACTCCTGAGGCCCCCAAACCGGTCTGATCCGAACCTAAAACGATCTACCCAATCCAAAGCCGTGGCATGACTTCTTAGGTACTGATCCAAGACTTTACCCGAGTCTACCCGATCTTCTGGATCTCATACCTACCAATACCTACCCGTTCTTACCTCATCTAAACCATGACTCTTTAAACCTCTTAGGTCGAACCCCTTAGGCCTACCCTATCTAACTCGTAGAAAGACCCCTTAGATTACAAGCCTATCTACCAAACTTTTATCCTTTTGGGTCTTTAATCCATATAACCCAAACCTTAGGTCTCAACTAGTAAATCCCTTTGATCACAAAACATATCCTCACCCTTTAGGTACCTAACCTTAGGCCTCGACCCCTAAACTCTTTAGGCGCAAAACCTACTTGGCCTAACCCATTAAGTCTATCTATCCTATGCCTCTTTTCCTATCCAAACCATGGCCCTTTAGGCCCTAAACCTACCACGTTTTAACTCATCAACCTTTTAGGAATCAAAGCCTATCATGTCCCGATTCGAAAGCACCAACCCGGTATCACCCTTTTAGCCTCGAAAGCGAGCCAGTACGGATTTCAAACCCTTAGGTTCCAAACCTGCTTAATCTAAGCCGAGTCCAAACCTCGAACCTACACGATCCTATCCTTAACTCCTTAAGATCTCAAACATTGTCTCCCCGTAATTCCAAACATCAAACCTAAATGATCCAATCCTTAAACACATAGGATATCGCGCGTACCATGCCATTCTATTGGAGTTTAGAAATCCATCCGGCTCAAGCTACCATCCTAAACCTCTAGCCCCATTCGACTTACCATCCACTCCCATACTTTGTCTTTAAGACAACCTAAATCCTATATTTACCCAAAAATATTATAGGGTACCTATACTTAACCTGCAGAGCAACTTCTACACGACCAAAGTCCTTAAGACTCAATCCATGTCCTTAGCGCCAACATGGCCACGTGACTTAAACGACTTCCCATACCTAGCCTAAACTCTCATTACTTTAGGTTCCAAACTTACCAAACCGGTTCTAAACCTCTACCCTATCTATTCCGCCTTAGAGGACCCCAAAACCTCCAACTCCTTAGCCACCAAAACTGCCTGATAAACACCTAATCCAAATTCCTAGCCTTACCCAGTTTAAGTCATCGCTCTTGTACCTTTAAACCTTAAGTCTTAAACCTATAAACATTTAGGTCTCGAACCTTCTTGGTCCCAACATTCGCTCTCAGCACATACCTGGTCCAAACCCATAAGGCAACCCCTTAGGCCACAATCCTGCCAGCTACGAAACCTTATATCTCGAGACTACCCCATCTAGCCATTAAAGGCTCCCGAATCTCATACCTACCAATCCATTAGGCCCTGATCTCCTTAGCACCTATCTGGTCTTACGCTAGTTCCTTAGTATGGTCCAACCTCTTTAGGGCTTATCCTTTCTAAGCTCTAAAACCCCTTTTAGGTTCCAAGCATACCTAGCATAACTCTTAGCCTCAAGGTGTCAAGTGCACTCGCTCCAAACCTTAATCCTTTTAGGCCTCAAACTTGTTTAAACCAACACTAACCTTCAAACCTTTCTACCTAAGTCAATAATCCAGTCCCAGTGTCTCTCCCGAGCACCTACTCGACCTAGTCCTCTATAATTCATGTCTCATCTTCACCCTTTCAACCCTAAGACTACGTTGAACCTTCATATAATATTCCTTATCTCTTGCTCTCTTAGACAAACTGGTTAACCTTTACCCAAACTTGTGAAGACCGGATAACTCGTACGCCATCTGGATCTCTATAGCCAACTCACCTCGAGGATTGTTGGGTATACTTATCACTTAACCCTCCTACTTATGTTAGAATTGATTGATACCATCACCTGTGTTTATTTTAAGGACTTTAGGACCCTATGTAAGAAGTTTTGTAACTTCATTTTTTAGCTAAGTCCTCTTTATAGACTAGGCTTAGTATCTAGGGCTGAAGCTATAATTTCATGGTAAAAAGAGCAAAGGCAAAGCATGGTGCGCACACCCTCCATGCGCAGCGCATCCCTTCATGCACAGCGCATCACCTTCTGCACACTCCATGCGCATGAATCTCATGCGCACTCAGACTTGCCTTAATTCTCACTTTCTGATCTTACCTTATAAAGCTTGGAAAGCGTCATAACAAGCTACGCTTTTGAATGAGCCAAATTTGCTGATGTGGACAAACGACAAAACAAGAACACTCAGCACACATGAAGATGGAGACGCTCCCCTTGTTTGAAATTCAAATCTGAAGACAGCTGTCACTCTTGAAGATTTTTGAAAGCTGTCAACTTGATGTCTCCAACGGCTATAAGGACCAGCTGCGCGTCAATCACAAAGCGACAGCACATAGTCCTTGCTCTGCTCCCCAACGGCTAGTTTTTTGGAGCTCAGCTATAAATAGCATGCTCATCCTCTTTTTTCAAGCTGCTGGTGTGTGCTTGAGAATTGCTTAAGATTTGCTTCCAAAGAGAAACTTTGAAGATTTGAAGATTGCCTACAAGATTTCCAGATTTCTAAGATCAACCTTCATACCTTCATACTTCACCAAGCCCAGATCCTATAAAGCCTTTGTAACACCAGAATCTTGTGCTCCCCATCTCATAGATTCAAAGAGCCCAGATTTCTGATACACACACACACACCTCTTGAAGTTTCGATCTCATCGATCTTACTTCTAGAGATACACCGTTTATTGTCTAGGATTTGTTCTTTCATAGATTATAGATCTTTGAGTTAGTTTTGTTCTACCTCGCTGTAACTTGTAAACTCTCTCATATAATAAGATCTCCATTAGAAATCCAAGACTAACCATCTTGGTAGAGGACGTAGATCTTTTCCCGATCGAACCTCTCCAAATAGATTATCTATTGTTTGTGCTTTTCATTCTACATTTAAGCTTTACTCATATATTGTTTTGTTTGATCCTTGTAGATTGTCTTGCATCGTTAGATTTGTGTTTGTGTGATTTTTTCCTTAGTTCCATCTTGCGCCTTTCTTTAAGCTAAAACTAAGTGCGTGCGTATTTACACTTCTGTGCATATTCCCTGCGCATAAGTAATTGCTTTAAGACTTCCGCTGTGCATTTCACACTCTTGCTGCGCGCTATACTTAGCCAAATTAAGAGTTATGCGCATACGCCATTGCTTTGAAAAAGGGTTTGAAAAGAATTTTAAAAACGCTATTCACCCCCCCCCTCTAGCATTTTTCATACCCTTGTTGCCCTTCTGGGACCAACAAGTGGTATCAGAGCAAATACCTTTATAAAACATTTCTGTTTTTCAAGCTTAACAGCTTGGGTGCCGATTCGATATGGCAAATTCAAAACCTATGGCAACTGCAAACTACACTCACGTTCCGGTCTTTGATGAAGATCATTTTGACGTGTGGAAATTCAGCATCTTAACTCATCTCAACTCAATCGATGAAAGACTTCATGACACCGTGGTTTATGGACCTTACATTCCTATGAAAGCGAATCCAAATCCGCGCACCAATGCTGTTCAACCAACCGTCAAGAAACCAAAGGAAGAATGGACTGAGGAAGAAACAAGAAGAGTGGCTAATGATGGCAAAGCTAGAAATATTCTTCTAAGCACTCTAAGCACGGCTATGAAACAACAAGTCATGCATTGTGCTACCGCCAATGAGTTATGGGATGCTATTGAAGAACATATAGAAGGAGACACCGTGTGCAAGGAAAACAAGAAATATGAAGTACAAAAGAGATTCAACAATTTCTCTCAACTCCCCGGTGAAACCTTAAGACAAACTTATGAACGCTTTTGTGAAATTATCAATTTATGTATTTCACTTGGCATGAAGTTTTTGAACAAAGATTTAAATGTCAATTTTCTTCAAGCTTTTGGATCAAGATACCTACATAAATCTAGCGCCCTAGAAGACGCTGGAACTTTGGATGTGTGGACACTTAGAAATCTTTACGCAAATCTCAAAGTCTATGAACTCAAGCTTCAGCGTATAAGTGAAACTAAAGGAAAATCCAAGTCCATTGCAATGGTGGCGCAAAGAGAAGAAGCACATGCGCAAGCTCAAGTTCAAGTTGAGAAAAGCACAGATCCCAAAATTTCTACTTCTGAGCTATTGGACATGGATGATGAAGACTTCGCTTTATTTGTGAAGAAATTTCAAAAGTTCAGAAAATTCTCAAGACCCAGCTCAAACAACAAATTTCAAGGATCTACCAGCAGAGCTCCTCTAAAGTTCACGAGGAGTGATTCTAAAAGAAAAGAAGATCTTGTTTGTTTAATTGCAGGAAACCAGGACACTTTGCTTCAAGCTGCCCAACTCCAAAATTTGAATATATGCAGAAGAAGAGCAGCCATACTCCCAAGTTCACTCCAAAATCACTCGTCACAAGGGAATGGTTACGGAAGAAGAAGCACCAACAAATGAGCAGAACACTTGGATTGAAACAGACTCAGATGAGAGTGATGAAGATTCCGATGATGGACTCGTGTGTTTGGTGGCAAATGATGATGAAGTTGATACTTATGATTCTGATGATGACTTCTCCAAGGACGTTCCTGATATGAATGCCTTGAATAAACCTATCAAGAAATCTGCAGGTTTTCAAGAAGAAAAGGAAGAAAGGACCAACCATCAGCGAGCTCGTTGAACAAGGATTTCTCACTCATGCTCAAAGCGATGGTGGATTGTTATTCTCACGATGTGATCTAAGTGCAAGGAACAAGTTGAGAAAAGGAGCTTACATTAGACCTCAAGTTGAACCAACTGCTCAAATCTCCAAAATCACGATGATGAAGTGATTGCTGAACAAGAAAATTGTTCAAAAAGCTGAAAAGGTAATCACTAGATTTGATAGTATGAAGGAAGCTTTAGCACTATCATGTAATGAAATTTCCCAGCTTAAGACCGAGAAATCTCTACTTAAATCTGAACTCACCCTCCTTAAGGAGCAGATAAAGAGCATGACTCCTCTTACTATTAAAAACACTTTTCTAACAGAACAGAACTCACTTCTTAAAGTTCAAAACGATGAATTGGTTGCTCAAATTACTGATCTTAAATAGATTACAAATGAGTGGTCCAATTCTCGTGTCACTATGGAGAATATATTTGAGTCCCAAAAAGTCAGTGGTGATAAAAGTGGCTTGGGATTCTCATCAACTAGTGACAACTTTAAATGTGATGTCTGTGCTGAAAGAGATAGTGAATTTACTAACCAGCAAACTTTTGAAATTCCCAAGGAAAAACATTCTAATTCAATAGGTAAAGGACAGGAAAAAGTCAAGAGACAAACATTCCATTATGTCTACCCAACGAAGCAATTTGGGAAAGCTAATGGGAAAGATATAGCTACAGATGAATCATCCTCTAGCAAAATCCCTTTTGAAACCAAGAGCGCTCCTTCTACAAGTGATCATTATGCGCCAAGGAGCCATGCGCCTCACCGCCATGCGCATCCTAGCCCTATGCGCACTCCTAGAAAAAGTGCTCCAAAATTTCAAAAGAAAGATTTTGTTAAGGCCGGCTCATCTGACCCAAGGAAGAATGCTATTCCTAAGAAAAGTAAAGAGTTTGTGAAAACTCATGTGATTAGTGGCTTTCATCATTGTTCCATTTGTGATTGTTCTGGACACAAGGCCGTGGAATGCCTTTTGCGATTCACTCCCAATGCCAAAGGACGTAAAAACCCTAAGGTCAAGCAAGAATGGGTTGTCAAAAGTTGCTAACCCTAGGACCCAAAAGGAATAAAGGGGACCTGCTTAAATGTCTATATTTCAGGTTCTTTGTTTCATGGCTGGATCTTCAAAAGCTAGAAATTATGAATGGATTCTCGATAGTGGGTGTTCAAGACACATGATTGGAGATGAATCCTTATTAGAAGATGTCCATGAAGAAAGAGGTCCCTCAGTAACGTTTGGTGATAATAACAAAGGTCAAGTTGTAGCATATGGAAGCTCAAGAAAGACAAAGTGTGCATTGAAAGAGTCTCTCTCGTCGAAGGACTCAAGCACAACTTATTATCCATATCTCAATTCTGTGACAAAGGATTAGAATGCCATTTCTCTTCAACACAATGTATTATCAAGAATGGCAAAACTGGAGCTATCTTACTCACGGTGTATCGTAAGACAAATATTTACATAATTGATTTTCATAGTATGAACTCTAGTACTAATCTTTGTTTTGTAGCTAAAAGTGTAAGCGAGAACAGTTGGCTATGGCACAAGCGCATGAGTCACTTGAACTTCAAATGTCTATCAAAACTCAGCAGGGACAATCTTGTCAAAGGACTCCCCAAAGTTGCTGATCATCATGACAACAAATGCGCAGCTTGTCAACTAGGCAAACAAACAAAGCAGTCTTTCTCCAGCAAGACAAATCCCTCAACTTCAAAATGTTTGCAACTGCTACACATTGATCTATTTGGACCAGTTACCACTGCAAGCATCAAAAGAAATAAGTATACTTTAGTTATGGTGGATGATTTCTCAAGATATACATGGGTGGAAATGATGATCTCAAAAGATGATTGTTATGACATTCTCACCACTCTATTCAGACTGCTCCAAACCCAAAAAGAAGATGACATCGTTAGTGTTCGATCCGACAATGGAACAGAATTCAAAAACAACGGTGTTGCTCGATATTACGACGATCATAGGATAGATCACAACTTCTCAACCGCTGGAGTTCCACAACAAAATGGTGTAGTGGAAAGAAAGAATAGGACGTTGATTGAAGCAGGAAAGACGATGATAGCCGAAGTGAAATTGCCTAAGTACTTTTGGGAAGAAGCTATCAACACTGCATGTTTTACTCAAAATCACTCCCTCATCAACAAACGTCACAACAAGACTCCATATGAACTATGGCGTGGAAGAACTCCCAACATTGCTTTCTTCAAAATCTTTGGTTGTAAATGTTATATCCTCTACAACGGAAACGAACATAGAGGTAAATTCGACGCCAAAGCCGATGAAGGTATTTTTGTTGGGTATGCTAAACATTCTAAAGCTTTTCGTGTTTTCAATAGATCTACATTAGTGATAGTTGAATCTATACATGTTACTTTTGATGAACATTCTCTCCTTGAGCCACATTTGGCTCCAAATGTTTCTGATGATTCTGTTGAGTCCATTGAGACAGGTGCGCACATACCAGCTGCGCATACACAAGACCAGAATGTATCAATACAAGGAAATCAATCTACATCAGTTGCGCAAAGCATTATCAATAGCGCACCAAGTAGAGCTTCAGCTGCACCTAACCATGCGCCTGGAGATTCTTCTAATGCGCATCAGTCTACTGCTGCATCTGGTGTTAATCCCACTTTCAATTCTGAACCAGTTCTTCCTCCAATTTTTGATGATTTTAATACTGGTGAAGATGTGCCAATTGAAGACCTTCAAGTTACTACAACTCAACCTAATTTACCTCCTGAAGTTCGTGAAGTTAGAGATCACCCAATCACTAACATCATTGGTGATCTTCATGATGGGGTTCGTACAAGGAGAGCTACAAACTTTGATGCTTACACTGCATTTATCTCTCAAATTGAACCAAAGAAGGCTGATGAAGCGCTCCAAGATCCTAATTGGGTTGTTGCTATGCAAGAAGAACTCAATCAATTTGAACGATGTAAGGTTTGGACTCTTGTCCCAAGACCAAATAATCAAGGAGTAATTGGTACGAAATGGGTGTTTAGAAACAAGATGGATGAGAATGGAACCATTACGAGAAACAAAGCAAGATTGGTTGCACAAGTCTATAGGCAAGAAGAAGGAATTGATTACGATGAAACATTCGCGCCCATAGCAAGACTTGAAGCTATCAGATTATTTCTAGCTTACGCCGCTCACAAGGACTTCAAGTTATATCAAATGGATGTGAAGAGTGCGTTTCTGAATGGTGAACTCCAACAACAAGTCTACGTTGCTCAACCACCTGGGTTTGAAGATTCACAATTTCCAAATCATGTCTACAAACTCCAGAAAGCTTTGTATGGACTCAAGCAAGCACCAAGAGCATGGTATGATACACTATCCAAGTTTCTCATCGAAAAAGGCTTCACTCGCGGTAAAATCGATACCACTCTTTTCATTACCAAACATAATGGTCATAAATTACTTGTTCAAATTTATGTTGATGATATTATATTTGGTTCTACTAATGAATTGTTGTGCAAGTGCTTTGAGAAACTAATAAAGAGCAAGTTTGAAATGAGCATGATGGGAGAACTCACATTCTTCCTCGGGCTTCAAATCAAGCAAATGAATGAAGGCATATTTATCAACCAAGCCAAATACACAAAGGACTTAATCAAGAAATTTGGACTTGAGAATGCTAAAGCATACGACACTCCAATGGCCACCGGCAACACAACTTGACAAAGACTTAAAAGGTAAAAAGGTTGATCAAACACTTTATCGAGGAATGATTGGCTCACTTCTTTATCTTACTGCTAGTAGGCCTGATATTATGTTTAGTGTTTGTGTCTGCGCACGTTATCAATCTGACCCTAGAGAAGCGCACTTAATTGCTGTGAAATGTATAATACGATATCTCTCTGGCACTGTTAACCTTGGACTTTGGTACACCAAAGATTCGAACTTTAAACTTGTAGGTTATTCAAATGCGGACTACGCAGCATGCACAATTGACAGGAAAAGCACAAGCGGCACTTGTCATTTCCTTGGATATCGACTTGTGTCTTGGGCCAGTAAAAAGCAAGCTGCAGTTTCTGTCTCTACAATTGAAGCAGAATATATCGCTGCTGGAAGCTGTTGCTGTCAAATTTTGTGGATGAAGCAGCAATTAGTGGACTATGACATCAAAGAAGAAAATTGTCCCATTTATTGCGACAACACTTCAACAATTGATGTTTCTGAAAATCATGTCATGCATTCGAAGACCAAACACATCGACATTAAATATCACTTCCTCAAAGACCACGTGGAAAAAGGGAATATACATCTAGAACACGTGGGAACCGATTATCAAATCGCCGACATTCTTACAAAAGCACTTGATGCTAAGAGGTTCATCTTTTTGAGAGGTGAAATGGGTATGCTTGAACTTAGCTAAATTTTGTCAATATGATTTGTCAATACTAATGATTTTGTTTGTGATAAAATTCTAAGTTAGATATTCATCATGCGCCTGCGCACAAGAAGCGCCCTTCGCTATGCGCATAAGGTAAATCAGTTGTTTCTTTATAGAAACTCTGCTCAATACATTGCTGCGCATAAGTATCATGTGCATGACCCGTGGACCTAAGGTAAGTTCTCTTTTCAATAGTTTCACTTAGGTCCTTGACTTGCTGAGTCAGCATAATTCGCAAGGGTACTTGTGTAATTATTATTTTCCTCGTCATTATTTTTGAATTTTTTTTTGGGAAATTACCTTTCTGCCCTCTGCGCACGTCCCACCTCATTTAATGCAAAGGCATTGAGTGACGCACATTTAATGCTCGTTGTGTGCTGATTATGACGGAATAGGAAAAGATTCTTTTTGACCATAAATGACTGACACACGCGCGCGGCTAGGCTTTTTCACGCGCGTTCCTCATTGGTCCACGTCACTCACGCATGCGCCTCAACTGCGCGTGCGCCTCACTCGCCTGACTTTCACCAACTTGTTGTCAGTGCGCCGTGACATCATCACCCTTTTTGATGATTATAAACCTCCTCCGCCGTCTCTCTCTCCTCACTTCTCCTCTGCTCAACTTTCCTCAACCGCCTTATCTTCTTTCTCCAATTCTGACATCTCTCTCTCTCTACACTCATCAATCTCTCTACTTTTTCGAAAAAATTTCTTTATATATCATGGCTCCCAAGAAATCATCTACTACATCTTCCAAGAAGCAAGAGGATCCACAAATGGTAAGGATTTCAAACTCAAACTTTCAGTTTTTCCGCCATTAATGAGTTCGAAGGTCTGGATTCTCCCGTTTCTGATTTCTCCATGATTAGCTGCTCGTTTTTCAAATTATTTGATGCTACGTGTTTGATTTACTCTTAGCTTTTCATTTATGTAATTTGTTTTACGATCAATGATCATTTGATGTGTTTTCTGTGAAAATTTTGAATATTTTGTCTTTTTGAATTCTCTTCGTTTTTTTTTTTTTTGTTCAGATCTTGGTTGTACGTTTATGTTATTGTTTGTGCTTTTTATGCATTTTGGAGCACTTTGACATTTTTATGTTCTTCGTGTTCTTCGTGTATTCAATACATGTTCTTCGTGTTCTTGATGAATAGTCATATGACAAGCCTTGATATGATTCTTGATTGTGTTTCTGCTTTTCGCGCCAATTTTAGGCGTTTGGTTTAAATTATGTGTTTTGAACATTTTTACCCTTTACACTTCCAATTTATTTCTAAGTATGGAGTCTAGTTCATGCGCTGCGCATATTGCTCATGCGCATGCGCTTCTCTCCATGCGTATGTCCAAACCTAATTCTCCACCTTTGTTTTGCGCAGAATCTCAATTATTTTATTCCTGGATGGGAACTTAATGTGGAAGACCTAAAACTGGATGCGCTAGGACTCTATATGGTTGAAATCATGGATAAATCTGGGATTTTGCCTCTCTTCTCCAGAGGCCAGGACTTCATTCTTCCATCTTACATCGATGAGTTCTTCAGCAATGCAGTAGAACTTGATCGAATGTACGACGACATCTCAGTTCCTTGTCTCAAAAGTTCTATCCGCGGAGTTTCTATAACTATCAACTACGCGCATATCAGACAGACGATGGGTTTACCAGCGTGCAATAAGAAGAAGCTACCTCAGGATGTGCAGGACAGTGTTGCGCAGAAGCTTATAAGGATTCCTACTCTGGTTGGTCAGTACAACAACCATGATAGGAAAGATTTTGGGAATTGATGTTCCACCTCTGCACTCTCATTGGTGACACTATCAACTGCAAAAATGGTAACAAGTCAACATTCATCAGCAAGCAATGGATGTGCTGCGCTGCCATTTACAAAAAGAAGAGGTTAAGCTGGTCTGAAATTATCTTTGATGAATTAGTGCGTTGGGTGCGCGTCTACAAAAAGAAGGCAGCTGATCCAAAGAAACCAGCCAAGTACAAAACGCATTGTAGAATTCTAACTGCAATCTTCATGCGATTCCCATCAGTGCACAAACTGGTGGAAGAGGACCCCTCTCTCAAAGTTGATGTGAGTTCCACGCGCACGTATTCACGCGTATTTCTTCAGAATTTCCGCCGTGAAGTAAACAACTTTGATTACTGCATGTACTGGGCTGCTGACCCCATTGAAGTGTTTGAAGATATTCATCCTGAAATCAAGGATCTCCTGTATCTAGTGGTGAGATTTATGAGGCATCTTCAACTGAATCTGATTCTGAAAACGAATCCTTCTTTGAGCCGGTCCCAAGCAAAGTAGGAGACAAAGAAAAGGCAAGGGCATTGCTGCTGATGCGCCTCTGCGCAAGAAAAGAAGGCCAGCAAATCTACAGCTGCCCAGGTATTAAATCAAAGAGCCTACTGCGCAAACTCCGAAGCGCAAGGCTACTTTAAACCCTGAGCCTCCTAAGAAAGCCAAGAAAGCTAAGGCTGCTGCGCCTGTTGAAAGAAAGACAAGAAGAAGAAGAAAAGGCAAAGGAATCAAGAACCCTACTGGATGAGTCTGATGAAGACGTCCAAGTAGAAGCTGATGTTGATGCTGCGCCTCCTCCTACTGCTCCAGAATCAAAGCGCACATCTACCCCCTCCTGCGCCTCAAGAAGAAGATGCATTTGAAGGTGCTTTCAATGATCCTCTTATCAGCCCTTCCAAATCTACTGGAACTTCCAAAGCTGCTCAATCTCAGGGGGAGAAGCAAAAGGAAACTGCAAAGCCCATGCGCAATACTACTTCTAGTGAGGATGAAGTCCCACTATCGGCGAAGGCCACTCCATCGCGCAGGGTAAAGAAATTTGCCACCAAGAAGCGCGCCTCAAGCGAACATGGAAGACTTATCTGATGTTGATTCAGATCCTCCAAGACATTCTCCTCCGCGCACTGAAAAGTCTGCGCGTGATATAGCAAGGGAAGCAAGACTTGCTGCAGTTGCGCAAGGAACGTTGCGCAGCAAGCCCCACCAGTCTTCATTGATGTGAAGGCTTTGCTCATGATGCGCCTGATCCTACTGTTTATGAGGATGCGCCTATAGTTGAAGATGGCGAAGACTCAAGCTCAGAAGATTATGAGGTCCATCGTTCTCCTATCCATGCGCATCACTCTCCAGTTCATGCGCAAGAGACTCCTGCTGCTGCTGTCACTCCTGTGCAACCTACTGGAGCTTCACAAACTTCTCCAATTATTCCTGCTGTAACTCCAGCAACTGCTCCCTCAGATCCCTCAAGTTCAACAACTGACATGCGTCAAATCTTGGCCATGCTCCAGACTATCCAGGCTAATCAATTTGCTCTGCGCAAACCCAGCACTTTCAGGTGGTCACTGCGCAAACCAAGATTCAAGAGCATGGATGCGCAGTCTGTAAGGCTCGATGCGCAAGCCAGTTTCCTTCAGGCTATTGATTGTGCCATTAAGGGGGAGAGTTCTGCAACAAAGGCAACAGTTCTGAAGCTATGCCTCCTCCCTCAGGTTCTGCTGCTGCGGCATGCATCTGGTTCTGGTGCTGCGCCCTCTCAAGATTTTGATCTACTGGCCAAGATATCCAGCATGACTTCGACATAATCTCTTCTGCGCTCACTAAGATCCCCTCTGTGCATGGGTTGAATGAGCTTTGTTTTCCTTAGCCAAAACCACACATCATTCAGCCAAAGTCATTCTATTGACAATTTTGCGCCTACTGCCTCCAGCTCCTCCTCCATTGATGCGCTCAAATCTCATATGACTGACTACTTAGTTCAGTTCAGTGATACTTTCAATGGAAGAATGAACCAGGCTATACTAGATATGCAAGCCAGTCAAAACATGGTTCAGGTAGAGCTAACCAAGACTTTGGTTGATGCGCAGAAAGAAATTCAGGACTCCATAGCTGCGTCCCTTCAATCGTTTGGAAATCAGATAGGGCGTTTGAAAATTGCTTTAACAGGATTTCTGAAGACATCCAAAGAGATAATGCGCTGATGCGCGACGGTATGAGGACTCATGTGAATCTAGTTGTGGAATACAACGCCAAGTTTCAGCAACTGAAGATTGAGTTGATGAACAAGTTTACCAGCTTGCAGAATGAGATGCGCGAAGCACTGCAGCGAATTCATATAGACTAGACTTTGTAATCTTTTTATTTTGCTGCGTAATTGTAATTTTTTGATGCGTAAGGTCTTTTGCTTTTGATTTTTTCTTCCATTGTAAAACTTGTACCCTGTAACTCTTACCTTTCAAGTTTTAATGAGAAGAATGCATCATTGCGCTTTCACAAAACCTTGTTCAATTCAAACTTTTTGTTTGTGGAACATTGCATATCTTATAAACTTCATGCGTATATCCTTAACAGCTCATATTTCATTGCATGATATTTAAACATTCAGTTTAAACGCATACTAAACTTAAACTCATATTATTTGTATGCTCTGAATGATATTTCTGTCTTTCCTATATTGTAAGTTAATTTCTTTTGGATAGACTAGAAATCTATAGCATTGGATAGTGTGTACATTGACTTGAGACATGATTTACAATTTTTTATTCTTATGAACATGTTATTATCAAGTACAATGAATTGCCTTTGTTATAGTAGGTAATGGCATCAATCATTTAGGGGGAGATTGTTGGGTATGCTTATCACTTAACCCTCCTACTTATGTTAGAATTGATTGATACCATCACCTGTGTTTATTTTAAGGACTTTAGGACCCTATGTAAGAAGTTTTGTAACTTCATTTTTTAGCTAAGTCCTCTTTATAGACTAGGCTTAGTATCTAGGGCTGAAGGTATAATTTCATGGTAAAAAGAGCAAAGGCAAAGCATGGTGCGCACACCCTCCATGCGCAGCGCATCCCTTCATGCGCAGCGCATCACCTTCTGCGCACTTCATGCGCATGAATCTCATGCGCACTCACACTTGCCTTAATTCTCACTTTCTGATCTTACCTTATGAAGCTTGGAAAGCGTCATAACAAGCTACGCTTTTGAATGAGCCAAATTTGCTGATGTGGACAAACGACAAAACAAGAACACTCAGCACACATGAAGATGGAGACGCTCCCCTTGTTTGAAATTTAAATCTGAAGACAGCTGTCACTCTTGAAGATTTTTGAAAGCTTTCAACTTGATGTCTCTAACGGCTATAAAGGACAGCTGCGCGCCAATCACAAAGCGACAGCACATAGTCCTTGCTCTGCTCCCCAACGGCTAGTTTTTGGAGCTCAGCTATAAATAGCATGCTCATCCTCTTTTTCCAAGCTGCTGGTGTGTTGCTTGAGAATTGCTTAAGATTTGCTTCCAAAAAGAAACTTTGAAGATTTGAAGATTGCCTACAAGATTTCCAGATTTCTAAGATCAACCTTCATACCTTCATACTTCACCAAGCCCAGATCCTATAAAGCCTTTGTAACACCAGAATCTTGTGCTCCCCATCTCATAGATTCAAAGAGCCCAGATTTCTGATACACACACACACCTCTTGAAGTTTCGATCTCATCGATCTTACTTCTAGAGATACACCGGTTATTATCTAGGATTTTGTTCTTTCATAGATTATAGATCTTTGAGTTAGTTTTATTCTACCTCGCTGTAACTTGTAAACTCTCTCATATAATAAGATCTCCATCAGAAATCCAAGACTAACCATCTTGGTAGAGGACGTAGATCTTTTCCCATCGAACCTCTCCAAATAGCTTATCTATTGTTTGTGCTTTTCATTCTACATTTAAGCTTTACTCATATATTGTTTTGTTTGATCCTTGTAGATTATCTTGCATCGTTCGATTTGTGTTTGTGTGCTTTTTTCCTTAGTTCCATCCTGCGCCTTTCTTTAAGCTAAAACTTAGTGCGTGCGTATTTACACTTCTGCGCATATTCCCTGCGCATAAGTGATTGCTTTAAGACTTCCGCTGTGCATTTCACACTCTTGATGCGCGCTATACTTAGCCAAATTAAGAGTCGTGCGCATACGCCATTGCTTTGCAAAAGGGTTTGAAAAGAATTTTAAAAACGCTATTCACCCCCCCCCTCTAGCATTTTTCATACCCTTGTTGTCCTTCAGGGACCAACAAGGATGGACCCATCCTGCAAATATCACATAGGACATAAGTCCCTACTTAATATGTCTACCAAAGCTTAGACACCTTAGTATACATATGCGTGGTCTAAAATAATCCTCGTTGAAGTCATCTAATTATCTTCCTATAAACTACTTAAACCCTAGTCTTTAGCCTAAGAATCCATATCCTTAACAAATCCTAGACCTGAGCCTAGGAAGACACACTCTCTCCAAACCCTAGTACCGATCCTAGGAATCCATATCCTTACCAAACCCTAGCCACGAGCCTAGGAATCTGTGTTTTTACCTAATCCATAGCCTCAAACCTAGGAAATCACTAACCTTTCACTTAAGAAACATACCACAATCCTGATCTTCCCGATATTCATCCTCGAGCCTAGGAGGCAACATGATTCTCTCCAAATCCTAGTCTCACACCTAGGAAATTTCAGAAAAAAACGTAGTCTCAATACCTAGGAAATTACAATCCTTAGCCTCAATTTTTCCAAACCCTATCCTCACATCTAGGACACAATACTCTTTCCAAAACCTTAGTCTCCCATCAAAGAAGCTCCCATAGCGCTAGTCTTGAGCTTAGGATACAACACGCTTTTCAATACCCTAGCCCACTGTGAGAGCCCGCGCTCGAACCTTAATCTACACACGGTTTCACACAATGGTTTCCTCTCGAAGTTTTAAATATGCAAGAGTCGCCACCTCTCTTTATTTTAGGAAAAATAAAGACAAAACCTTTTTGTTCAGAGAAAGTGGGTTCAGGGCTAAGTTACGAGAATAGAATGGGTTAGGCACTCTCCTCGCCCATGATGGTCTCTAGCATGCATTCCTTTTAAGTTAATTTTATGCCTTAACAAAAGTGGTGATTTTATGTACAAAGGAGTCTTCCTATTCTAGGTATGTTTTCTTAAACTCACAAATGAGAGTCGGTTTGGGTGGACTCTCACTTGGTTTTGAAAACGGTTTTGAGCATTCATATCAAACAAATGAAATCACAAAAGGGGTGGGGGATTATTATGTACAAATGGTGAATAAGTGGGAGACAAATCTCATATCAAAACAATTGTCCAAGTTCATGTCTATGTCCAGTTTATGGACTGTTGTCCATTCTCCTTTGGTGTACCTGTCCTAAAATTCATACAATATAGAAATCAATGGTGAGTAATTATTCCTAACATTTTAATCATCAAACATGAATTTTGTCTTGATTTTAGGAGAATTTTATGATTTCCAAACAAGTTATGCAAGATGAACTCAAAAGCAGTCAGCACAGGAAAAATGGTGTACATCCACAAAAGATTCATTATTTTAATCATGAAACGTGGGAACCAGGGAAAACACCAAATATGAAACTTGTTCATAACACCTTTAATATTAACAAAAAATAACTTGTAAGTCCAGAAAAAAGATTAAGAAGGTCAAAACACCTCTGACATTTTGGTATCAGAACAATAAGTACATCAATCTGAGAGCAAAGAGTTGAAACAAAAAATAGAAAGATCTAATTCTGCTCATGGTAAAACTATTACATTTACATGATCATTTTCCTAATTCTGTATAGAACAAAAATTATTTTATCGAAAAAGGCCAAAAACCACGTTTTGTATGAGTAATGGAGGTGACAAGGCAGAGTGGTCTGGACTCAAAACTTGCTGGACAGTCACATACATCATGGAAATAATCATCAAGACCCAATCAAATGAAGTGCTATGAACATGAAATATTTTGTGTGCATAGATATACATGTTAGTGACATAAAATACATGTAAAATCACTTATTTAGTCATGACTTGATGATGCTTCACATGGCAAAAGAGGAACAAGGACATATTTGTGGGGTTTGTTTGAAACACATGCTAGTCTTTGGAAAATCTCTCTAAATCAACAAAATGAACGTTAAACATGTATAAATAGATAATATTTACAATATTCACATCATAACAAGATATAAAACTCAAATTATCAACACAAATATTCATTGAAACAAGAACATGACAAGAAACAACAAGTATTACATATTTGGTTCATCAATGGAGGTTTAGCCTAACAAGTGGCTAGACCTCTTATCAAACTATATGAAGAGATACATTTTACATGTATGAAGATTAAAATAAGAGATATTTACCTAGTTTGTGCTTACTTTGCTTCCAAGGGAAGACTTTTTCGGTTTTTCTTGAAGGTGTTTGTCCTTGGATTTTGAGAGTGTTTGTTGTGAGTTTGCTTGCTTGTTTTGTGTGGATGTTTAGACTGATTATATGATGTTGATATGGTGGTGTAGTGATGGTGTATAGACTGAGGTTATGAAGGTATGAAGTGAGTGTTGTTGGGAGTGGTAGAGAGAGTAATATGGAGAGTGTGTGTTGAGTGGAGTGTGTATGAGTTGTGTGTGTGATGCTTGTTGTGAAAATGAATGAGAGAGGTAGTATTATGGAAGTGGGAGGGTGTAAAAGACCTTAGGATGCCCTTTATTAGGCCTAGGAGGTGGTTTAGGGGCCATCTTAAACCTCAGACTTTGGGTACTTTACACCTCAAACCCTAACTTTAAGCATTCTCCAATTTACTCCTCAGATTTTATCATTCTTCATTCTAAATTCTTAGGCTTCAGCACATTTTCCGCAAGACTTTCACATGAGATTCCTTCACTCCTAAACTTTAACAAGGACTTGTCTATAGTCCACCATCTTTAGGACTTGTCTATAGTCCGCCATCTTTAGGACTTGTCCATAGTCCGCCATCTTTAAGACTTGTCCATAGTACGTCATCCTTAGGACTTGTCCATAGTCCATTATCCTTAGGACTTGTTTATAGTCCGTTATCCTTAAGGTTTTTCCATAGTCCACCACCTATAGGACTTGTCCATAGTCTGATTTCTTTAGGACTTGTCCATAGTCCGTCACCTTTAGGACTTGTCCATAGTCTGTTACCTTTAGGACTTGTCCGTAGTCCTCTCTTTTAAGATTTGTCCATAGTATGTTACCTTTATGACTTATCCATAGTCCGTTACCTTTAAGACTTGTCCATAGCCCGCCTTCTTTAGGACTTGTCCATAGTCCGTCATTTTTTTAGGACTTGTCCATAGTCCGTTACCTTTTAAGACTTGGTCCATATTCCATCTTCTTTAGGACTTTTCCATAGTCCGTTACCTTTAAGACTTGTCCATAGTCTGTTACCTTTAGGACTTGTCCATGGTCCATTACCTTCGAAACACCCGAAAAGTCCACCACTTGATATATTTTTTGACACGGGATATGTTTATCCCACGTCAAATACCTTATATTTTCTGGCTTTAGCCGATACTATATTGTTGTAATCCGTATGATCCTAAGGCAAAAGAGTCTTAATATCCCGTACACATTAATTTCCTGATTCACACAACCTATAAGATACATGCATCTATACATACTGTGTGTTTACGATCCTAAGACACTAGCGTCTTAATATCCCGTATGTCCCACTCCCCTCAAATTCATACGCCCCTTAGGTACTTGCATCTCTATATATCATGCGTATTTATCAAGCTTGGAGGAGCCAGCATAAATCTTGAGGTTTGGAAGCCACTATAAATCTTAGGTCGGAATGTACCCTAAGAGTTGATCTCTTATTGAACATTCGCAGGTTCGAGTATACCCAGAAGTTGATCTCTGCAAATGCTTATTCTAAAAACGTGATCTTCGGGTAAGGAATGTCCACAGAGAGTTTTTTAGCTCTTTGAACATTCATGGGTATGGAATGTGCCCCGAGGGTTTTTAACTCTTTGAACATTCATGAGTATGGGATGTGCCCCGAGAGTTTGACTCTTTGAACATTCACTAGATATGCCTCATTCATTCATCTTCGATTTATATGCCTTAGTGGCAAGATCGCTCTATATTCCATATACCATGTGATACCTTCATGCGCCCCCGATATATATTTATCTCACGTTAATACTTTCGGTTTTTTCCAATGAATTCCTTACAAGGGATATGCTCATCTCATATTAAGACTTTTACGATTTTGCTGGTAATATCTTAAGTGATCTATACAGCTCTAGGACACAAGCGTACTTATGACCCGTATAGTTTCCCTTCTGTCTTTAGCCGATGAATTCCTGGCACAAGATGTGTTCATCTCACATTTAGGCATTTAGGATTTTACCGATGATATTTTTTTGTGAACTGTGTGAACCTGAGACACTAGCACCTCTACGCCCCGCACCTGTTGCCCTGATATTTACATATGATATCCTTTTGTGACTTGCGTGATCCCGAGACACTAGCATCTCGATATACCGTCCACGTTACCATTTATGATCCCCATGACCCTGAGGTACTAGCATCTTTATATCCTGTAGGTTTTGAATATTTCTTGACACGCCTGCCCTGTAAGATCGCTTCGTATCTCGTGTGTCTCATACCATTTTTATCCTTGCGGTATTTATTGCCGGTGTATTTTACACATCTTATCTTTGAGGTATTCACAACCGATATTCTTCTATCCTTGCGATACTCATTGTCGATATTCCAGTCACCCGACCGACGTGGTCACTTCTTGTTTCTATCTATCATCCCTAGAAGCAAACGATTCATTATCATCCAGGATTTTCCCAAGCAGAAGATGACCTCATTCTCCCCATCAGAGTCCGAACTACGACTGGCTTGATTCCCCTTAGGATATGTAGGTAGCCTGCAAAGGTTCAGCCGCTCGACCAACCTGGTCATCTTTCATTGTGACTCACCCCGAGTTCAATCCTGCAGGAATTATTCTTTTCACTTTCATCCATCCTTGAATTTCATTTTTCAGGACAGATCCTATCTTTATCTTTGACCCCACTTGCTCTGCAAATAGCGTCGCCGAGGGGCTACTGTTAGTACCCAACCTAAAAAATACCTTAGACTAGGACTTCCTAGGCCTTTAGGAACCTCTAAGGACCTTTTAGGTATTTAAAACCTGATAAGGACTAATCCAAAAGATCTTCGAAGTTCTATATTGACGAAATCAGCTCCAGAACGATTTCTATCAGGATATTGACCAAATCCCGAGAACAAACTGATAAGATCTCATCGAATTCTTGATAACCACGCCATGTCCATGATGTGGCCAGGAGGCCACATATTCCCTGGCAGGCCGGCCACTCTTTTCAGGCCTGATTCCCTATAAATAGAGGCCCTCATATCTCAGTTTTAATCACCAATTCATTCTACAAGTTCTGCAGTCAAAACTGACGTGAAAACTCTTGGTTTAAGCCTTTTCGGCATCCTCATAGCTCTTTTGAATCATCAAAGCTTCAATCCTAGTTGTTGCCAACTAAGGTAAGTCTACTAGTTGTTTTATTTATGTTCTTGCCATGTTTATAGGTTAGATCTAATTTATGCATGTTTTTATTATGTTTATTCATACATTCATGATGTTCTTCATAATATTCATGCTCGATCTAGGGGTTATTCTACATTAATGCTAGATTTAGGGTTTCGATCTTCTTATATACATGTTTGTTCATTAGTTCTTTATGTATTCTTCATGTACATAGATTAAAATCATATTATATGCTATAATTAGGGTTTTGATCTTCATGTATGCATGTTATTTCATAGCCTATGATGATCTAGGGTTTCATCAAACCCATACTAGATCTAGGAACTAGTTCTAAACCCTAATCTTCAGGCAAATACTCCCATGATTAGTCAATTCTCCGATGATGAATGGTGATGATCACACATTGATCATATCAATGGTGTAATCATCATTCTAGGATGTGATCATCAATAACTTATTTCTCTTCCCTCCACCTTGTGTATGATCCCACTTCTTAAATTTATTCCCGTAAACACCGCACACAACCAACACCCCTTAAATCTCTTTAATCATGATAGAAAGTCCGATTTCTCGGGCAATAGGAGTGATCACTAGGTATTCTTCTCTTATCATAACTTGACACCCGAACCCTTACATATGCATAATTAGTTTTTTTCAATATTTTATCTCTAATAAAAAGGTGTGGCGACTCTAATGGATTAGATGTCATTTTGAATATCATGTCCCATAGAATAACTAACAATAAGATAAATCATAAAACTTCCCATGCGTTGCTGCATCAGAATGGGGTATTAACAGATGGTTGGGGTATACTACCCCCTAGCTTTGCTCCTTTTAATCAACCTTTTTTTGATCTGAGGCTACATGCACTAAACAACTGACATTTCGCATCTACGCATGTTTGGGTGTGTAATTTATATCCGATCGCTTGACCATAACGATCAAAGATGGGATCTCAGCGGAGGTTAGGCATATACGTGGGATAGGTATCACCATCTATAATATGATACTTAGAACCCTTGCAAACAATCTCTTTACTGCAAGATCTGTAGATTGTCATTTAATGAGATTGTCTTCCCGATGTTAAGCAGATGAAAGAATGTTCATATCAATGTTCCTAAAGAACGTCATGAATTGGTATGATACGATCCCACCGTGTCTCATCATGATCCTGCTACAATACTTAGAGAAACTGAAGTGCGTAGAATAATAGATCTCCAAAAAGTACCAAATAATAGGTCAGACTCGTTCTCAGATATAACAAAAGTGACGAGATCTCCTAAAACATCTGCAGATATGCCTACAAGGATAGAACTCTCAGAAGGAGCATTAATAGGAAGGCCAGTTAGCCCAGCTAATGAAATACATGCCCTTTCCCTAAAGAGAGGGAAGCCAGTTAGATCCAAGGATTCTCATCCCCATAAACGAGTGAGTGCAAAAAAGTCGAATCTCGTTAGAGATAGTAAAATGTAGATATCATCTAGTCTATCTCATGATATTGTTACAGAATGTTGGAAACAAAGTGGGGGGCGCCTCGACACCTGTATCCATTTCTGAGAATAAAGAAATATCAGTTAGTCATGCTTGCATATATGAGATATGGCATCGGAATAAAACGGTTATCAACGATGTATTTTCCACTAAGATTATAAATGGTGATGATATTGAACCTCAGTCCGTAGATGAGTGCAGCAAAGAGTTGATTGGCCTAAAAATGAGAAAGCAATCCAGGCTGAGCTTGATTCTTTTTAGAAAAGAGGAGTGTTTGGACCAGTAGTTCCTATACCTCTTGGAGTTATACCCGTGTGTTACAAATGGGTATTAAAGAAAAAAAGAAATGAGATAAATCATATTACGAGATAAAAAGCTCGGCTTGTGGCACAAGGGTTCTCTCAACGGCCTAAGATTTACTTTGATGAGACATACTCTCCCGTTTGATGTTATTACATTCATATATTTGGTCAGTTTAGTGATGTCTGAAAAATTGACCATGTATCTTATGGATGTGGCCACATTATATCTTCTGGGGATCTAGATACACGTATTTATATGAAAGTCCATGAAGGACTTGCAATACCCGAAACAAGTAGTTCTAGACCACAAAATATGCTCTCAGTTAGTTTGAGGCTGTTGGTCCCAAAGGGGCAACAAGGGTATAAAAATAGCTAGAGGGGGGGGGGGGTGAATAGCTGTTTTGAAATTCTTTTCATACCCTCGATAAACTCAATTGCAAATGCGCACTTTATCAACTAATCATTATGAAATGCGCCTAAGTGAGTGAGTGAAATGCACAGCGGAATTTAGTAACGAAATAGGCGCAATGTATGATAAAGGGGGCGCACACACACTCTAAGTAATTTGGCTCAAAGTGAGTGAAAGAAGGAACTAAGGAAAATGATATAACAAACACAACACAATTCAATCCAATCAATCTACAAGAATAAACAAGCAAATAGTGAGATAAGATAATAATTTAAAAGTAAATGACAAGAAATTAATACGCGCTATTTGGAGATGTTCGATCGGGAAATGATCGACGTCCTCTACCAAGATGGTTAGTCTTGGATTTCTAATGGAGATCTTATAATATAAGTGAGTGTTACACTAATTCAAGATCTATTATCTATGAAAGAACAAATCCTAGACAAAACCGGTGTATCTCTTAAAGAAAGATCTAAGTGATCAAACTTAAAGAGGTGCGTGTGTGTTCTTAGTTTCAAGGCTCTTTAGATCTATGAGATTTGGAGCACAATAAAACTAAAGTGTTTTTGCTTGAGGATCTGGGCTAAGTATGAAGGTATGAAGGTGTTCTTGAGAATTCTGGGAAATCTATGATCAATCTTCAAATCTTAAACAAATGCTTGAGAGAGAAATTCAGAATAGCTTAGCAACTTCAAATGGTTGAAGTTATGGGGTATTTATAGTAGAGCCCCAAAAACTAGCCGTTGGAAATCCATTGTGGATAAGATCAAAGGATAGATGTGCTGGAGCTCATTGAGTGGAGCACGTGTCCTTTTATAGCCGTTAGATACATAACACAAATATGACCGTTGTGGACAGGTGTCCTCAAATCTATGTGCAGTGTTATTTATCCACCGTTGGATCTTTGGCGTAGTTTGAATTTCTTCAAGTCTTCATGTCTTCAATAAATCACCAAGTTTAAGGATCCCGCCCCGCGTGGAAACGCGACGAGTATGGGGGCGAAACGCCAAACACGGTTATCACGTAAAACATTACGGAGTCGCCACATTTGTTAATTATTTAACCCAACAAATGGAAAGGTTAGAAATTCTATTAGTTCGGAGGTCAAGTTACGCCTTGGGAAGAGTTTTACGTCACCCAATTCGCCTCAGATAGGACCGAGTCTCCCTAACGTTAGTTAACGAAATGCATGTGTGTGTGTGTGTGTTTCAAAAATGGGAGAAACTGACTTTTAGCAAAACTGGTTAATTATTTAACAGAAAAGGGTTATTTTGCAAACATTCTGACCAGAAAGGGAAGAAACTGAAAAATGCACTCCCCGGCCAAAGTAGCCGTATGGATGGAGAGGGCATTCCAGGGATTTTTGACAATTTATCAGAAAACTGTCCAGTTTCAGGCAAAACAGAGTGTTTTTGCTGAAACTGGACTGAGATGATCATTTTCAGTTATTTTCTTTAACAAAAACATGGATTAAATCATCCCTATGTCATTGATCACTAGTTGGACACCAAAAACAAAGGTTTTGGGTGTGATCAAGACAATCATTGGGGAAATTTAAGAAAAAGGTGATGAACATGCCCTTTGGGCTAAAATGACCATTTGATGAGTAAAGATTGAAACTTTAGCATCAAGATGGACTTATGATGCAAGATTAAACCTTTAGGGACAAAAATATAACATAAAGATTGAATCTTTATGTCCCATGCTTGGTGATTTATGGCTAGGTCATGGTTGGGATGATAAAGATTGAAACTTTATCACCCAATCATGACTCTCATGGCCAAACAAGAACAAAATCAATATGAAATTTAACAAATCATGATCATCCTTAGGTTTTATCCCATAATCACACACTAGGCATGAAGGGAACCTTGAATCACCTCATGATTTGGTTCCAATATACATATATAATCATAATATATAGCTTGAGAGGACAAGACTTGTATAATATATATATATATATATATAGTGCTTGAAATGGACAAGACTTTCAATGGAATGTAAAGTGCTTGAATGGACAAGGCTTGGAAGAATAATAAGAAATAACACAAGAATGAGCAATAATATGAACAATAATAAAAGAGTTTGAGATGAAGAAGAAGATGGGGAGAAGGAGGCTTCACCTATGATGGTTATGGCCTATCTTCCTCTCTTTTCACTCAAATATATGTATCACTCACTTTCTGCTCTCAAACTGGCAAAGTATCAGCTCACAAAACGTTTTCTCCCCCCCTCAAATGATCAATATGGGGTTCAATTTATAGGGACTGAGGGTGCCCAACATAGCCGTACGGCTAGGGACCTCATGTGCCCAAACCATCCGTACGACTCGACTTGACGAGCTTCTGGATTTTTCTAAGTTTAATTCCAGTTCAGTCCTGGAATATTAGGTTTATCCTAGTGAGGTCCTGGCCCATTGGTTTATCCCTAAATGGTACCAAGAATTCCTCTAAGGTAGGTCAATTTCAGATTGGGGTACTTACAGAGCCCCTCGGCAACGTCGCTTTTGAAGAAAGTGGGGTTGTCGACAAAATAAGCATCCCAATCTGATGGGAGGACGGCTTGGCCGATTTGTTTTATGGCTGGACCTAGAGGTATAGGATTCCTATGTATCCCTATTCGAGGGAATCAAGCCTAACGTAGTTCGGGTGAGAGATTTTAAGGCTACTCACACCTATGGGCCTTAGGTGGATATTCATTCATCCCTTCCTAAACAAGCATGGCTCAAGGGCCGGACTTGGTCAACTTGGCTCTATTCAGAGAGGGTTGACTAAGGGGCCTGGCATGGCTCAGAGGCTCAAATAATGGGCATGGCTTAGAGGCTAGACTTGATCGACTTGGATCTATCGGAGAGGGTCGACTCAAGGAATAGGCATGGCTCAGAGGCTCAAATAATGGGCATGGCTCAGAGGCTGGGCTCGATCGACTAGGCTCTATCAGGAAAGGGTCGACTCGAGGGTAACTGGTCTTACATCCGACTAAGGATTGCCGGGACACATTGGTCAATTTGGTCAACTTTTCTCATGGCGGAGGGTTGACTACACAAACTGGTCAACTTATCTCATGGCCGAGGGTCGACTACACAAACTGGTCAACTTATCTCATGGCGGAGGGTCGACTACACAAACTGGTCAACTTATCTCATGGCAGAGGGTCGACTACACAAACTGGTCTTACGTCCCTCCAGACTGCCGTCACAATGATAGGTTTTCTCTAACTTGGCCACTCTCAAGGGACAAAGGTTTTCTTAACCTAGTCATGACTATACTGGTCTTACGCCCTACCAAGGGCTGCCGAGGCAATAACATCTTAACTTTCATCCTGGACTTACGAGGTACGGCCGGGACTTTCACGATTTCACTTTCTACCTTGGACTTACGAAGTATGGCTGGGTCAACAGGATCCAATGGTCTTACGTCACGCCGGACGGCCAAAGGACGAATCTCACGAAACCTAATGGTCTTACGTCACGCGGACGGCCAAAGGACGAATCTCACAAAACCTAATGGACTTACGTCACGCCGGACGACCAAAGGACATAATCTCACCGAACCTAATGGTCTTACGTCATGCCGGACGGCCAAAGGACGAATCTCACGAAACCTAATGGTCTTACGTCACGTCGGACAGCCAAAGGACATAATCTCACCCAACCTAATGGTCTTACGTCACGCCGGACGGCCAAAGGACGAATCTCACGAAACCTAATGGTCTTACGTCACGCCGGACGGCCAAAGGACGAATCTCACCGAACCTAATGGTCTTACGTCACGCCGGACGGCCAAAGGACGAGTCTCACGAAACCTAATGGTCTTACGTCACGCCGGACGGCCAAAGGACGAATCTCACAAAACCTAATGGTCTTACGTCACGCCGGACGGCCAAAGGACGAATCTCACCGAACCTAATGGTCTTACGTCACACCGGACCGCCAAAGGACGAATCTCACAAAACCTAATAGTCTTACATCACGTCGGACGGCCAAAGGACGAATCTCACCGAATCTAATGGTCTTACGTCACACCGGACCGCCAAAGGATGAATCTCACCGAACCTAATGGACGTACGTCACGCCGGATGGCCAAAGGACGTAATTTCACCAAACCTAATGGTCTTACGTCACGCCGGACCGCCAAAGGACGAATCTCACAAAACTTAATGGTCTTACATCACATCGGACGGCCAAAGGACCAATCTCACCGAACCTAATGGTCTTACATCACACTGGACGGCCAAAGGACCAATCTCACCGAACCTAATGGTCTTACGTCGCGTCGGACGGCCAAAGGACATAATTTCACTGAACATAATGGTTTACGTCACGCCGGATGGACAAAGGACGAATCTCACAAAACCTAATGGTCTTACGTCACGCCGGACGGCCAAAGGACTAATCTCACCGAACCTAATGGTCATACGTCACACTGGTTAGCCAAAGGACGAATCTCATAAAACCTAATGGTCTTACGTCACGCCGGATGGCTAAAGGACGAATCTCACAAAACCTAATGGTCTTACGTCACGCCGGACGGCCAAAGGACATAATCTCACTAAACCTAATGGTCTTACGTAACGCCGGACAGCCAAAGGACGATTTTTCACATTTTTAACTGGACTTATGAAGAACAACCACGTTAACTTCACAAATTCAAACTCTTAACCTGGACTTACAAAGCGCGGCCGGGTTAAATTCACACTCTTAACCTGAACTTACAAAGCGTGGCCGGGTTAATGCAATTCTAACCTTGACTTACGAAGTACGGCCGGGTAAACGCAATTCTAACCTTGACTTACGAAGTACGGCCGGGTAAATGAAATTCTAACCTAGATTTACGGAGTACGGCCGGGTAAACGCAATTCTAACCTAGACTTACGAAGTACGGCCGGGCTAAATTCACATTCTTAACCTGGACTTACGAAGCGCGGCCGGGCTAATTTTATATTCTTACCTGGACTTACGAAGCGTAGCCGGGCTAATTTCATATTCTTAACCTGGACTTACGAAGCACGGTCGGGTTAACGCAATTCTAACCTGGACTTACGAAGTACGACGGGTAAACGCAATTCTAACCTGGACTTATACGGCCGGGCTAAATTCACATTCTTAACCTGGACTTACGAAGCGCAGCCGGGTTAAATTCACACATTCTTAACCTGGACTTACGAAGCGCGGCCGGGCTAATTTCATATTCTTAACCTGGACTTACGAAGCGCGGCCGGGTTAATTTCATAAGGCTGGTCTTACGTCCATCTAGGGACTGCCCGATTTTCATTTTCATTAGGAACCTAATCTTTTTAGGTTCAAACCAAGTTGTATGAGCCTCGAGGGGCATTTTAGACACTTTCCAAAGAGAAGGGGCCTAAGTTCTATTTCAGAAACCTAGGGGGAACCATGTTCAAGGCGTCAGGGGCCAGAGTGTAAATTGTGGGCTGAGATTCTTCCTCGCCCAAACCAGCCGTACGGCTTAAGAAGGCGTCTCCTTCTTTTTCAAAACAGCAGCCATACGGATGGTTGCTGCATTTTTCAAAATCTAAGCCGAAAATCCTAGAGAGAAAAGCGATTTCAAGAGGGAAATTCATCAAAATTCTCCGGATTTCTTTCTCCAAATTGTTCAAAGTTCACTTATGGATGCTCGGGCGCGAAGGGGCTACCCAAGAGGGGCGGATAGGCAGCTCGACATGGTTCGCAATTTTTGGGGCTACACCATTGCCCTTAATGACATGGAAGCGGGGTTCTATAAGTCCCCTAACGCTCATTTATGCAAGGACCGAGTGGTAAGCCTTCTTTCCCACTCGATCTTTGTCAATTTTGTGCACTCCCTAGTCCTAGAGTTCATGTTCATGCAATTTGGGGTTTTCGCCTTCCTCAGTACGATTCCACAAAATTGGCTTCATTTTCAAGTTATTGAGATCACTAGGGACATGGGCATGTGTTCATATCATCATTTGGACATGCCTAGCTATACTTTCTAAAATCAAAGTGCGTTGTCCCACGATTTGTGCATAAACTACTTGTACCTTAGGTCCGACTAGTCATTTTGACACATTCAAGTGCATGCTAGCATTTCCTAGGATAAGTTGTTGCATGTTTGTGGAAATTCGGGATACTAAGCCTCAAAATGGGGATGGATTTTGTTCTTTGGGACAGGGGGAAATCCTTTCAAACAAAACCTCACACATTCTTTTCATAAGAAACACACCCTTGAATGCCCAACGCAGTTTAAAAGGGGACAACACATTTTTTCCACAAAAGACACCCTCAAATGCCCAACGCAATTTGAAAGGGGTAAAATCACACATTTTTTTCTCACAAGACACACCCTCAAACGCCCAACGCAATTTGTAAAGGGTAAAATCACATTTATTTGCATGATTCATTCATCATATCCATTTATCATACGCATTGGTATCTTAAAACTGTGTTATTCATACCTTTGCTATGTTTACCTGCAGGGTGGAGATCCCAAATCTCGAGGATCCCCCGACATGTGTTGTTCCTTATGGGAGGCCATGCCTGAGGCTGTCGACGATGGGCCCGGTTCGAGGGAGTGGGTAGAGGGCACCGACTTGGTGCCATTCATTCATGTCGTAGGCCAGTTGGTTAGCACTAACAGGAGCCTTGGACTCATCTCTGCCTTGGGCGAGCATTGGTGGGATACGACCCACACCTTTCATTTGAGCTGGGGGGAGGTGACCGTGACTCCCGCAGACTTTTATGCCATTACCGGGCTCTCCTTCGACAGCCGACCAGTTATTTGGGCCGACCGGCTCTCGGTCGCGGACATCGGGGTACTCATTGGCCTTTCGGGCCCTACCAAGGGTTTGGGGATCCTGGTGCAGGATGTTGACCGAGCCATTTAGGCCAGAATTTTGGAGTATTTGGCGGGTTTGGTGGCCGCGGAGCAGCTCGGGCGAGCTTATGTGTGGCTCCTTCTCAGCAACACCCTTTTCTCCAATGCCGACACCACATGCATGTTCCCATTACTTGGATTATTGTCCACTCCGGAGACCATCCGGAGTATTGCTTGGGGAGAGGCTGGGTTGGCTGAGCTGTACATGGAGCTCGATAAATTCAGCCGGAAAGCAAGTAAATCCTTGGCTTGCTTCCAGTTCGCCTTGGAGGTACCTTCTTTTCCTTCCCCCATTTTTCTGTTTTCTCCTTCTCATTCACCTCTTCGGTTTTCGGCATCTTAATGATTTTTGCCCTTTTCCTTTCAGGCATGGTACTACGAGATCTTTGGTGGCTATCCATGGGAGCTGACCGTTGATCCCGCCATCACATTCCCGGCCATGGTCTGTTGGGTTTGAGAGGCCCGAAAGAAGAGGGGATCCAAGGGACAGGTTTCCGTCCGTCATGCCGATGTCAGGGCAGTTCTAAGGGGAGCTATGCCGGCTGAGCTTAACCTCTTTCCTTGGTCGAGGTATGAGGGGGAAGGGCTAGGCATTAACCTGTCTGATGCTCTGCGGGTAACCCGGGAGAGGAGACTGCTCGTAGGGTTCCTGGGAGAGGCCTTTTACTTGGGAGAGAGGGTGCTCTGGCAGCACGAGCTCGGGCTCATGCAGAGGGATCCTGTCGACCCTCCTGACACCATGTTCGTAGCAGACCGAGGGGATGAGCCCTACCTCATGGGGGCGAATGCATCCCATTTTATCACCGATGAGCCATACGGACGTTTCGTGGCCCGGAGGCTGAGATCACCGCAGGTAGTGGCTTCTGGGGTGGCTCCTCCGATGTGGCAGAACTTCTCATACATATATTCAGATAGCTGGGTCCACATAGTGGCCACATCTGTGGCGGGCGAGGGGGCCCTACCTGAGGATGCTCCTGAGGGCGTGGTATGTTTTAATTTCTTTCTCTCACACTCACTCATCCCATATCCCTATCTTTTCCACTGAGCAGTTTAATTTCCCTGTACAGGTTGCAGCGCGGGCTCTGTTGGATAAACCCTCCCTCATGAAATGGGCCAAAAGTTGGCTGAAGAGGTTTATTGGTCGCTCTTATAAGGGGCCTCGGACTGAGTCCAGGTTCGCGCCGGGCAGGAACTCGGTGAGTGGTGGGGAGAGGTCTTTTCGATGGGCCTCAAGCGTAGAGCTACCCCTGTCCTTTGTCCGTCGCCATGCCTTAGGCGGAGCTGATTTGGAGGACTTTCGAGATTCGCTCCGTGACCCCGGCTTTTACGAGCCCGCCCCGAATCCTTTTGTTCATTTGGCCTTGGAGCGTGTAGAGCCCCATCCGACCAGACATCCAGGTCCTCATTCCCAGATTCCTCCTTCTTTCTTCCCGGGCCAATCCTCTTCGGGTGAAGGCTCGAGCTTGGCGGAGTCCATCTTCTTCTTTGACCCCAACATGTTCCCACCTCGTCCCTTGGAGAGGGTTTACTCGCCTCCGGAGGATCCTTACCCAGATTCTGATTAGGATGTACCTATGTGAACAATTTCTTTTGTTTCATTTTATTAAAAAACAATGTATGACAATTTGTTATCTTTGGTGTTTAAAACTTTGTCCCTTTTATTTGTAAATTCATCATTTATGCACGCTTGGGCCTCGAGAGGTCTTTATGGTCATTTCTGGACCGTCGGGGATTCTCGAGATGTGTTTGGACTCAATTATGCGGAGTTTGACACATATCTGACAGGTTTTGAATAAGTGAAAGTGAGTTTCACTTGTGGGAAATCAGCTGATACAAGCTGCTGATATGAAATTTTTCACAGGAAAAACCAGCCGTACGAATCATACAAGCATGGTTGACTTTTTTACCAAACTTTCTGAGGACTTTTAGGGAATTTTGACAGACGGGAGACCTTATTTGACTCGGACCGTTTTACCCAAAGCATGACTCTTCGTTGGCCCTTCCATTGCACGATTATGGCTTGCCAGCCCCAGTGCTTTACCTTTGCCGGGAACTACTCCTCGGGTCCCACCCTATTCTTTTGGGTGCATGTCCTCTTCACCCGGGACACGGTCCACCTTTGCACGGGCTTCCTCTTCCTAAGCAATCCAAACATGTCATTTTTCCCTCTTCCACATATCCCATCATCTTCTCTTCCTGGGAGTGGCCTAGTTGACTCTGACACGGACAAGAGCAAATCATGCTTGCTCACACGAATAAACACACATAGGCATTTATGGGAGTGAGTCCCTTTTCTGAGGAAGGAAGCCTATGGACAGAAATTCAAGTGTTTGGCTCTTTCCTAAGATGTGGAAAAGAAGACTTATCGAGGCATTCGAAATCGGCCTTAGTTAATGTCATCAGAATGATTGCTCGAATGAACTGTCTCCAGCATTAGGTCAAAATTCAAGCAATTAGCCTTAACATGTATAAATGTTGTGATCATTTTAGATTCAGATTCGATCAATGGAAAGATTCGATCAATGGCAAGATTGAAGTGTGTTTAAGTGGGATTAGTAATTATCCGGGAGATTGGTCATTGAAGGGACCAAGGAAAAGAGACGGGTCATCTTGGGAGGACCGAGGCTTGATGGATTCATTTCATGCTATGATCGGACCCGAAGGTTTCCTATGTTCCCCTCAATGTGAGGAGCTCAGGTCGCCGTAGTTCTGCCTTTGGGCAGCTTTTGCCGGGATTGGCTTCCTTTTGCTGTCTCGGGGGACGTTGTTGCTCACTCTACTTCGCGGTGATCTTTTTGAGATGGACCTCTTGGGATGAACCCTCTTTGGTGTAGATGGGTCTCTTGAGGCAAACATTCCCTTTCGCTTTTTCCTCTCCTCCTTCCCATTCATTCATTTTCTTTTCTCATCATTCAATTTTTTTTTCTCATCATTCAATTTTTTTCTTTTTTTCTCTTTTTGTTTACTTCCTTTTCCTCTCTTTTTTTTAGGAGGAGGAAAACACTAGCCCTAGCTTGCTTTCTCGGGTATCAGCTCCTTTGTAGCCCCTCAGCGGTGCGCCCGTCACTTTGGGCTGACTTTGAAGGTCCGGGACGCCCTTTGCCCGATTGCGCACACGTGATCACGGTTAAACCTTGGTGGTTGAGCAACAACGCCCTCACTTTTTCACTGTCTCGGGATGCCTTTGGCGTGTATCGGGGATTTATCTCAGAAAGATGTATGGGGTTGTGTATCAGGAGAGTGTATGGGGGAAGATTTGCCATTAATGGCCTTCTTCATGCCAATTGATCACAACATTCATTCACGTCAAGATTAATCGTTTGAATTTAGCACCCTTTTATATTTAGGTCCATTCATCCTTTAATGAGTCGTCGTTGACTATTATGTTTGGGGAGTCAACTCGTCATTTTGGGGACATAGCAATCATTTGACAACATTAATCAAAGCGGTTTCGAGAGTTAATGCATTTTTCAAGATAATGCCTCAAGTCTAGAGAGAATAGAAGTAAAAAAACGATTCATTTCATGGGAGACTCAAATTTTACCAACATAGACTCAACTATTGACTCTATTGACTCGACCATTCTACTATTCATCGTTTCGACCATGCGTATCTCCGTGGTTTTTCACATAACATTGCCTCGCAGGGCTTTTCATAAAAAGAAACAAAAGACTTTGTCCACAACGGACTTTTTAGGGACTCTCTGGAACCTACAATGCTAGACCACTCCCACTTTCTTTTTCTTCTTCCACCTCCTTACATCTCCACCTCAAACCCATTTATCTTCTTGCTTGGTGATGACACCTTCGTCTATGAGCGCTTGGATATGATTTCTCAAGGTGAGGCAAGCATTCGTAGAATGACCCGAGGCCTAGTGGTACTTGCAGTGCTGCTTTGGATCGTGGCGAGCTCCGATCGGTTCGGTCCATATCACGTGCCGGCCGAGGAGCTCGATCTTACCGATCTCGAGTAAATGATCCAACTTTCGCTCTCTAGGCATTCCTAGCTCATGGAACCAACGGTAGTAAGCTCCCTTGCCTTTGGGGTGAAATCCTCCCACAACTGCCGCGGGCTTCCCATGGGATACTGTAACGGGTTGGAGCTGATCACGAGACTCTTGCTCGTCTTGGACCAAGCGGTCGGGGATGGTCCTTGGTGAGGAGGACGACTTCTCTGAGGACCTTTTGATCTCCTCAATGGATTTCACAATTTCATGGAGACATTCTCGGGTGTTCCTTGAGTTGTGCCTTTCTAATTCGTCCGTCAATTCCGCTCGCTATGTAGGAGCTCGTACCGGCGATCGTACTTTTCCTCAAGGTCTTTCCTGAGTCTCTTACCACCCTCTTCCCATAGCTCCTCAACCTTTTTATGGAGTACCTCCTTGATCTCCTTCCGGAGCTGTTGAACCACCTTGATCGCTTCATTGCGATCGACCTCTGACTTTCGTATTTGATCCCTCATCGTGTTCACCGTCCTTTCTAGGAGTTTCACCCTGCCTTCCAGCCGGGTGTGCATCCAACCGGATATCTGCCTCAATCACTTGGGATTTGCTTTCCATTGCTTCCTATAGCACAAAGGACCGACAAGCCGTAAGGGCACCGTGGGAAGAATCTCGAAAAGCCATGCTTTGAGTAAGGCAGGGACTCAACACAAACGAGATTTTGACTTATTGAGAGAAACGAGTTTGACCCTTTGGGGGAAAGCCCAAGCCATGCATTTTGGATGAATTTAACAATTTTGGTTTTCAGAAAACGAATTTTTGTTTATTCTTTTGATCATTCTTAGGCAGTTTTGTCACACGAACAAACGTTAGTGCACAGTTCAAAGGTTAACATTTATTGTTCATGTTTACTTAAAACACGTCTTATTCCTAACTGGTTGGAAAAGATTTCTCTTCTTTTTTCGCAACTATTCTACATCCTGGATCAGTGGAGGCCATCACTACGCCTATAGACCCCTCGTTTTTCACCTGTCTTGCACACTCCCAAGGATGGACTGTCCCGGGCGAGGGTCCTATAGGGCAAACGGCTTCCACCGACCAAAAGAAAACGAACCTAGGGTCTAGTGCATCGCAAGATTCCCAATGCGTGAGCCATTCCAATCATGATTAAGCCCTGGTTAAGATCGAGATTCGTCTTAGGGACTTAAAGGCCTTCCGGTATAACCTCATCTTTGATGAGGGCTCTCGAATCATATCCATGGGCTTAAGGATGATTAGTATAAACCATTCATTAGGGCTTGACAACACGGTGTCACCCTATCCTTAATACATGACTTAGGTTAGTTACGATCAACATTAACGCATAAGTCAAGGACCGGGTCAAAATTGACCATGGTCACACTTGCTTTCACAAGGAGTCGTGACTCGAGCATTAACTTGGCCACAATTAATCTCAGACACGTATTAGGGACGTGGTAACGTAAGCTAGACTAAAAACCAACCAAAGTCTCGGTATTTGTGTGTCACAGACAAGTGTGGTTGACACGGCTCGGAAGGGGAGGTGGAATGGACCCATGCGTGCTAGAAGGGCACAAGAGCGCCAATCAAGCTGCATCGTGGCATCCATCCCGGGTTTAAAGGGTATTTGGAACGTGCAAGGTCGAGTGCACGTTATGTGAAGCCATTCTATGTTCCCTTTTGAGTCAAAATAGAGATTTTCAATCCGTTTTAACATCATGAGCAATGTATGATCAACATATGAACATAATCAACAAATATGAGCAAGCATGAATAAGCTATTTACACAAGCAACCAAGAAAGAACATATGAACAAACAAAGACGAAACTTGTATATGCAACAAATTGTGCACAACAAAAAAAAAATCTTTGAAATCAAAACAATCCTTTTGAAAACCATTTGCAAAACAAGTTGTGCACAACAAATGATTCAAATTTTTTTACAAAAGGGGTTATGCACAAGGAGGCCTTAAAACCCAATTTTTTGTCCAAGAAGACTTGTGCATAACCAAGCTTTAAAAACCAAGTTTTGGCTAGAAAAGAAAAAGGTAATGTGCACAAACAAATCTGTAAATTTGGAACCTGGATAAGCAGAAGCAAAAGGGACACATAATGTTTCTGCCCTGCACAAATTGTCAAATTTTAAAACATTCTGTTCCCTGCTCAATATAGCCGTACGGCTATAGCATCCTGGCTATTATTTTTTGTAGTTTTTCAACTTCTGATCATCAAGCCCCAGTTTATTGCACATCCAAAACAGTTTCCACTCCAGAAAATTCAAACAGAAACTCAGCACACACAAAACAAATACAAAAGTTAACGAAAACAGGGGACGGGAGTTTGACCCACACAAAAGTGTCCTCAAATTTTCTAAAAAGAAGTTTGCAAACACTTTCTTCCCCAGCGGAGTCGCCACTGTAAGGATCTCCCCCCCCCCCCCCCCCCGCGCAGAAATGCGACGAGTATGGGGCGAAACTCCAAACACGGTTATCATGTAAAACATAACGGAGTCGCCACATTTGTTAATTATTTAACCCAATAAATGGAAAGGTTAGAGATTCTATTAGTTCGGAGGTCAGGTTACGCCTTGGGAAGAGTTTTACGTCACCCAAGTCTCCCCGGATAGGACAGAGTCTCACTAACGTTAGTTAACGAAGTGCATGTGTGTGTGTGTGTGTTTCAAAAATGGGAGAAACTGACTTTTAGCAAAACTGGTTAATTATTTAACAGAAAAGGGTTATTTTGCAAACATTCTGACCAGAAAGGGAAGAAACTGAAAAAATGCACTCCCCGGTCAAAGTAGCCGTACGGATGGGGAGGGTATTCCAGGGATTTTTGACAGTTTATCAGAAAACTGTCCAGTTTCAGGCAAAACAAAGTGTTTTTGCTGAAACTGGACTGAGATGATCATTTTCAGTTATTTCTTTAACAAAAACATGGATTAAATCATCCCTATGTCATTGATCACTAGTTGGACACCAAAAACAAAGGCTTTGGTGTGATCAAGACAATCATTGGGGAAATTTAAGAAAAAGGTGATGAACATGCCCTTGGGCTAAAATGACCATTTGATGAGTAAAGATTGAAACTTTACCATCAAGATGGACTTATGGTGCAAGATTAAACCTTTAGGGACAAAAATATAACATAAAAATTGAATATTTATGTCCCATGTTTGGTGATTTATGGCTAGGTCATGGTTGGGATGATAAAGATTGAAACTTTATCACCCAATCATGACTCTCATGGCCAAACAAGAACAAAATCAATATGAAATTTAACAAATCATGATCATCCTTAGGTTTTATCCCATAATAACACACTAGGCATGAAGGGAACCTTGAATCACCTCATGATTTGGTTCCAATATACATATATAATCATAATATATAGCTTGAGAGGATAAGACTTGTATAATATATATAGTGCTTGAAATGGACAAGACTTTCAATGGAATGTAAAGTGCTTGAATGGACAAGGCTTGCAAGAATAATAAGAAATAACACAAGAATGAGCAATAATATGAACAATAATAAAAGAGTTTAAGATGCAGAAGAAGATGGGGAGAAGGAGGCTTCACCTATGATGGTTATGGCCTATCTTCCTCTCTTTTCACTCAAATATATGTATCACTCACTTTCTGCTCTCAAACTGGCAGAGTATCAGCTCACAAAACGTTTTCTCCCCGCTGAAATGATCAGTATGGTGTTCCATTTATAGGGACTGAGGGTGCCCAACATAGCCATACGGCTAGGGACCTCATGTGCCAAAACCATCCGTACGAATCGACTTTGCGAGCTTCTGGATTTTTCTAAGTTTAATTCCAGTTCAGTCCTGGAATATTAGGTTTATCCTAGTGAGGTCCTGGCCCATTGGTTTATCCCTAAATGGTACCAAGAATTCCTCTAAGGTAGGTCAATTTCAGATTGGGGTACTTACACAAGTTTGAAACAACATCATTTAGGCGCTATGAGCTAAGGGGCGCACAACAATGCGCGTGCCTGGTAGGCGCATGGGCGCAGTGCAGAGGCGCATAGGCGCATAGCCTAAACTCAATATATGATTTCTTGAATGTTGATATTCTTGCCCTATTCCTAAGCCTCGTCTATTCAAATGGACTACCTAAAAAATGAAGAATAAATACTTCTTACATATGGGTCTAAAGTCCATGAAATAAAATTTAGGTGATGGATCAATCAAATCTAATCAATCCTATACATTGAATACTAAGATATAAGTGGGCATACCCAACAATCTCTCCCTATTTGATTGATTCCATTACCTAGTATATCAGGGACAAAACATTATACTTGATAATAACATGTCCAAATAAATGAAATTGGTAAATCATGTCTCAAGTTAATGCACACACTAGTCCAAGATATAGATTTCTAATCTATTCCAATAAGGATAAAACATTACAAATGGAAAGATAGAAATAATAGTTTAACACATTCAAAATGTATGAGTTTTAGTTTGAAATGTGTTTAAACAATGTTTAAACTCAATGCATAAAAATATGAAACAGTTCAAATATGATGCATATGATTTTAAACAATATATTCATTGTTCTACAAACAAGGAGTTTGAGTGAACAAGGTTTGAAACAATAGTGATGCATTGTTCTCATTAATACTTGAAATATAGGAGTTACAGATTACAAGTATTCAACAGAACAAAGACAAAAGGTGCTAAAACAAGTAAGCACTAAAATCACTAATACCAAAAAAATTCTAACTTCAAAAAGGTTCCAACAACTTATAATCAAACGAAAATCTAAGGGTTAGGAGGAGCGTCGTCTTCTTTTAATCCTTCTTCAATCTCAGTCACAGAGCGCTGAATTTGTTTTACAAGTTGATAAGAACGGTTAACATTAGAGAACGTATAAGAAACACCATCTATAATATAGCGCAGATGCCCAACATTGATAGTCTGATACTCATCAATAGAGCGTTGAGTAATGGCTTGCTGTTGAGAAAAGTTTTCTGCAATCACTTGTAAGTTCGCTTCAACAGCAGCTTGCGCGGAGAGAATGTCAGCCGAGGTTCGCTCAGTGCGCCTGTCAGCACTGGAATGTGCAGCATTGAAATGAGTTACTATCAACTCCTTGAAAACTTCTAACTTTGAAATTAAGGAGCGATAGTTAACAGGCACTCCAAGTTCTGCGCTAGAAGAGGGCGCAATAGTCATATGCGCCTTTGAAGATGTTGATGCGCTAAAGGTAGTAGTTCCTAAGGATTCTATATCATCCTTTATCTCCTTGAGTTTCTCCATTACACCCATCAATTTATCACTATCTCCAGTGACTAACTCAAGTAGTTTCTTTATATCAACAGCAACACTAACCTCCACTTGCTTTATGGCATCTATGAAATCCTGACCATCTGTCAACTTGATACCGCCTCCAATTCTTTCATGTAATTTAGCAAGGGTGGCTTTGAACATATCATTCATTTGAGCAATGGCGTCGCTCCATTGCTGAGGAGTGAGAAAGTGTTTTTCCCTGATGTCGCGTCCAATGCGCATTATCTCCCCTTTAATGGAAGCAATCTCATCTGCCTGACTCGCCAGCATAGAAGTATGAAGCTCAAATTGAGATTTAATGCGTGTTTGACCTTGCTTGAGTTGTTGAAGCAGAGAGATAACCATACTTAAATCAGCAGTAAGAGGAGTAGGCGCAAGAGTAGGTTGAGGCGCAGGAGGAGTAGGGCGCCTGACCAGTAAAGGAATGGAAGTACGTTGAGGAGATGGAAGATATTCATCACTAGAAGTAGGATTTGATGTAGTGAGAGGAGGCGCAGGAGCCGGGGGTGCAGGAGTAAATTTGTGCCTCTTGAGTGGTTTTGGCTCCCCCTCAAATGGTTCCTCACTTAGATCTCCAAAAAGTTCAGCAGATAGTTTATCTATGATTTATTGCTGGTGAGCAGTGAGTGGAACTGGAGTTGGAGTAGGAGTTGGTTTTGGGAGTGTGGCAGGTGCAATAGTAACCTTCTTTGCAGGTACTCTTGTTGTTGTTGTCTTTGATGGTGGCGAATGAATAAGAGGAGGAGGCGTAGTAGGAGCAGGCGCGCGTTTATCAGCGCTAGATCCTACGCCTTTTCGCCTTTCAGACATAGCCAATTCAGCAACTTGCTTCAAATGGTAGTCTTCATCTCTCTTCTTTTGCGCTTCAGCTAAGCTAGCTTCCTGCGCGCATTTGATAGCTTGCTGGTCCTCTTTACCTGTTCTAGGGAGCTTTTGTGGTCTGCCCCCACACTCAATAACAGTTGCAATCCCTTTCCCACGATCCTGACCTATGCCTGGAACTATCCTAGGTTGTGCGCTAGTTTCAGCGCCAGGTGCAATCTCAGTATTTGCGCCATTTGTTGCGCCTTCAGCATCTGCCTCATCTGACTCAGTGGCTTCATCAACCAACTGATCGCCTTTAACCCTAGGCGCATTCTTTGCAATGTGCTTTTTGTGCCTTTTCAACACCATGTTATCTTTCCCAAACACTGGTACTTCATCCAGTTTATGATCCGCGTTGTCTTCAAGGAAGCGCGCAAGAACTGGATATGTTAGGAAAATCTTTGTTAGAATGCGGCAGTGGGTTTTGAATTTTGTCTTCCCTTTACTTTTGTTCTTGTTATACTTGTCGATCTGCTCCATCAAAGTTCTAAGCAAAACTTGAGGCCAATTTAACTTAGCCTTACCCATAATTGCAGTAGTATATTCCCATTGCTCAACCATGAATCTGTTCATGTTTCCCGTCTTGAACACAATAAACATATCAACGAGATGCGCTATGTGTGTCAATAAGTCTCCACCATCCCTAATCTCAACAGACTTGATGTTGTTCTGAAGAGTTGGGATATTCAAAAAGGCGTGTGCCACAAGATTCTGCGCAGCGATGGAATAAGTGTTGGCTTGACCAGCTATGCTTTGAGGGCCAGTTGTGCTGAAACTTAGCACATTCTTGATAGTGCCAGAGGATATAGTGATGTCCACATTGTGCACAACGGTGCGCACTTTGAATCTGACTTGGCCTTCAATGTCAGTGGGAATTTCAATAATTTCTGCTATTGAGAAGAATTCATCAAAAAGAAGAGGAGAGTAGAATGGCTGGTCCATAGTATATAACGGAGTGAGTCCAGCAGTGTTGATGGTGTCGATGATGTCTAAACCCATCTGAACGGAAGAAAGCTCAGTGAGATCAAATGTCTCACCAGGCTTGAAATTAGCAGTATCCTACAAAAACAATGATTTAAGTTAGGAGTGAATGAGGCGCATAGAAACATAACAATGAGCAAAGGAAATTGAGGCGCATAACAAGATTAGGCGCATAACAGTTGTAATCACCAGAGGTGCATACAATAATGAGGTGCATAATCTAAATAGGCGCATAGAATTTACAAGGCGCATAACTATGATTCTATGAAAATACTAAGGAAAAATTAAACATAAAAGAAATTGACTAAGTATGAATTTAGGCGCATAAAATATTAGGCGCATAATGGCATGAGGCGCATGAAGGATTGAGGCGCATAACACTTGTAATTACAAGAGGCTCATACAATTGGTAGGCGCATGAATCACTTAAGGCGCAAAAAGACATTAGGCGCATAAGCATACTAGGCGCATAAATCAGTACTTAGGCGTATAACTTATGAGTAATTTATACTTAGCATAAAAACGCACAAAATATCATAAACAAGTACAAACCATTATCCTGAATGTGATAATGATCAAAACATGCACATTTCAAAAACAAGTTTTGAGAATCATAAAACCCAAGTCATGCGAGAAAAACGAAGAACGCGAAGAACATGCTCTTGAGTGCTCGAAGAACACCAAAAAACACCAAGAACACATAAAACTTCACCAAATTAAACAAATAATATACCAAAATGACCGCATGAACACTAGGATTCTAAATATGCAAACCAAAACAAGAACAAATCAACAATGAACACAAAAAATGCATTCAACGATCCGAAATTTTGAAAAGTTTAAAAACTAAGATTTTCAGATTCGCAAAGAATAGAGCATTGATCGTTGTAAAGTTGGGTTCTAAAGATTCAAAATTGAAATACGAACATAACCCAACAAATGATTTCAGAAATGGATAACCGAAGCAAGAGGAATCGAAAAGGGAGGAAAACTCAGTTTTCGAAAATGGCGGTTATAAGAAAAACGAGTTCACACAAAAAAAAATCTGAAAGTAAAGAGATTAGGGTTGAGAAAACATACCATTTCGTCTTGAGAAGCCTTAGATGCTCGTTTAGGACCCATGAATGATATATATATGAGAAGAAATGTAGAGAAATGGAGAAGAAAAAGGAAGAAAATCGAGTAGAGAGAGAGGGTCAGCGGAGAGAGATTGGGAAGAGAGAGACTGGAGGGAGAAAGTAGAAGGGGTGCAGAGAGAGAACAGGAAGATAGATAGGGATAATTATCACAAATGGGGAAATGGAATGGTAGGTCAACTTATATATAGGGTTTGGATTTAGAAAGATGGGAAGTTGAAGAGATGTGCATTAAATGCAGATGTCATAGAAAGGACGGCTATTAAATGCGAATGACACAAAGGTACAATGATGTGACACCTTGTGATCAGAAAAAATTGTACCACTTCCCTTTTAAGTGTATGAACAATTTTAACCAATTTTTGCACAAATACCAAAAACATCTGTTTTAGTGTAAGTTTGGGGTGCAAGAAATAAATCCCCAAAAAATAAAAATTTTGAAAAACGGAAAACAAGGGAAAATTAATTGCACAAGTACCCTTGAACAATCATGGAATGTCAAAAGACAAAGATTCTATGCAATAAATAATAACAACATACCTGGTACTTGTGAAAAATTAAATACGTCAATCATTGAAATATTAAATGAGGAATAGATTGAGCCGCATTAATGATTTTAAGCTCTAGGGAGGCGCGTGATCACATTGGTGCGCATGATGAGTTGGGCGCATGATTGGTATTACGCGCACTATATTAGGCGCATGTAAGGCGCGTAAGGCTTCCTTGAAACTTTGAAATTGATCTGTAATTGAGGTATAACTTAACAAGAAACAAGAAATAATTAGTAGTAACAAAACTATATTGACTAGTTAAGTTCAAGCATACCCATTTCACCTCTCAAAAAGATGAACTTTTTAGCATCTAGTGCTTTTGTAAGAATGTCTATGTGCTTGGTCTTGGAGTGCATGACAGGATTTTCAGAAACTGCAATTGTTGATATATTGTCACAGTAGATTGGACAATTTTCTTCAACGATGTCGTAATCCACCAATTGCTGCTTCATCCATAATATCTAGCAACAACTTCCAGCAGCGATATATTCTGCTTGCGTAGTTAAGACAGATACTGAAGCTTGTTTCTCACTCGCCCATGACACAAGTCGATATCCGAGGAAATGACAAGTGCCACTTGTGCTTTTCCTATCAATTGTGCATGCTGCATAATCCGCATCTGAATAACCTACATGTTTAAAATTTGAATCTTTGGTGTACCAAAGCTCAAGGTTAACAGTGCCAGAGAGATATCGTATAATACGTTTCACAACAATCAAGTGCGATTCTCTAGGGTCAAATTGATAACAAGCGCAAACACTAAACATTATGTCAGGCCTACAAGCAGTAAGATAAAGGAGTGAGCCAATCATACCTCGGTTGAGTGTTTAATCAACCTTTTTACCTTTTAAATCTTTGTCGAGTTTGTTGCCGGTGGCCATTGGTGTGCCGTATGCCTTTGCATTTTCTAGTCCAAACTTCTTGATTAGATCCCTTGTATACTTGGCTTAGTTTATAAATATGCCTTCACTCATTTGCTTGATTTGAAGCCCGAGGAAGAATGTGAGTTCTCCCATCATGCTCATTTCAATCTTGCTCTTCATTAATTTCTCAAAGCGCTTACACAACAATTCATTAGTAGAACCAAATATAATATCATCAACATAAATTTGAACAAGTAATTTATGATCATTATGTTTGGCAATGAAAAGAGTAGTATCGATTTTACCGCGAGTAAAGCCTTTCTCAATGAGAAACTTAGATAGTGTATCATACCATGCTCTTGGCGCTTGCTTGAGCCGATACAAAGCTTTCTGGAGTTTGTAGACATGATTTGGAAATTGAGAATCTTCAAACCCAGGTGGTTGAGCTACGTAGACTTGTTGCTCTTGGAGTTCACCATTTAGAAACGCGCTTTTCACATCCATTTGATATAACTTGAAGTTCTTGTGAGCAGCGTAAGCTAGAAAGATCCTTATAGCTTCAAGTCTTGCTACGGGCGCGAAAGTTTCATCGTAGTCGATTTCTTCCTCTTGCCTATAGCCTTGTGCAACCAATCTTGCTTTGTTTCTTATGATGGTTCCATTCTCATCCATCTTGTTTCTGAAAACCCATTTAGTACCAATCACTCCTTGATCATGAGGTCTTGGGACAAGAGTCCAAACCTTACATCGTTCAAATTGATTGAGTTCATCTTGCATTGCAACAACCCAATTCGGATCTTGGAGCGCTTCATCAGCCTTCTTCGGTTCAATTTGAGAGATAAATGCAGTGTAAGCATCAAAGTTAGTGGCTCTCCTTGTATGAACATCAACATGTAGATCACCAATGATGTTATTGATTGGGTGACCTCTAACTTCACGAATTTCAGGAGGTAAGTTAGGTTGAGTTGTAGTAACTTGAAGGTCTTCAATTGGTACATCTTCACCAGCTTCAAAATCATCAAAGTTAGGGGGTTGAACTGGTTCAGTATTAAAAATGGGAGTGACACCAGGTGCAGCATTAGAATTAGGCGCGTGAGTGAGAGCATCAGACGCATTGTATGGTGCAACTGAATCTTCACTCGGTGCGCTATTATCAAAGTTCGGCGCAACTGATGTAGATAGATTTCCTTGAGTTTATGCATTCTGATCTTGTGAAGGCGCAACATGAATAGGAGTACCTGTCTCAATAAACTCGACAGAATCATCAGCAACATTTGGATCCAAATGTGGCTCAAGGAGAGAATGTTCATCAAATGTAACATGTACAGATTCAACTATCACTAATGTAGATCTATTAAAAACGCGAAAAGCTTTAGGAAGTTTGGCATACTTGAAGTTCAAGTGACTCAAGCGCTTGTGCCATATCCAACTATTTTCGCTCACACTTTTAGCTACAAAACAAAGATTAGTACTAGAGTTCATATTTTGGAAATCAATAATATAAATATTTGTCTTACGATAACCGGTGAGTAATGTATCTCCAGATTTGCCATCCTTGATAAGAAATTTCTTTGAAGTACAATGGCATTCTAATACTTTGTCGTAGAATTGAGATATGGATAATAAGTTGTGCTTGAGTCCTTCGACGAGAGAGACTCTTTCAATGCACACTTTGTCTTTCTTGAGCTTTTCATATGCTACAACTTGTCCTTTGTTATTATCACCAAATGTTACTGAGGGACCTCTTTCTTCATAAACATCTTCAAGCAAGGATTCATCTCCAGTCATGTGTCGTGAACACCCACTATCGAGAATCCATTCATTCATTCTAGCTTTAGAAGATCCAGCCATGAAGTAAAGAACCTGAAATATAAACATTTAAACAGGTCCCCTTTATTCCTTTTTGGGTCCTAGAGTTAGCAACTTTTGACGACCTACTCTTGCTTGACCTTAGGATTTTTACATCCTTTGGCATTGGGAGTAAATCTCAAAAGGCATTACACGGCCTTATATCTAGAACAATCACAAATGGAACAATGATGAAAGCCACCAATCACATGAGTTTTCACAAACTCCTTACTTTTCTTAGGGATATCATTCTTCTTTGGGTCAGATGAACTAGCCTTAACAAAATCCTTCTTTTGAAATTTTGGAGCGCTTTTTCTAGGAGGGCGCATAGGGCTAGGAGGCGCGCGGCGATGAGGCGCGTGGCTCCTAGGCACATAATGTGCACTCGTAGAGGGAGCGCGCCTTGTTTCAAGAATGATTTTGCTAGAGGATGATTCATCTGTAGCTAATTCCTTCCCTTTAGCTTTCCCAAATTGATTCGTTGGGTAGACATAATGGAATGTTTGTCTCTTGACTTTTTCCTGTCCTTTACCCATTGAATTAGAATGTTTTTCCTTAGGAATTTCATGAGTTTGCTGAGGTGTAAATTCACTGTCTCTTTCAGCACAGACATCACATTTAAAGTTGTCACTAGTTGATGTGAATCCCAAGCCTCCTTTATCACCACTGGCTTTTTGGGACTCAAAGATACTGTCCATAGTGACACGAGAATTGGATCACTCATTTGTAATCTTTTTGAGATCAGTAATTTGAGTAAACAATTCATCGTTTTGGACTTTAAGTAGTGAGTTATGTTCTGTTAGATATGTGTTTTTAACAGCAAGAGGAGTCATGCTCTTTATCTTCTCCTTAAGGAGGGTGAGTTCAGATTTTAATAGAGATTTCTTGGTCTTAAGCTGGGAAATTTCATCACATGATAGTGCTAAAGCTTCCTTCATATCACTAAAATGACTGATACCTTTTCAGCCTCTTTGAATAACTTTTCTTGCTTTACAATGTCCTCATCATGATTGATTTTAGGAACAGGTGCAACTTAAGGTCTGATTTAATCACTTTTTTTTAGTTTTCTTCTTGCACTCGGATCACATCTGGAGAATAACAATCCACAATCGCTTTGAGCCGGAGTAAGAAATCCTTGTTTAACGAGCTCGCTAATGGTTGGTCCTTTCTTTTTCACCTCGTGAGAACCTGAAGATTTCTTGATAGGTTTATTCAGGACATTCATATCAGGAACATCTTTTGAGAAGTCATCATCGGAGTTATAAACATCAATTTCATTATCCTTTACCACCAAGCACACGAGTCCATCATCATCGCTCTCTTCTGAGTCTGTTTCAATCCACGTATTACGATCATTTGATGGAGATTCTTCTTCAGTAACCATTCTTTTGTGACGATTGAATTTAGGAGTGTGGCTGCTCTTTTTCTGCATGTACTCGAACTTGGGAATTGGGCAGCTCGATGTAAAATGTCCTGGTTTCCTGCAATTAAAACAAACAAAGTCTTTTTTCCTTTTTGAATCACTTCTCCTTGTGAACTTAGGAGGAGCTCTGCTTGTAGATCCTTGAGCTTTACTGAATGAGCTGGGTTTTGAGAATTTTCTGAACTTCTGGAATCTCTTCACAAATAAAGCGAAGTCTTCATCATCCATTTCTAATAGCTCAGAAGTAGAAATTTTGGGATCAAAACTTTTCTCAACATGCACTAGCATATGCGCTTCCTCTCTTTGCGCCACCATTGCGATAGATTTTGACTTTCATTCAATTTCACTGATGCGCTGAAGTTTGAGCTCATAAACCTTGAGATTTTCATAAAGGTTCTTTAAAGTCCAATCATCCAAAGTTCCAGAGTCTTCAAGGGCGCTAGATTTATGGAGATATCTTGAACCAAAAGCAGCAAGGAAATTAACATTCAATTCCTTGTTTGAGAATTTCTTTCCAAGTGAAATACATAGATTAATAATTTCATAATAGCGTTCATAAGTCTGTCTTAAGGTTTCACTGGGGAGTTGAGAGAAATTATTGAATCTCTTTTGTACTTCATATCTCTTGTTTTCTTTGCAAACAGTGTCTCCTTCAATATGCTCTTCAATAGCATCACATAATTCATTTGTAGTAGCACAATGCATGACTTATTGTTTCATAGCCGTGCTTAGAGTGCTTAGGAGAATGTTTCTTGCTTTCCCATCATTTGCAACTCTTCTGAATTTTTTTTCAGACCATTCTTCCTTTGGTTTCTTAACTGTTGGTTGAGCAGCGTTGGTGCGTGGATTTGGATTCGCTTTTATTGGGATGCAAGGTCCATAAACCACGGTGTCATGAAGCCTTTGTTGATTGAGCTGAGATGGGTCAAGATGATGAATTTCCAAACGTCAAAATGATCTTCATCAAAGACTGGAACATGAGTGTAATTTGCAGTTGCCATAGGTTTTGAGTTTGCCATTTCGAATCGGCACCCAAGCTGTTAAGCTTGAAAAACAAAAACGTTTTATAAAGGTGTTTGCTCTGATACCACTTGTTGGTTCCAAAGGGGCAACAAGGTGTTAGTGTTGGTGCCCTAGGCACGTTTGTTAAACGTTGTATAAGTTATCATTTTATTCATAATGATAAAGAGATAATAAGCTTATTATTATGGCTCGTGTTTGCTTATAATAATCTCCGTCCCTAGAGCTTGTTAAGCACTAGTATAAAGGCTAAATGATCATGGGATGATCATGTTAGATTTATAGGTACTTGTTTGGAACAAGGTACGGGACATGACCCGCGGTATGAGATTTATGTCATGGTCGATGTCATATATAAATCTCATATTAGTTATGTCATTTGAATCCTTAGACATGAAGTTATTATAGTCTTCCACTTGATGAAAATTATGTTTGACATATTCAAACGCTGCCTTAACACGGTAGTTATAAAGGGTATGATTGGCATAATCGGATTCACATAAGGAAGAATAATAAGCTAAATGGATTTGTCCCTCTTCGGAGAGATGTCAAGCTTGGGCCCCTCGAAGGAATGATGTTGATGAAATGTTTGGCCAAACTCAAATGAATTGATTGGATCAATGTCATTTGGATTATCAACATATTCGGAATCGAGAAAGTATTAAACAATAGAAGTTGACTTATTGACCATGACTTGTGTTCAATGACATCGTGGACAAAGGGATTGTGACATGTTCTAAAGGAATGCGAATTTGTATCTAGTTATACTATTTGGGTAGGTATGACGGTTTGCTAGAACCTAATCATATCTTATGGTTTCATGTTTGAACCCATTGCCAACTTAGTATAATCCTAGAGGGTCACACACAATAGAACGAATCCTAAATAAGGACTATATTGGAAATTTTGGAAAATTGGATTTTCTGGGCCTTCTGGGCGACCGCCCAAACTGGCTGGGCGACCGCACATGGTTTTGGGTGGCCGCACGCCTCAGTTTGGGCGGCCGCACAGTACTGTCGGGGACAGATTCCTAATTTGATTCGGAAAGGAATTTTGGACGGGTTTAGACACAAGTTTCCTCTTTGGAATAGGTCTAACTTGTATATAAACATCAAAATTCAGCCAAGAACAGAACCTAAGCCTTTGTGCAAGTCTCCAAAGAGTTTGAGAGAGTTTATTTTGTTCTAAGAAATCTTAGATTGAAGAACAAAATTATACACAAAGAAAATTCCATATAGTTCATATTAATTATGAAAATGTGTTTCATAATTTGGTCTAGCAACCAAGATCAAGTGTTCTTGATATTCGTTCGCATGTGGATACCGCTAAAGGGTGAAACTTATCATCTTCAAAGTTCGTGATTCTTGCTATGATTGTGATCAAGTTTTCAAGTCTCTATCGAATTCAAGGTTGCAAAATCAAAGGCATCAAGGGTTAGTTTTTCTTAATATTCATATTGTTGTATTTGACTTAATCATATGAATAGATCTATGGGCTTTGGGTTTCATAAATTTTAAATGCTATATTCCGCTGCGCATGTGTCTCCGAAACCCAACACAAGGGTATAAAAATAGCTAGAGGGGGAGGGGGTGAATAGCTGTTTTGAAATTATTTTCGTAACCTTGATAAACTCAATTGCAAATGCGTACTTTATCAAATAAGCGTTATGAAATGCGCCTAAGTGAGTGAGTGAAATACACTGCGGAATTTAGTAATGAAATAGGCGCAAAGTATGATAAAGGGGGCACACACACACTCTAAGTAATTTGGCTTAAAGTGAGTGAAAGAATGAACTAAGGCAAATGATATAACAAACACAACACAATTCAATCCAATCAATCTATAAGAATAAACAAGCAAATATTGAGATAAGATAATAACTTGAAAGTAAATGATAAGAAATTAATACGAGCTATTTGGAGAGATTCGATCAGGAAATTATCTATGTCCTCTACCAAGAAGGTTAGTCTTGGATTTCTAATGGAGATATTATAATATGAGTGAGTGTTACAAATTACAATGTTTGAGCTTTACACTAACTCAAGATCTATTATCTATGAAAGAACAAATCCTAGACAAAACAGGTGCATCTCTTAAATAAAGATCTAAGTTATCAAACTTAAAGAGGTGCGTGTGTGTTCTTAGTTTCAAGGCTCTTTAGATCTATAAGATTTAGAGCACAATAAAACTAAAGTGTTTTTGCTTGAGGATCTGGGCTAAGTATGAAGGTATGAAGGTGTTCTTGAGAATTCTGGGAAATCTATGATCAATCTTCAAATCTTCAACAAATGCTTGAGAGAGAAATTCAGAATAGCTTAGCAACTTCAAATGGTTGAAGTTATGGGGTATTTATAGTAGAGCCCCAAAAACTAGCCGTTGGAAATCCCTTGTGGATAAGATCAAAGGACAGATGTGCTGGAGCTCGTTGAGTGGAGTACGTGTCCTTTTATAGCCGTTAGACACATAACAAAAATATGACCGTTGTGGACAGGTGTCCTCAAATCTAAGTGCCTACGTGTTATTTATCCACCGTTGGATCTTTGACATAGTTTGAATTTCTTCAAGTCTTCATGTCTTCAATAAATCACCAAGTGTTGAAATAACATCATTTAGGCGCGATGAGCCAAGGGGCGCATAACAATGCGCGCGCCTTGTAGGCGCATGGGCGCAGTGCAGAGGCGCATAGGCGAATAGCCTAAACTCAATATGTGATTTTCTTGAATGTTGATATTCTTGCCCTATTCCTAAGCCTAGTCTATTCAAATGGACTACCTAAAAATGAAGTATAAATACTTCTTACATATGGGTCTAAATTCCATGAAATAAAACTTAGGTGATGGATCAATCAAATCTAATCAATCCTATACATTGAATACTGAGATATATGTGGGCATACCCAACAGAGGCATTCATTATATGGTTTGAAACAATTCGGAAGAATGTGGTACAACTATCCTAGCCAATACTTGCTCGGAAGGGGATATGTAAACAATGATATATGTCCGTGCGTGTTGATTAAAATAACAAGGACTGGGTTTGCTATCATTGTTGTTTATATCGATGACGTGAATTTGATTGGGACTCCAGAAGAAGTCAAGGAAACTTCCCAGCTCTTGAAAACAGAATTCGAGATGAATGACCTTGGGAGGACCAATTTTTGCCTTGGACTACAAATAGTTCACCATATAGATGGATAATGGTCCACTAATCGAACTACATTCAAACGATGTTGAGAAGGTTTAATAAGGACAAGGCAAAACCATTGCTCCCACCAATGGTAGTCAGGTCATTAGTATGGAAGATGTGAAGAGGTGTAGCCACCAGAAGTGTCGTATCTAAGTGCAACAGGCACATCATTGTACTTAGCTCAATGCACCAGACCTGATATCTCATTTTAGTAAATTTACTTGCTAGATTCAGTTATGAACCAACACGCCACCATTGGAATGGCGTAAAATAGATATTTTGTTATCTCCGAGGGACAACGGACATGAGTTTATTTTATCCCTATGCTTCACTGAAGAAGGAAAACATGATTGGATATGTGAATGCTAGTTATTTTATCGGATTCTAATAAAGCTCGATCCAGAGCGGATATGTGTTTACCATTGGTAACACAGCTGTGTCTTGGCGGTCTACAAAACAGACCTTAGTAGCCACCTCTTCGAACCATGCTGGGATTCTAGCTCTTCACGAAGAAATTCGTGAATGAATATGGCTAAGGATCATAGTGAGGCATGTTCAAAGTTCTTGTGGATTAGATGCCACAGAAGACCCTACATTTATATTTAAGGACAATGTGTCATGCATTGAACAAATGAAAATGGGTTTCATAAAAGGTGACAAAACCAAGCACATAGCACCAAAGGTTTTCTTCAATCAACAACAATAGGATCTGAATCAGATAATGATCCAGTAGATCAGAAGTCAAGACAATTGTGCTGACTTATTCACAAAGTCATTACCTAAAGCCATTTTTGAGAAACACGTGAAAGCAATTGGCTTACGCAGATTGTCGAAGCTTTCACCCTTGTAGATTTTAGGGGGAGTATCAAGAAGATACTTGGATTCTATTGTACTCTTTTTACTTCGTATGGAGTTATTTTTCCCATTGGATTTTGTTACACGCCAAGGTTTAAACGAGACAGTGAATGTTGATTGAAAAGATTGTGCGTTGTAGTCTTTTACTTTGAGATTATTTTTCTCACATGATTTTTACTCAAAAGGTTTTTAATGAGGAAATACGTAAGACACAATTATCATTCAATAGGAATCACCAAGAGAGAGTGTTGTAAATATGAGATATTTTGTGAGTCTTCCTATTGTATTGTAACTTATGTAGGGGTCTATATGAAATATGGTGTAATAGGATGTATGAGTCATGGCCAGGGACGGACCTGCAGTATAAGGAGGGGTGCACGTGCACCTGCTGAACTTTTGTTAGTAAGAAGAAAAAAATTTGTATTTAGGATATATATATATTAAAAGTGCACCAGGTGAACAAACAATCAACTCCAGGTCAATTTGTCAAAAGGCAGACGTATGCTGTCAAGGGAGAGGCTTCGAATCCCACCATCCCCTAACTTTATCATTTCTAATTTTAGATGCTATGTAACATTAGTTTGGGCCAAAACTTGGTTTTTGCATTCTCAATTGAAAATTGAATATGGGGTTATAACTAAAATTTAGTTATTGATTTTTTAATTCAATGATTTTTATTTAAAGTTACTTATTGTATTTATAATTTTATTTAATTAATATATTCATTCTAAAATGAATGTTTAATAATTATTATTTTGACAATAATGTTAAGTTTATTAAAATATGTAATTTATTGGTTCTTTGAATTGCCAAACCCGCACACACACAATATTATTTAAATATAAGGTTTGTTAATTGGTTTAATTAGAAAATTAATAATAAATTAATCTTGTTAGGTTCCTAAACACTCATTGTACCAGTTAATAACAAATTACATACAAAATGTTTATATTTTGATTTCTCATTCTTTTTCTATTATAATTGATTTTTTTTTACTGTAATCACTAAGAAAAAAATTTAAATGTTTAGTGTAATTGTGCACCTCCTGAATAAAAGTTCAAGGTCCGCCACTGGTCATGGCCACATGTTGGCTTATGGTGTACTCTTCATCTATACACCCTCCGTCCCATTTCAAATTGCAAAAGTTGCCAAAAAAGGGTGTCCCAACTAAAATTGCAAAATCCAAAAATGGTAAGTTTTAACCCACTTGCACACTCACATCCACTAACCCACTAACTATTCTCTACCCCACTTTCTCTCTCCCACTCAACTATCAACACTCAAAACACATCACTGATGACGCCAAAATCTGGTTGGATCAGCCTTCGTCTAACGGGTCGGATAATCCCAGCAACAGTTCTTGATGGCCGAATCTGCACACACGAAACAAACGTAAACTACACCGGGGCTTCACCGGCGAAGGCCCTCCGGTGTAAGAATAAGGATATGGGTGATTAGAAATAGAGAATCAATTGACTAGATTAGAGCCAAAAGTTCATTACCCATTTTCCTGTTGTGAGGACCTGTTTATATAGGCGTGGGTGAGTGAGTCCTAACGTGTTAGAGAAGATAGGATGCCCGTGTTGATGTAGGAATCATATTCCTTGGAGATAGACTCCTGATAAGGATGAACTAAGCCCTGTTATCTGATAGGAGAGTTATCTTGGTTTAGATAAGGACTCTTAATTTTAGAGTTGTAATATAACTCCGTAAGTGGTATCCCGACGATAATGGGAGGTTTATGATGTAAGTCGGCCCGTCATCTAACTCGGCTCGTCATAGAGGCCGGTTAGGGATTAGGCTTCTCGGACTCGGCCTAGGCAAGGACTGCCTGCTCGGCCTTACTGATGTCGGCCTATAAACATGGACTTCTCGCGAGTGGGCATCTCGGTATAGGTCAATTAGGTACGCTGGGCCTGGCATCCGGGTTCCCCTCTACCAGGTCGGTTTATGTCGTTCAGTGGCCCCCGAGTTTCTATCTCGGCATGCCGAATAGAAACTGTTAGGTATTTAATTTCTGGTTGATTGATGTGACAGTTGTAGCCGCCAAAATCCTTGCCTTGATCTGCTGATGCCAATAGGATTTAATGCTAATTGAATCATTGTCCTTCTTGGAATGGGAAAACTCCAGTTGTATTCCATATATGAGTAATATTAATTACCCTTCAACTAACTCCATCTTAAGTAATATAAATAGAGGATCAGTGTTTTAATTTTCCACATTATTCTTGCCTTCTTTTCTTCTCCCAAACTTTATCCATGGCCAAAAGAGAGTATGATAATGCTTTTCCAGAAGAATGTGATTCCTCAGATGATGCGAAAGACTCACCCGTCCTGAATGACAAAAAATCTGCTGATGGCTCCTTACTTCCCCCTGAGGATTACTGTCAGGATGGTGAAGACTCAGATGATAGCAATCATGAATGGGAGGAGCCCTGCATCGAAGGTAGCGATGAAGACTCAACTGATGACAAGGACAGCAATTCCAGCGAGGTGGATGAAGAGGACGAAGAAGAAGAAAAGGACTTCAAAGGTTTCCAGGAAGAGATGAAGTTGTATCGAGAGAAACAAGATAAATAGCTTCATGTTGGCCTAATGATAGTAGTAACCTTTTTTTCTCTTTCTTCTTTGTATAGGCCAAGCCCCCGGCCTTGCTGTGGGGGTCTTTTGTTGAATGCATATATATATTGGGATTCTTTCCTTGTTCTGTTTTTGAATTTTCTACGCTTCGTACGACCTTGAATTTCTTCATTATCATTACCTTTCATATGTTGCTACAAAGTAATGCCGATCGTCCAATCTTAGCCATCATGCCGGCCTGGAGGGTATTTGCACCCGTCATTCAATCATAGCTTCAATCTCCACTCGACATCAACTTGACCTTTCCTCATCTCGGTTTCGTCCCGTTCCTGGATACCACTAAGGATGTCGGTCCGTCGTAGAGGTGTCGGCTGCACCTACGTGCTAAACCCTTTAATGTCGATACAGGCATCCGAAATGTGATTTTTGAAGCCGACTGGCATTCCTGCTGTAGGTCTCGGCTTGCCACGTGTCGATCTAGCATTTGGCGGTCCGTGATTTTCAAACGACGGATAGTTCAATCGTTTACTCTTCCCTTCGTACGGCGTACGTCAGTGATGGGACATTTACCTTGAAAAACGTGGCCCATTTGTTAGGAATAATGATGGGGTTTAGTGGGAAACGTGCCAACCCGTAGGTACAAGGATATGGTCGGGTCAAATTCGGATCCGACCCGCTCCACCCGGGATATAAATTCAAATTTTCACTCCTTGTTTCACTTTTCGAATTTCAAAAAAGGGGAAAACCCAAAGCTTTGCATTTCACTGGTCTGCATTTCCAACTGGTGCTGAGCTTTTCCGTCGATCCATTCCGTCCAAAGTGCTCAGAATAACTTCCCGACTAATTTTGTCTGATCCTTTTTCGTTTCCAAGGTATTTTCTCGCTTTCTTTCCCTTTGTCAATTTCTAGGGTTCCGACTAGTTCCTCGAACAGTACATTCTTTGTTGTATTTAGTTGTTTTTGCTGACCAAGGAACAGACCTTCATTTTCCCCCAATGTCGGACCTATCAATTCCCGATGTCAAACCTGTGTATGGTTTTTATCAACGAAACAATAGGATTTATGTTAAATCGAACGGGTATTGGGGGCTGTTGTCTTTGCTTGCCGTAGGAGAGATATTGTACTCAAATGGGTCACCGAGAGAGGACCTTAGATATCCTTCTGGTCTTTACGTGACGAGTGTTAGGGCTAACGAGGATGCCGACATGGTCGTCCTTGATAGCTTGAGCGACGTCCTTGATCATATTTATCTGTTTTATGTAAAGGATAAATCCTTGTTTCGGTCTCGTCATATGAGTGCAACCTCCTCGGCCCCAGTAGTCGATTCGGGGGGGGGGGGGGAATGGCCTTTACAAGGATTCTCGATGAGTCTAAACCCTCTGTTTCTTCTACAGGTATGGCCGGGGAAAGTACCTCCGAGAGAATTGTGGATCGATTTGACTCAAGCGTCGTCAGGCAGGGACGAGGGGCCAAAACTAAGGGTAAAGGGAAATCGGGGCCAGCCGCGAGCAAACATCCCAAGCCGGGCAAAGAAATACTTGAGGTGCTGTATTCTCGGTATGGGATAGACCGTGATGAGTATTGCTTGCATTATAGCAAGGTCGTTCCCTTAGATTCGGAGGAAAAAATCCAGAACTTCTACTATAATAAAGCCGTCGTTTCTTTCTTTTACAAACAGTTTCAACTAGGGCTAAGACTTCCTCTTGACCCTTTTATCAATGAGTTCTTGGAGACGTGGGGGATCGTTCCGGCCCATATTGGTGCCAATGCCGTCAGATATTTGATCAGCTTCATAGTGTTGTGCCGTAGTCTCAATTTCGAACCCTGTATGTCCGCTTTTGATCATTTCTTCAATGTGAGTTATAATAGGACTTCTAGGACTGTAAGCATCAAGTCTGACCCTGCTAAACCCAAAATTATCTCCCCCATCTCTACCACCGTCAGCAAAGTGTCGGGGTGGAACAAACATGTAATTGGGGTTGAATCTCGTAGTGGTTGGGAGTTCACGCTTCCCGAGCTCGGTCCTTGCCGTCCCGAAGAGGTTCACAGACCAACATGGAGTGAGAGCCTGATTGCAAAGCTAGAAGAGTTTGCCAATCTCGGTACCCTTGACTGGAGTGAATTGGAGAGGGATCCCCGCTATTACGTTCAGGCCGGGTTGATGGCGGGCCCCCTTGACGGCGTTATCCCCAAAGTCATCATTAAGAAGGGGAATAGATTTCCGAACTGGATCGTTCATCCCAACTTTCTTTTTCATCATGAATGTACCCGTTGCCAGGAGCAGAACGACATCTGTCTTAAGGCCGTCGACACGATAGGCTGTAATTCCTAGATCTTTCAACGTGAATTTATCCTTTTATCTTGTCCCATTTTGACGCTTATCTGTTTCATGTAGATCTGACTATGGAGCAAGCTGATGAGATCGACTCCACTTATGTTGATCCCGTTGCGGTAGCGAGGGCCAAGAAGCAAAGATCTCGGTTGGCCGCCTTGGAGAAACGTCATCAAGATATGGATAATAGGCAACTTTTTTTGCAAAACAAAGATGCTTCTGCAGTGCCTATGGCAGATCGGGTCGTAGAGGTGCCGAGTATGAACACCGATCAAACAGCTCCTGAAACCGAAAAGAATGTTCCTGACGACCAAATATCAAGCCAAGGCCAAGATCAAAGTGCCGATGTGGATGTGGAGGTGGACCAGGACGATACTCTTCGTCGTTCGAAGAGAGCAAGGGTGGAACCTGGGGAAACACCGGATCATCCTTTGAAAGGAACCCCTCGGCCCACTCAAGTATCAGCCTCTGCCTCGGTTTCACCGGATGAGGAGGTTAGGAATTGGTTAGAATAACACGGCGGAGCCCCTGTCTTATCCGGACTAGATGTCTCGGTTCGTGCCGGTCCGAGCTTGAAAAAGGGGGGCGTGGTCGTCAGAAGGGCCATGAATGTCGAAACTCTTGAGCAGCTAGTCTTCGAGAGAAACCTACCTCCCTCCAGCTCCTGAACCGCAAGGGTTTAATCCTTAGCGAGGTAACGTTCCCATTATCTCAGTTCTGTTCTGTTTTCTTTTTCACTGTTTGTCTAATCTTTCCCTCTGCTTGCAGCTTGCCTCCCTTGCCCAACAGGACTACGCTATGTACCGACAGGCCTACGAACTTTTGAGGAGCACAGAAGCCGAGGTCGCGAAGCTCAGAGACGCCAACAATGATCTAATTGAAAAGGAGACAACCTTGGAGAAAGACAAGGCTTCCCTTGATGAGTTGTACCGTGCTTCCCAAGCCGAGGTGGAAAGATTGAAGGATTCCTTGCTAACTTCTCAAGCCGATGTAGAAGGGGAGAAGAAGAAAGCCGAGATGATTGCTGGGGAGAAGGCCAACGCTGAAGAGAAGCTTGCCTTACTGGAGGACAAGTATGCACGTTTAGAAGAAAGCGTGGTGGAGAGAGAGAAGGCTGTGTAGAAGCGTATAAGAGGGGGACCCCAGTTTAGGGACGATTTGAGCGATCGCGTTGGCACAGTGTATAACGACGCCTGGTCTAACTTAACCCGCCTCCTCTACATCGACCCGGAGGTTGACGTCCCATTGGAGAAGTGTGCCCGTCTCTTTCAACAAGATGCCTATAGCGTTGAGGCGAGGGCGGCCCACTCTATGGTTCCGTTTTCGGAGGGTGCTCTCAGGATTATTAAGGCTAAAGACAGGGGCGCCAACAGACCTGTCTGGGACCCACCGGCATTAGACCCCAACAACTTTGAGAAGCTTTTGGAAAAAGCCGAGGCTGATCATGAGGCCGGGCTGGATTGATTTTCTTGTAGGGTTAGCAAAGTGAAACAGTTTCTTTTTTGTAATCCTTGTATTTGTACGGCTCGGCCCAGAGTTTTCTGGGGGAGTTTAAACACTGTTCGTCTTAAGTATTCTCACGACTCGGCCCGTAGTATTTGGGGGAGTCTAAACACTTGTTTATTTGTAGGGATTTGCTTACCTCGTTTGAGGCGTCTGTTATCCCCGGTCTTCTTTGACTTGCGTAGTTAAACATTACCTCGTCATTCGTTAACGTGGTTCTATCTCGTGTTTGAGATGTCAACGTTGGGGCTGTTTGTCGCCGTGGTCGTTCGTCATTATGGAAAGCCATAATGGGCTCATATGTTCGGGCCGAAGTGATCTACCGTTGAGCTCCGACGGACCGTCTCGAGTCGTCTTATATGCTAGTTGTTAGAGCTAGGCTGTAGAAGTTATGCATAAGTGTGCTCATCAACCTCGTTAGGGTGCTAGCTGTTAAAGCTAGGCTTATGAAGTCATGCTTTAAGTATGCTCATCGACTTCGTGAGTTTGCTAGTCATTGAGACTAGGCTTTAGAAGTTATGCATAAGTGTGCTCGTCAACTTCGTCAGGGTGCTAGAGATTGACACTAGGCTTTAGAAGTCATGCTTTAAGTGTGCTCATCGACTTCGTTAGATGATCTCGGCGTTATAAACAACGCTGAGACCGTGTCATGTACTATAATCAAATCTTGATGTAAATGAAATAAAGGAAATTTTATTGATAAAACCAAACTAAGACAACTAGATATCAACTATAGAAATCTAAACTGAAAATTTGATAAAAAGAATAAATAGCTAACCGAGATGCTACTGATAGTACTTTCTTAAGTGCTCGGAATGCCATGAGTGTTTAAGCTCTTTTCCTTCTGGAGTTTTGAGCATGTAGGTCCCTTCCCGTATAATGTGGGTGATGACGTAAGGGCCTTCCCAGTTTGGCGAGAGCTTATTCTGTTGTGACTTCAGGTGTGTCGACTCAATTTTTCTGAGTACCCAGTCACCTACTTCAAAGGTTCTCTTTTTTACCTTGCTGTCATGGTAGGCCTTGGTTCTTTGCTTGTAATTGATCATTCTGAGTTGGGCAGTCACCTTTTTTCGTCGACTAGGTCTAGGTCCAGTAGTCGGTTGTACTCATTGACGACCTCGTCATAGTTGGTTACTCTGAAAGTCGGCAAGGCCATCTCGGCTGGTGCCATCGCTTCTGAACCGTAAGTCATAGCAAAGGGTGTCTCCCCAGTTGGCCCCCGAGTGGTTGTACGGACGGCCCATAGAGCTAGGGGGAGTTCGTTCAGCCACTTTCCTTGACTGCCTTCCAAATTCTTGGTGAGTGCTTTTAAGACAAGTTTGTTGGCGGCCTCGGCTTGTCCATTGCCTTGAGGATGGCTGACCGACGACTTCTTGTGTTTGACTCCCAACCTATTCAACTCCTCGGTGAAGGCATCAGAGAATTGTAGGCCATTGTCTGTCACTATAGTGTGCGGCACGCTAAAACGGCACCATATGTAGTCATGGATAAAGTTGATGGCGTTCTCTTCAGTGATCTTTGCTAGCGGTTTCGCCTCTACCCACTTGGTGAAGTAATCGACCGCCACAATTACATATTTGTTGCTCCCTTTGGCTAATGGGAATGGTCCAATGATGTCGACTCCCCACATGTCGAATGGCCATGTCGGTATGATCAAGCTTTGCTCTACGGCAGGTACTTTGGGTAAGTCGGAGTAGCGTTGACACTTGTCACACCTTTTTACGTAGGCTTGGGCATCCTCCCTCATATTTGGCCAGTAGTAGCCAAGCGTGATGATCTTATCGGCAAGGGTTCTGGCCCCGGGTGTCCCCCACAAACTCCCCCATGTACCTCGGCGAGGAGTTTCTCGGTGCTTTTTGGCGCAACACATCTAAGGAGAGGTTAGAGAATGACCTTCTGTACAGGATGCCATTCCAGACTATGTATCTTGCCGTCTTCTTTTTGATCGATTTGGCCTCTAACTCGTCCTCGGGAAGCTTTCCCTTCTCTAAGTAGTCCTTGTAGTCGTCGATCCATGTCCGTTCCTCATCATCTAAGAGCAAAATCTCGAGTCTTTCATAAGCAGGCTGGTCGGTGTAGATGATCAAGGGATCCGAGTCTTCAGCTGTTGCCATCTTTGAAAGCAGGTCGGTCTCCAGGTTGTATTCTCTACCAACTTGCCGTATATCCCAGAACTCAAAGTTCTTGGTCAGGTTTAGGACGAGGTCTTTGTACTTGGTCAGCATGTGGTTCTCGGTGTTGTATTCCCCTTTAACTTGATTCACCACCAGTTGGGAGTCGCTGTATGCTACCACTCTTGTCGCACCAAAGAAATTGGCTCTTTCAAGTCCCAGGATTAGGGCCTCATATTCAGCTTGATTATTTGAGGCAGGGAACTTGAACCTGATAAAAGTCACGTGCAACATGCTCGCCTGCAGGGCTAGTCAAGTAGACTCCGGCGCCGCTTCTACCTTGGGTAGTTGACCCATCGGTGTACAGGATCCAACAATTGGGCGGTAACTCTTCCAAGGGCTCTCTGTCCATAGGGAACTTCCTTTTTCGGGCAGTTGGCGTATGTTCATTTAGAAGGCGGTCTCGACCAAGAAATCGGCAAGAGGTTGGGCCAGAAGAGTCTTCCTCGGCTTGTAGTTATGTCGAACTCGGTCAGTTCGATCGACCAGTTAAGTAGGCGTCCTGAGCTGTCCATCTTGTGAAGTATTTTTCTAAGAGGGGTGTTGGTGTAGACCGTGATTGGGATGAGCCGAGAAGTAGGCTCGTAACTTCTGGCCGCAATTACCAAGGCATAAGCAATTTTTTCGGCGTTGAAGTACCTGCTCTCGGTATCTGACAGTGCCTTGCTGACGTAGTAGACCGGTTTCTGGATACCGCTTTCTTCTCTGACCAGCACGGCTGCTACGGCTCGATCGGTTGCTGCTAAGAAGACGTACAATGTCTCACCCATGACCGGGCTGCTAAGTAGGGGTGGAGAGCCGAGATAGTCTTTTAGTTGCTGGAACGAGGTCGAGCACTCTGGCGTCCAAGCAAAATCCTTTGTTCCCTTCAAGGCTTTAAAAAAGGGGAGGGATTTTCTGCCGCTTTAGCGATAAACCTACCGAGTGCTGCTACTCTTCCGTTCAACCTTTGAACCTCTTTGATACAAGTCGGCTCCTCATATCGATCAAGGCTTGGATCTTTTCTGGATTAGCCTCGATGCCTCGCTGAGAGACCATGAAACCTAGAAACTTGCCCGCGGTCACCCGAAGACGCACTTGCTAGGGTTGAGCTTCATATCGTTAGCTTTCAAGTTGTTAATGGTCTCTTTCAGATCTGGTATATGGCTACCGATCTTGGTCTTGATCACCATGTCATCAATGTAGGCCTCCATGTTCCGGCCTATCTGAGTTTTGAAGACCTTGTTCACCATCCTCTGATACGTGGCTCCTGCATTCTTTAGCCGAAAGGCATCATGACGTAGCAGTATACGCCGCCTGCAGCTTGAAAAGCCGTCCTTTCTATATCGTCCTCGGCCATTTTGACTTGATGATAGCCAGAGTAGGCGTCCAAGAAAACTGAGGGTTTGATGGCCGGCAATGGAGTCTACGAGCTTGTCAATTCTGGGGAGGGGATAGCTATCTTTGGGACAGGCCTTGTTTAGGTCCGTAAAGTCCACGCACATCCTCCACTTGCCATTGTGCTTCTTTACCATGACGACGTTTGCAAGCCACTCGGGGTATGTTGCCTCCCTTATGATGCCGGCTTTGAGGAGTTTATCGACCTCGGTCTCAATTGCTTTTCCTTGTCGGTAGAGAAGACTCGTCTTGTCTGCTTGACCGGTTTGAAGAACTTGTCGACTTCCAGTTTGTGGAGAGCGACAGCTTCCTTTACTCCCATCATGTCTACTTTCCAGGCAAATACGTCCAAATTGTTTTGGAGTAGGGAGATGAGCTCTTCTCGTTCTTGTTGGGAGAGTTGCTTCCCAATCTTTACTTTTTGATCTGGATAGTCTGTGTTGATGACGACCTCATCTAACTGATCCACTGGTTTGAGTTCGGGGCCGTCTCTGAACTCTAGGGTCTCGACAATGATCTGCTTGACCTTCTCTTGTCCTCCCCTTCCAAACTTAGGTTTTCCATGTCCAACAGTTTCTCGATCTCGGTTTCCATATCAGTCGGCTGTGTGGCCCCCGAGCTAGGGACGACGGCGAGAGCCAAGTTGTCCGTAGCTGTGTTCATCGAGATGCAACCAAAGCCGTCTAAGCCGTAGGTAACCTCGGCCCTAGTTGGGACGTCGTTGTCAAAATAGCCCCTCTTCAGGTTCGTCTTCAACATTCGCCAATATAACACCGATATGTGGCGTCGAGGTTGTAACTGGTTGATTTTGAAACCGTGATTCTTTTATCAGGAGTATCAATCTCCATCTTGGCCTTTGCTTTCCTGGACTTCATCACATGCTCCAAAAAATCTCTCGGCGACCCTGGGACGCACCCAATTCCAGCCGGGGTGGGGAACTTCACCCTCTGGTGAGGGAGGGAGGCAACCAGACCCAACTTTCCTTGACTGGGTGCACCTAGGATAGCATGGTAATCACTGTCTAGATCCATGACTATGAAGGTGACCGTGGCCAAGGTCTTGTAGGGATGAGTGCCGACTTCCAAGAGTAGGTCGACGGTTCCTTTGGCATCGGCCTTATGATTAGTGAACCCTTCTAGCCTTCCATTATATGGGGTCAGCATTGTATCGGTAAGTTCCATCTCTTTAAAAGTGCGATAGTATAGCACATCCTTGGCTGCTCCGGAGATCTATGAGGATCCTGTCCGACTCGCAATTATCAATGCGGCTGTGATGACCAATGGTTGTTCTCTCATGGCACGGTTTCCCGCCAACTCATTCGGAGAAAAACTGATCACTTCCTCCTCTTATGGATCCAGGGAGGGATGTGGAAGACTTTACTTAGCTCGTAAAATCTGCTCTTTGAGTTTCTTGTTTGATGGAATTTCCTCTCTGATCACGCCTATCAACCTAGCCCGCGGTGGTCTGTCGACTGGTCATTGTTTTGTCTTCTTCCCTTGGGCGTTTATTGTCTTGGTCATGAACTGATTGAGCTTGCCTTGGTCGGCCCATTTCTGCAGAATCTTCTTCAGGGCAAAACAGTTCTAGTGTCGTGACCGTTATCTCTGTGATAGGAGCAATACTTTGTGGTATCCCTTGGTATTTCGGGTTGTCTTTAGAGGCTTGGGGTTGGGGGAGATCCACCAGATTCATGATCTCAGAGATCGGTTATTGAATGTGGTGAATGTCTCGGTCCCCTGGTCCTGTTTTTGCCCTTACCGTTTCCCCGTTGGTCCCCTGGGACGAGTTCCCGTATGTGACTTGTCATGATCTCGGTCTCGTTCTTTATGACCATATAACGTCTTTTTCTTCTCCTCGGCGATGGCCGTGGCATAAGCGACGTGGTACAACTCGGATTGGTGAGGGGCTCTCTGACCGACACATTCATAAGTTAGCTGCTCTGACCTGTGACCATTCGTGAAGCATACAATATCTCCCTGTTGGTCAGGACGCTCCTCTATTGAGTCGGCAAGGTCCCTGAAACCGGTTTGTAGAAGCTCAGGGTGGACTCGTTTTTGCTCTGGACTATTGGGTTCGTAGTAACTTGGGCGCAGCGGAATAAGCATTTAAAAAATGTTATGAAACCCAAAGCCCATAGATCCATTCATATGATTAAGTCAAAACAACATAATGAATACTAGAATACTAACCCATGATGCCTTTGATTTTGCAACCTTGAATTCGATGGAGCTTGAAATCTTGATCACGAACAAAGCAAAGAATCACGAACTATGAATATGATAAGTTTCACCCTCTAGCGGTATCCACACCACGAACGAATATCAAGAACACTTGATCTTGGTTGCTAGACCAAATTATGAAACACGCTTTCACAATTGTAAGAAACTATATGGAATATGAATATTCTTGTTCTTCACTTTGGATCTAGAACAAGAAAATAACCTCTCAAAACCTTATAGAGGCACTCATAAATCATGTGCTTAATGACTGCTGAAGGATCCTTAAATAGGTCCTAATCCTTAACCCTTAAGGACTTAGAAACCTAAATCCCGTCACCAAATTAGGCAACAAGGAATTCTGGCCGACTTGACTTGCAACGGTCGTGCCCTACAATCTGGCACGTCGTGCCATCTAGTCGCGCGAATTCCCAAGCCGCCCATTTGGCACGGTCGTGCTTGGTATTTGGCACGGTCGTACCAATCAATGTCGACAGGTTTGCCTTGGTTTGGATTTATGGCACGACCGTGCCATTTAAGGCGCACGACCGTGCCAGAGCCAAAACACTGATATTTTCTATAATTCCCATTAGTCCTTACGATTCGTTCTATTTGTGTGGACCCTCTAGGATTACACTAAGGTTGGCAATGGGTTCAAACACGAACCCATAAGATATGATAGTTCTAGAAAACCGTCATACCTACCCAAATAGTGTAAATAGATACAAGTTCGCATTCCTTTTAGAACATGTCATAATCCCTTTGTCCACGATTCATTGAACACAAGTCCATGGTCAACAAGTCACTTGTATTGTTCAATACTTTTCTCGATCCCGAATATGTTGATAATCCAAATGACATTGATCAATCAATCCATTTGAGTTTGGCCAAACATTTCACAACATCATTCCTTCGAGGGGCCCAAAGCTTGACATCTCTCCGAAGAGGACAATCCATTTGGCTTATTATTCTTCCCTACATGAATCCAATCATGCCAATCATACCCTTTATAACTACCGTGTTAAGGCAGCGTTTGAATATGTCAAACATAATGTTCATCAAGTGGAAGACTATAATAACTTCATGTCTAAGGATTCAAATGACATAACTAATATAAGATTTATATATGACATCGACCATGACATAAATCTATACCGCGGGTCATGTCCAGTACCTTGTTCCAAACAAGTACCCATAAATCTAACATGATCATCCCATGATCATTTAGCCTTTATACTAGCGCTTAAGAAGCTCTAGGGACGGAGATTATTATAAGCAAACACGAGCCAAATAATAATATTATTATCTCTTTATTATTATGAATAAAATGATAACTTATACAACGTTTAACAAACGTGCCTAGGGCACCAACACCAACAATCTCCCACTTGCCCTAGGCCCAATTCCCTAGGTATCCAATACCCATGGACCCAACATGACCATCATGTCTTAGCTTGTGGAAGTCCCATTTGTTTAGTATGTCCGTAACGTTATCATTAGTAGGTACTTTGCATATATGTACGTCTCCCTTATCAACGATTTCTCGAACGATAAGAGAACGCCTAAGTATGTGTTTGGATTTGGATGTGCTCTTGGTTCCTTTGCTTGATCAATAGCACCACTATTATCACAAATATGGTCTATTGGTTTAGCAATACTAGGAACCATCTGAAGTTCACCAATGAATTCTTAATCCAAACAATTTCTTTTGCGGCATCCATGCAGCAATATACTTAGATTTTAGTATGTAGAATTAGTGATTGTACTCTGCTTGGAACCATTCCAACTTACAGCTTCACTATTGTTAATAAAACTCAATTGCGATTTTTATCATCTTTGTCAGTTTGGAAGTATGCATCTGTGTACCCATATACACCGAGATCATCTTCCATCCCTCCATAGATCATAAACAATTCTTTAGTCCTTCTAAAGTACATTAAGATTGTTTCACAGCCTTCCAGTGATTCTAACCGGTTGTCGGATTGATATCTACTCGTCATGCTCCAAGCATTTAGATATATC